>JANZXP010000196.1:24262900-24287189 GCA_027576715.1 Erythroxylum flavicans | reverse complement strand
CAATCATAATTGGATTTCCATTCCATCCCATTTACAACAATTTCCAATTACAACAATCACAAAACAATCATAATTGGATTTCCATTCCATCCCATTTACAACAATTTCCAATTACAACAATTACAAAACAGAGATATTTAATAACTTATAAGTTAACATATAATTTAATATAACGTTATTTAAATTACTACATATAATGCAAAATAAATATTAAACTAATTCATATAATTATCTTTTTATAATTGTTTATATGATTAATTTTGATTAATTATAGATACCCATATATATTTACTTATACATGTAAGTTGTAACCATATATATTGTATAATATTTATTTATGTAAGCATATGATAAAATATAACTTGTGCTAGCATTGAACAATATACAATCAAATACAGTTCTATATTATATTAACTACACCAAATCAAATTTCAAACCGAACATCCATGAACCAAACAACACAAATGATAGTTATTTCAGATACACAAAACACAACCAATTCAATTCAATAGTCAAAATTTCAGATCACATTCCAACTCCAACCAAATAATTTCATACACAAACACAACCGAACCCAACCAATTCAGTATATCCACAATTCCACATCCACTATCCAAATTCCAAAATCCCAGATCACGCAACAACACAAAAAATACCATCCAATCCAAGTCTCCAACAGCCAACACCGTGCATCATCCAACCAAATCCATCACAAATTCAGAATCCAACAATTCCAAATTTCCAATCCAAGTATCCAACACAACAAAATTTTTAATTAAGCATAAAATTTTCAAAATCAAAAAATAATTTTCAAACTTTGGGTCTTGGACTGTTGGACCTCTTGGTGTGATGGGTCTTCGAATTTTTGGCACAAGTGACAGGTCAGACCCTTTCTCTAGTGGCTTCAGATTCGTCTCTGGTGGCTTCAGGCGCGTCTCCAGTGGCTTCGGTGCGGCGGCTTCGGGCGGAGAACGTAGTGGCCTCTTCGGATCTGCATGGAGGAACGACGATGAAGGGAGGAGCACTGGCAGACAGGAGCGAAGGAGGTGAGGGTGAGAGAGAGCACTGGCAGCGGTGAGGCGGGCGGCGCGGGGATGCAAGAGGAGGCGGTGTGGCACTGAGAGAGAAGAAGAGAGGAGAGGCGGCAAATAGTGAGAGACAAAGAAGAAGAGTCAGGGGGTTTTAGGGTAAAAAATTTTCCAATTTTACATAATGGTCCCAAAGTTTTAAACTTTTACAGTACCGGCCGGTATTGGTCGGTACTGTCGGTACCAGCTGGTATCTACCACCTGTACTGATGGCTATAAGTAACGTATCGTCGTTTTGGCCAGTACCGGCCGGAACGGTACGGTACCCAATTCATTGGCTAGGCCTCTTTAGTCTGGACTCTGATCTGTACTTAGACTGACTGTCATTCAACAATTGCTCAATTTGGATCGAGGCATCCTGTATTTATGAAAAACTACCCAGATTAGAAAAGGCTAGCCTTGTCCGAATCTCCATGTTCAACCCGTCTTCGAATCTCCTACACTTGTCTTCCTCAGTAGGAATCAAGGTAGTAGCATACCCTATCAACACATTGAACTTTATCTCATACTCAGCCACTGATAAACTACCCTGCTTCAATTCCAGAAATTCCTTCATCTTTCTATAGAAGTAGATTTTGGACAAGTAGTTCTCCTTGAAGACTCTCAAAAAGTCTTCCCACCTCAAGTTACAAGGTTTGGTGGTACTGCCTTGAACAGTTTTCCACCATTGGTAGGCTGGGCCTTGTAGTAGGGAAACTGCATAGTTGAACTTCTCGTCCGACTCGTAGTCCATCTAATTAAAAATCCTCTTTGTTCTCTCTAGCCATCCCTCGGCCTCTGTAGGGTTTGTACTTCCGTAGAAGTCCACAGCCCCCTGCTTTCGCAGTTTGTCGTACCTCCTTTCCCTTCTCTCGAGAATTCTTAGAGGCATTCTCTCCAATCGAGACACAGAAGACTCCCTACTGGCTCCTACTGACTTTAGGTCGTTTATGTTAGCTGACCTTCCAACCTGATCACTTATGGCAGATGACTTATAATAGACAATAACTTCAATTACTATTTGCATTTCTCACGATAACTATGTCTAACATTCCTATATATCCCTATGGATACCAGCCATGCTCTGATACCAACTACTGTAGCACTCCATTCCCTCCCGACGAGTACACGTACGCCTATTAGACATCCGTGCACGTGCCCGATAGAAATGATGCACTAACTATCTCACTTTTACATATCGCATGGCATCATAAATTAAAAACATAAATATCACAATGTCTAAACCCCAAAATTCCTCATTTCATTTCATAAACCATGATTTACAATGTAGCATTACCATAACATCCATGTTTATATAGTATCGATAACCTATCAGAGTCTACAGCTCTGTCTACAGAACATACTACATATATGAGGAAATTAACAAAAATTTAAATAAATCCTTCAATCCCAGCTAACTGACCTTTGAGCCATGTCTTGTAACATCCTATTATCCCATGATTAGGGTTAGAACCCTAGGAAATTACATATGAGAGTTTATTAAGAATTTAGAAGTGCATTTCATGCATTATATGGCATACACATGCACGTAAATAATGTTGTCGCTTATTAAAATAATTGTACATACTTCATTGACATTTTTCAGGTATAAGTGATTTTAATGTGATTAAAGTGTGAATTATGGATTAAAATTGTCTTGAAAATTGAATTGGTGTGTATTAGAATTATTTTTGCATCTTGGAGACATTTCGGATATTTTGGAAATTTATTAAAAATTTAGAGCATTTTTAGACTAAGAAAAATATAGAAATAAGAGAAATAGAATTATTGACAAATGGACCAATTATGGAGTGACAAATGGATAAATTAATGTGTGACATGTGGACCTATAGCTAAGTGACATTTGGTCACCTTACATGGAGGACACATGTTGTACATGCAATGGTGACATATGGCAATGTATCTTGGAGACATCTAAGTCACGTTTTTGTGTTTGGTAGGGGAGATTTCTGTAGCTTTCTTGTGTCTTCGCCGAAATGACCTTAACCAAAACTCTCTCCTTATTGTTTATCACCGAAAACACCATCTTTGCTTATTTTTGTGTTATTGGCTTATCCACATTGCATCTTGCAAAGTCTTCAGCCGTTTGAGGTTTTTGATTGTGCTGAATCCTTGTGTTTTTCCATCCATTGAAATCTCTCATTTGCTTTTCCCCCCATTTCTGGAATTTTACTGAAGAGAGTGAAGCTTAAGACAAGTAAGTTATGCTTTGAGTTTTATAGTAGTGTAAATGATTTTAATGATGATTTCATGTTTGAAAATGGATGCATGCGTGAAGGATGTAGCAAGATGAATGGCTGCATGCATGAGTGGTGTAGGGAGAAGCAAATTCTGAGATATAAATAAAGTGATGAAGGAGTTAAAATAGTAGAAAATGTGCAGAAAGTGTATAAAGGATTAGGATAATTGAAGTTAAATGAAGATTAGTGAAGTGCAGAAAATGTGATATGTAAAAGTATGAATTAGGTTCTGTTTTTATGTTGTGATTATTCATGAACTTGCGAATTGTGTATAGAGATTACTGAACTGAAAATTACGGTATAACTGAATCATCAACGTGAAAAGATAGATAAATGATAGAGAAGTAATAGAACTTTAGCAATGAATTGTGTTTAGGGATGACAATTCTGGCCCGGCCCGCCGGGCTCAACCTGGCTCGTTTTTAGCCTTAGTTTAGCGGGCCATGGGCAGTCCGGGCCACGAGCCAGCCAGGTCTGGCCCGCAGCTCTACAAAACGGTGTCATTTTATATTTTTTAATTTAAAAATATAGACGGGTCAGGTTTGGTCCGGCCCTTCGGCGGGCCAGGCCAAGGGCTGCCCGGGCCGGGCCCGGCCCATTGATATCCATAATTGTGTTGGAGTATGTTATATGCAGTGTTTTACTGAACATAACTATATATTTTGGGCATAACTTGATCTGTTAATATCCAAATTGGATGAATTTTGATCTAAAGTAAACTAAAGACATATGGCTATATCGTTAATGAAGGAATCGAATTTGAATTTTGTTTTTAAGAGTCTTGAATCTTAGCTTGAAGTTGAGAATTGAGTTTTGTTGAGGTATGAGAACAACATGTGGTATTTTGATTATAATTTGCATGATACTAAACCAAAATGTGTGAAGATGATGTCATTAGAAACTTAAGACACAGAGAAACATTTGATTAGAAGAAAGTGATTCCACATTTTAATTGCAATCATTCAAATCATACAATTCATATGTATATGCAATGTTCATGAGACTCGCATTCATTTATTTCGTTGTTGTGACCGAGTGCCTTTTTCACTATCCTATATCTACTGTAGATACTGGACTCATTTATACTGTCCCTTATCTGTTGCGAATACAAGGCTCATTTTACATAGTGAGTCATAGGCTCTTATCATAGTATGAACTTTAAGCTCTTTTTCACTAGCAACTCTGGTCACAACTGCTTTTATCTTTCATGCATTCGTGTAATGAAATGCACCATGCTTATTCAATCATTATGCTCATTCAGTCACATTCACATTCTTTCTCATTCATATTTGTCATAGGACTTTTAGTCCGGCATTCAACATTTAAGTTGAGAAACAAGTAGTCAATCACATTCACATTCAAGTAGCATTTCTAATATTTTATTCATGCATCAAACGTCTCGGATATTAAATGTCTGGAAGTCAGTCCATACACATCACATAACAATTCAATACAAAATTTAATAAACAAACAATCATAGTGAGACCATCTTAGGTTACTCACAGTTTGCTCCAGATAGCTTATTGCGTCAAGGTTCCGGCAATGTCTGGGTGAGGTCGCTCTAATTGCTCCTCTATATCATGCAACACATACATTTACACTCATTACAACTTTGCACAATTATATAAGTACTCATTTATGCACATATGTATATATGGATTATGTACAATGCATGCTCAATGAAAATCTCGGGTACATTTTCTTAATATGCGTCTAATAATCAATTATCATCATCTTTCAATCATTCTCTAATACCTAATATACTTTCTTTACTTTAATCACTTTATTCATCATCCATTAGGCTTATTCAAGATCCCATTCAAGCCTTATTACATCATAGGAAAGCATGGATAAGTCAATAATTTATATATGTACATGATTTGTGACAATAGGCATAACTTTCATTGTGGATATTGGATTAAGGTCATTCAAGTACGGTTTTGAAGAGGACTTAGAGTTCTACAACTTCTGTAAAGACCCCAAAGAGAGATTTTATCGTCTAACAGGTCAAAATTGCATGGAGTTGAACAAACATAAACGGAGCTAGAACTCTGAAATTCCAGAGAATGTCCACCCAGCGGACATTTACTAGCCAATTTCTAGATTTCCCGCTCCAACAAGTTATATCTAACACATCTATGCATATCTGGTCACTCCTACTTCAATTTCTCTTCATTCTCGCCTCTATTCCAATTTAAAACATCAACAAAACACATCATACTACCTCCATTCCAATTCAAATCATCCACAAAAATTGTTGATCGTAATAACACAAACATAACATCAACCATGTCTATATATTCTTCAATATTTCAGCACACATTCATCTCCATTATCACCTTCCCTTTATCTATAAACTATCATCCTAATTCTCCTCACTTCGAGACACTATACTATCACTTTCTTTATCTTTTAATGCACTCTACTTCACCTCTATTTCAATTACTAACATCCACATTATTTTACACCGAAACAGAACATGTTAATATCCACATTCATCATCAATTTTCTGCACATGTTCAACTTTATTTCTACTTTCATTTCACTTCCAACTTATCATTCTAATTTACCTAATTTCAAGACACCACATTAGCCCTTTCTTTAACCTCAAAATCATTCTAGTTCATCCATATAATAACTACCCAAGCATTCATGTAATTAAGCATTAAAAACAGAATATGAAAACTCCATTTATCTGTCAATTTTTCTGCACTTGTTCCATTTCATTTTTCACCGTCATTTCATTCCTAACTATCACCTTAATTCATCTTATTTCAATACACCATAGTATTCTTTTTCTTTAGCTCTAAACTTATTTTAACTCATCTTTACAACACCTAAAACAATCCACGTTGTTACAAAGAAAACAGAGTATAAAAACATCCATTCATCTATTAAATTTTCTGCACTTTTTCTACTCCATTATTGGGATCATTCTATCTCAAATCATCACTACACCGTATTATGAATCATTAATCATCATATTTATACAAAAGCAAGACATTTATACATCCATTTATTAAATATAGCATATGATCAACTTCATTTAACTCATCATACACTCAAGGAAACAAAACATCAATATTCTCATTCTTCATCCACGATGCACATATATAATGAGTACTATTCTTATGATCATTTTATATCAATTAATCACCATACTTGTTTCATATTCATACAACCCATAAGGAATAAAGTGCTACTTACTTAATTAAGCTCCAAGATTCTTCAAACTCTTTAAGCTTTCACTTAACCCTAGCTTTTTTCTCTTACACATACATCATCATTCAAGGGTGGCCAGGTTAGGTTTTCTTGTGGCAAATGAAGGAAACAACAAGATGGAAGTAGCAATTTATAGATGAAAGCAAGGTGTAACGTTGATGATGGTTGGGTGAATAAAAATCGTGAAGAAGAAGGGAAAGCCATGAAGAAGATGAGATGAGAGACTAACAAGAAAAATAAGAGTAAATAATAAAGTGAAAGACCAATTAACAATAAAGGTAGTCTTTCATCTAGGAGAGAGTGTCGTTGGTTAATGGTGTGTGGTGAATTGTATGTCACTTGTCAAGTAAAGAGCCAATTTACAAGTCTTCTAATTAAGCTACCTATTATCACTTAAATACTTAGTCCATTTGTCTCCTATTTCAATTTTAAATGACATGTGTCATTAAATCCCAATATCATATACCAATTATTTCTTTTGTCACTCGTCACTTATTTCTACTACCATTTATCGATTGTTCTGCCACTTGGCATTTTTTAGTCCATAAATACCCAAAATTTCATAAAATTCTCAAATTTCACAAATAATTCTAAATCACTAATTATACACACCAACTAAATTTTCAAGACACATAATCCATAATTCACATTATAATCATAATAAAACAATCATTTATACCCGAAAAATGTCAAATGAGTGCATGAACAAATCATTGTAATGTGTGCAATAATCAATTTCACGTGTATGTATGTTATATTATACATGAGCATGAAGTGCATTTCTCTACTCTCTTATTGCTATTTCTCATGTACGGTATTCCCAAACTCTAGCCCTTAATATGGGAATGAGATGTTGCATTCAATCTTCTCTAGATCAAGGCTCTTAATCAGTTCATCACTCCTCAACATTACAACATTACAGTGCTCATTAAGATTCTTAGGTTTGCCAAGCAACTAATTAGGTGGTCTAATGATGAAACTGACATACAAAACTATTTCAGACTCGAGCATCTTGATATGTATAGCAACAAAGTCTACCTTTGAGTTGAGCTTCCTAATCTCATTCTTGAAATCTTTGTTATGTTTGGCTTGATTGGCAAGGAAGTTTTCTAAAATGGACTCTAAGTTTGATTTCTGGGGATGGGTTCAATGGTTTAGGTTGGAAACTAGCTGGTTGCCTATTCTAAGATGCAAGGTTAAACATTTCTTTATAGAAAAGATTGAGGTGATTCCTCTAACCAGGATTATATATGTTTGAAAATGGGTCATTCTTTTGGCCGAGATTACTAATGCAGTTAAAATGCTCTAAAGAAAGGTCACGTACATACCGATTCTCGAACTAACTATCTGTAGCTAAGTGTCTTAGGGTCTATAGATGTTATAAACCATGTTATTATCATTGACAACATATTATTAAACATTTTAGGACAAATTATCCTATTGGGTTAGTGAAAGACCTCTATATAAAAGTAGGAAAAATCATCTTTCTTACTAGTTTTTTTTATAATGGAGTATGACATTAGAGTTTCTATTATTTTAAGAAAACCATTTGAGATTACTAGAGCAACAACAATTAATGGCTGAGGGTAAGTTATACTTAAAGTAGGTAGGGAAAAGGTGCAGTTCATTATCTTTAAGGCCTTAAAAGACATGCCTTTTTAAAGATGATATTTATTATAAGATGGATGCTTTTGATTTTATAGTGCTTATCGTTTTATTCATACAGCCCCTCGAGATTTGAATCAGGTTCTTCCCTCTCCTCTTTGGAAGAAATTTTGGTCTTTGAACATGCCTGCTAAGATGAAAATTTTCTTTTGGCGTTCATTAAATGCTTGCTTACCGATTCGTGCTCTTCTTATTCATAAAGGTGTTGATATTTTGCCTTTGTGTCCTATTTGTGGTATTGAGCTTGAATCTTTTTCTCATGTTTTATTTGAGTGCTGTTGTGCTAAGGCAGTTGGTCATATTCTCAGCTGGGTTTATTTCATTCCACTTCAGTTGCGCCGCCTTCTTGGTTTTCTTTTATCGCACATAATTATACCATTGATGATATGTATTTGGCTATCTCGATTTGTTGGGCTCTTTGGAAGAACAAGAATGATTTGGTTTGGCATGGTCTTCAGCATTCAGCTCATGCTATTTTTTTTCTTGCCTGTTCGATGTTGACAAATTGGAATACTGCTAGGAGACAAGAAACTGCAGCTTTAAACCAAGCCCACCCTATTCCTATTATTTGGTGAAAACCACTAGATGGTTACCTTAAAATCAACACAGATGCTACTATTTTCAAAGAGATAAGGAGGACTGGTATTAGTTTTGTTGTTTGAAATAGCAATGGTGATTGTATAGTTTCTGGTAGTAATATTTATCTTGGGGTTTTGGATCCTTCTATTGCAAAAGCTATGGGAATCCGTGAGGCAATAAGTTGGGTTAAAAAGCAAAACTTACACTATATTATTATTGAATCAGATTTGCAACTGGTTATTCAGGGTACTCTTTTAACTTGTCACAATCGGTCTGAAGTTGATTTGATTATTAATGATTGCTTATTTCTTTGTAATTCCATAAATGATATTCATTTTGGTTTATGTGAAAGATCTGTAAACTGTGTAGCTCATCACTCTCTTGCGAAAAATGCTAGTTCTATGCCAGGTCTTAGTTTATTTGAATTTATCTTTTCCTACTTGTATTTCTTCAGCCTTAGCTGCTGATAGTGCTCATTAATGAAGTTTCCTTTGTTTACTTCAAAAAAAAAAGTACCTAAAGTTATTATGTAATGAAAATTTAAAAGCATGGAGAGATTTATGACTTAATTAAAAAAACGGAGGTATGTTTGAACGAAAGCCTAAACCTTTACTATTAATTAAATAAACATATAACCTAGAATTTTTGAATTTGCCTCTTACAAACATTTAAGGGATAATAATAATATCTATGCTATTAATATATTATCTTCTCTTAGTTGGCCAGAGGAAGGTACTCAGTATGTTGTATAAGTGAAGAGTTGGAATAAGAAATTCGGACCAATGCTTTAACTATATTTTTCTTTTATGTTAATTAATTAGTTCTAGTTTTGCACTCAATCTTTTTTTCTCTTTTGTAGGAATTTTGTAAAAATTCTCATTGTACCCCTTGTAAATATATTTTTATACCCATACATTTTGATGTGATAAAAATGCATTTGGTGAAATTGATGGCCTAAATTGTAACAGGAGCAACCTATATTGCTGATCTGTCTAATATTTAAGTTACCAGTAAGCATATGCAAGAACATCGAGGATATGCTTGGTTCAATTATGAAAATAAAAACAGAAATTATAATAAATATAGTAAAGAATAAAAATATGTATAACTTTTATTTTTTACCATATTGAGATGTAAAGTAATCGTCTTAAACAGAAGATATATTATTTATTTAATCATAATATATTACTGACTATTTTTACCCCCTTATTTATTTCGCTTTGCCATGCCAACTATCCAATCATCGTTAATATTAATTTCTTTTATTTCAAACAGCTTTGTCCACTCTTCCACCGATATGAAAATCATTGATGCTGGGCAGTTGAATGCTGAAGTTCTTAAAAGTGGCGACCCATTTAGTTAAGTATACCTAATTAATAAAAAACCACTTGTTTTACTTTTTTTCTTTGGTTTCGTTCTTCTGTTAGTGTGATATCCGATCACCGGCCCCCAGGCGATTCCCCATATCATCTTCCTCCAAGACAACGATCATTACTCACACAGCAAAGGCGCAATTAGTGAACGGTTCACGAAGAATTGGAGAATTTAATACTAAATTATTATCATAATGATACCTATGGAGCAAGCGAGGCAGGTGTTCACTGTAGATCTTCTAGAAAGATACGCTGCAAAAGGAAGAGGTTCAATCACCTGTATGACTGCCGGAAATGATGTAATTTTGTTGGGAACCTCCAAAGGTTGGGTTATCAGACACGATTTCGGCGTCGGCGATTCTTACGGTACTTTTCCAGATTTCATTTCTCTACTGTTTGTCTTCCTTTCTTTTCGGTTCGTCCTTTTTTGAACCCTTCATTATTGTAGATATTGATCTATCTGCTGGTAGAACTGGAGAGCTATCCATACACAGAGTGTTTGTTGATCCTGGTGGAAGCCACTGTATCGCCACCGTTGTCGGCGGCGGAGGAGCTGACACATACTACACTCATGCCAAGTGGAATAAGCCTCGCGTTCTTGGCAGATTGAGAGGTCTTATTGTCAATGCTGTTGCTTGGAATAGACAACAGATTACTGAAGGTAGTTTTCGTTGTTGTGCACAGTATTCGGTGGCATTTAAATAGAAGGGAACGTTTTGATTCTGATTGAGTATTCCCGTCGCAGCTTCTACAAAAGAAGTTATTCTTGGAACTGAGAATGGCCAACTTCATGAGATGTCTGTGGATGAAAAGGACAAGAAGGAGAAGTATATAAAGTTTCTGTATGATTTGAAAGAACTTCCCGAAGCTTTCATGGGTTTGCAGGTACTTTCTTACTGTGTAGTGAACCACTCAAAGCTTTTACATTTTTTTGGAAAAAAGCTTTTGATTTAGTTTAATAACTATTAGACCTTCCATTGATTATTCAGGTTTTTATTCCCCATTTAATTTATTGATTTTTTACTTTCATTCTCTTGATGCATGCAGATGGAAACCGCTAACTTAAGCAATGGCACCAGATATTATGTGATGGCTGTTACTCCTACACGACTGTATTCGTTTACAGGAATCAGATCATTAGAGGTAACTTAGTTCATCGTGGAGTTAACTCTCATCTATTGCATAACTTTTTACTACATATTTGGAATACACTTGTAGTAAAAAAATTATATTTCTTCATTCATAGTAAAGACTTGAACTTTGTACTTAAGAGTTCCTTCCCTTCCTTCTTTCTTGTTCCAAGGGAGTTTTACTATAATTTTATTTGATTGGGGGCACTCTTTTGAAAATTTCAATTTTGTCTGATGTGTATTTTAGCCCTCTCAGTTACAATTACAATGGATGCTCGCATAGTGTACTTACGTGTCTTAAACATTAATACATGTGGCTATGCTGAATTCATGCATGCAATTTGAATGTAATTCTTAGTAATTGAAATCGTTGCTATTGGTATAACCCAATTTTTTTTTGCAGTTATCCTTCTTTACATTTCACTTGGAAGTAAATTATTTTTCTTGTTGTTTAGCAGTTTTTGCTAGTAATCTAGATCTTGCAGTTCATTTTGTGTAACTGACAAGGGAAATATCAATCAAGAACTTTTGTTTAATGAAACGCTAATTTTTTCTTATGGAACATAGTAGCTTTTCTTCTTAGTTCTAACTTCACTTGACTTATTTCCTTATGTACTTTCCTGTTTCATATAGTTTCTATCTGCTTGGTGAAACTTAGTTTGAGTTATAATTTGGTATGATACAAATTTTAGAAATTTCAGATATGATTGCAACAGATGCAGTCTACTTATCTGTTTTCTTCTATTTATGTGCCTGTGCGGAATTTGTGCCTGAAAATGAATGTCACCCAATTGATTGAAAATGTTCCCCATTGATATAACCTAATTTCTTTATGGTTACCATTTATTGGACTTCTTGAGGAAGTTAATTAGTTGTTCCTTGTTCTCAGACAGTTTTTGCTAGTTATCTAGATCGTGCAGTGCATTTTATGGAACTGCCAGGGCAAATACCAAACAGGTAAGTGCTTTCTTCATGCAGAAACTGTTTTTAGCTATTTATTGTGGAAAAGGTTAGGAAATTTAATGTTAAATCTAGTAAGATTTTGACAAATCGTACCCTTTTTCTTGTGCACCAAAAAATTTATAGTCTTATATAGGCTCGATGCTACTCAGTTTTGCTAATCATTTTTCAAGTTTCTGAATAAATTCCTCTTCATTTGATCATTTTATCAGTGAACTGCATTTCTTTATCAAGCAAAGAAGAGCTGTACATTTTGCTTGGCTTTCTGGAGCAGGTATCTATCATGGTGGCCTGAATTTTGGGGCACAGCATAGGTAGCACACTCTTGGCTCATTTGTTCCTGTATATTTATAGATTTTTCCATGTTTTTGCACCTATTTTAAATGGTGAAAGTTTATGTTGCTTTTCCATCTCTTGAGCATCGTCTGAGATATATGCAATGCCTTTGATATATTAGGGTTCGTGTTATTAAATTTTCTCAATATCCATTTATGAAGTCATTCATGTGTTTATTTCTTGGAAACTTTCTAGTTACCCCAATGGTGATGAGAATTTTGTGGAGAATAAAGCTCTTCTGGACTATTCTAAATTAAGTGAAGGCTCAGATGCAATTAAACCTAGTTCCATGGCGCTTTCAGAATTTCATTTCTTGCTTCTTATAGGGAACAAAGTCAAGGTGTGTGCTAATAATACTCATGGCATCTCTATTTCCCACTGCTTATTTCTGTCATCTCTTCTCTTTACAACCACTTTTTCTTATTTATATGGTTAATTCCAATGAAAACATTTCCATTTATGATTTTTGTTTTTGAGAACAATCTTGGACTAGTAAGGAGACCTATTATTGTGCTGGGCTTCCTTGTATATGTAGATGCTCATGATCTTTAGTAGCTGCGAGTTTTTTTTGAACATTTAGGTTGGTTTCTGTCAATATTCATCTGAGTGCTCGAGTGAGTTATTTCATATATCTTGCTATTTGACCTGCATTGCTATTTTATTGAAAACTTTTTAGGTTGTCAACAGAATTAGTGAGCAAATCATAGAGGAGCTTCAATTTGATCAAACATCAGACTCACTTTCAAGGGGTATTATAGGACTATGTAGTGATGCTACTGCTGGCTTGTTCTATGCTTATGACCAAAATTCTATATTTCAGGTCCATTTCTAATTACAACTTAGTCTTCCGTTTCTATGTCCACCTGGGTGGAAATTTGTTCATTTGACTCGTGGGATGGAAATAATATAGGTAACTGTCACTGATGAAGGGAGAGATATGTGGAAGGTGTATCTGGACTTAAAAGAATTTGCTGCAGCTCTTGCAAATTGTCGTGATCCACTCCAGAGAGATCAAGTATATTTAGTGCAGGTATGAGTGATAGCTGCCTCAAATATTGATGTATTTGTAGGTTCGAAACTATACTATTTAGAATCATGTCACTTGAAAATGTAAGAGCATCTACAGTGATATTTTATTAATGTAGTAGTTTTACATGCAGGCTGATGCAGCATTTACCTGCAGAGATTTTCAAAGGGCAGCATCTTTCTATGCCAAAGTAATTTTTTTTTCTCGCTCCATTTTTTATGCAACACATTTCTTACATCTTGCGAGCAGTATCTTTTTCATGTTAGTACCGTTGATCACAAAAATGAAATATCCTCAAGAGATGCTTCGATGTGCTATACGTCCTAAAGATTTGCAAAAGCCAATCAGTCTTGAAGTTATCCACTTTACTATTTTATTATGTTATGACATCATCTTTGCCTGACAAGGAAGATACCAATCTTTGCCACAACAATAAATAGAACTCCTCTTCTTTGAAGCAGGAAGAGTGAAGAAAAATGCAATCAATGAAAGATGCATCAAACTTCTATCCTATTCTAGAAATTGTACATGTATCTACTAAATGCTTATTGCTGGTTGAACAAAATTTCTGCAACCATAATGCCAAGGAAGATATGAGACTTGGCAGCTGTCTCGGGATATGTATTTCTTGATGAAGTTCTCTCTTGTTTGGAGATTATTGATCTTCAAAACTTTCTCAAGTTGTGTTCTAACAACAAAAGGAGAATTTCTCTCTCATTGTTGCTGGCATGGCCTTTACATTGTAAACTATCCTTGTAATCATGAAATATTCTCTTCTCATGCTGCACAATAAAATTTTTGTCATCTACAACATCCCTTTTCTAACTTGATACCAATTTTCTTGCATATTTCTCTTCATCTTATTACGTTGAGATCTCTTTGTAAAGAATGCCTTACTCTTTACAAATCAGTGCCAGTGGTCATAAAACTTATTGACGCTTTTAAGTCAAAATGTAACTCTTCCGACTTTATTTTTTCCCAAGTTCTTTGTTGATGAAAATTTGTAGAAACTAGTAAAGCCCATAGATTATTTCATCTATGATGGTTTGACAAATAATCCTTTTTCGTTTATGAATTGACATGAAACAGTGACGTAAGAGCATATTCATATTTAGTATTTATATGTTTTCTTATTTAATTAGTCTTCATAATATTTTTCTTGCGGGTAGGTTTCCTTTCCAATAAGTTACGTTGTTCCAATTGCGATTTGTTTTTGCTATTACAAATTGGAGGGCTGCTACTATTGGTATAAATTCGGAATCATGCAGCTCATTACAAAAGATTTGTTATTGTTTAATTTTGTTGAAAATGTTTTCTAAACATTGAAGATGTTTTCTGAACTCTAGTCTTCTTTTTATATTCCTAGTCACAATCACCTAGTTCTAACCCTAATTTGTTGAAACTTGTGATCTTAAACCTTGCTTTACATCACATCATAACAATCTATTGAGGAGATACGAATTCTAGCCATAAGTTTATCCCTATTCTTGCTTAAAAGAAGTGTGTCCGGCATCAACTGCTATTGAAACTTATCCTCTAGTACTCCCCTTTTTGAAATGTTTTGAATATAACTTTTTGTTCCATTCATACTGTTTAACCTAGAAAATAATATCAAACATAGGATGGAAAGAAAATGAATAAATTAATTGTTGGACTCTCTTACTCATCATAATCCTTGTGGGCATGATGTTTAACATGCGGACTACTAATCTTTACTAAACTGAATCTTGCCATATCTCTCACTTTTTTTATATCTTCAAGTTTGATTTTGCAAGCACAACAATGTGTTTATTGATCATGAGGACAATTGACAAATATATTAAGTGATTTACTTTCCTATTTCGATGCCCAATGCATTTTGTAGATCAAGCTCCTGTCTTGGTTTTCCACATTGATTTATTCATTTTAATGAGTGTGTATGTAAGAGAACAGCGGAAGTAAAGGATTATGATTTAAGAATATTTAGGTTAATGCATTATTTGCATAGATGAGGTCTCTAAATTTAAGAAAACAAATCTAAAAATTGGAAGACTGATATCTTCACACTGTTTTGTGTATGCAAATAGTGCATATTTAATGCATTGGTGAAACTATGTGTTTTGAAATTTCAACTTATGGTTGTCTTTTTCAAGATGACCTTGGACTGATAATTTGTTTTGTTTTGTAGATTAGTTATTTGTTATCCTTTGAGGAAGTCACTCTGAAGTTTATTGCTGTAAATGAACAGGTAAATTTATAAAATGTTATTTTTTTTGGTGGCAATATGATTGATGCAATTATTGAAATATGAGATCATATCAATCTTCTCCCATCTTTTATGTCCTTCATTTCATATATGACTTTACTTTTCTAAATATGGCTGTATTTAAAGCCATGCTATTCAAAATTGATGTGAACACACTTAAAAACCTAGAGAACCCATGAATAAGATTGAAGTATTACTAGAAAAGCTAAGTCAGAATTTTGAAAAACTTATCCGTTGATTACGAAGAACCAAGAACCAAGAACCAAGTTCATAAAGTGTGTTGAATGCTACAAAGAAGCAATTCTTTTATAAGTTGTGAAGTTTGATGAAAAGCAAGACATAAAGCACTCAGAACTTTTCATAATTTGTAACTCAAATTTGTCTTTTATTGATCACCAACATTCTCTTTATATATGGGTGAACATTAAAACATGATAAACGTCCTAATTGCAAGTCTAACAAAGATTCATACTTAAATTAAAGCACTAACAACTAATACTTTTTGAATTGAAACTCTAATAGTTCCTATTTGACTGGGAAATTAACTACTTGTTCTACTTTAACTAAGACTCTAACTGAATACTTTAATTATGATTCTAGCAATCCTATTCCAGTTTAGATTCTGAAGGTGATAAGGAAATTAGCACCTTAGGACTTTTACTAATTAGATTGAAATTATCCCTATAGCAAGTCTTAATCCAAATGGGGAATTGAGAACAATTGCAAAATTATATTAGACGTGTTGGGATTTATGTTTAAATAAAGTATAGCCCAGTTACAATTAAAAAAAGAATAAAACACTAAATAAGCAATGATCCACAAAATTAGCCTGGTGTCGTCGGTTTATATGCTCAAATGCTCTCAAGGCTTAGTTTGGATCATGTTAACTAGTGCTTGGTGGTTTTCTTTTGGGTCCAATAAAATCCCTCAAATGGCTTTTGATGTGCTCTTTGAAACTTGATGCTGTAAAAGAAATTAAAGTCTAGAAGAAAATAAAAAGAAAAAATTAGTCGACCACAAGTCTTAATTTGGTGGGATGAGGATTAAGAATTGTGTTCACAACAAAGACAAGGACTGAAATTTAGATTATGTTAGGATTCCTTATTAGATAAATAGTAGTAGCGAGTTAAATATGTTATTCTATTTTAGATGTATTATCTTAGTTGTCTAGGGCTTAAATCTATGGAATTTTTATTAGAATAGGATTTAAATTTGTTAGTAGCCCTTTCTTACTGGAATAAAGGTTTTAATATCTTCTCTATAAATATGTGTATACTTAGCCTTCAAGAATAACAATATGAAATTTTTCTACAAACTTGAGTTTTCAACTACATGTTGTGATACCTTTTTTTTTGACAGTGATTCTTAGTTTCTTACCCACCATTGTTTGTGTTTCTCACTAAATTCTAGTCATATTAAATCTTGAAATTCTAAGCCTAAATTTTCAGCAATCAAACCCTAAAGTATAACAAATTTGAAATTTCAATATTTTTGGTCATAATCTAGACCTAAAACTTGATATTCTAGCCGCTTAATATCAGTCAGATTTCCTAATTTGTGATTTTTAGTTGCTAGTTAATACTTCTTCTATTTGTGCTACATCATTTTGGTATCAGAGTCTTAGTTCACAATGAAGAAACATAGTGGAAGGGCGTGTAGAATTCAACGAGCAAGAGCTAGTTATGAAAAGATTGGACATTAATGACCCTTGATCACAAGGTGCTCCAAAAACTAGTCCAAAAAACATCGAACGGTACACTACAGTGAATGTCGAGGGTGGAGAAAGTGAATCCAAGATAGAGAGGTTGAAACTAATCAACAAAGAGTGGGGTTAGGAGATCAACGCCTACTGAGAGATCCAAGACAAGGAAACCCACTAGCAACCCATGAAGAGCGAATGCGAGCCTTTAGAGGCCATGAGCTCATTGCAGGAAGAAAAGCCAACGGCAATGTAATTGGATCAATTGAATAGGAAGTTTTTAGTTCTCCTGGATTTCTAAGAATTAGAGAAAACTTAGAGTTGAAACACACAATGAACTCAATGATATTACTAAAGTTTGTGTTGAAGCCTTTGATTTTGCAGGAAAGATGGATCCACACTTGCTCTTAAATTGGATAGTAATAATGGAAGAGTTCTTTGACTGGTACCACATGTTAGAAGATCAAAAAGTTCGATTCAAAAAAGTCAAGCTAGTTGGACACGCTAAAATATGGTGTAGGTAGAGGATAGACTTTGAAAACAGGATAATCACCAATTGTTGATTAGGAAGAGATGAATCCAAAATTATTGGAAAAATATTTACCATTTAACTATCAAGATCTTCAAAATTAGCTCACAATCCTTAAGACAAGGGATTATGTTCGTAACTAAGTACATAGAAATATTTGATGAACTTTCTATTCGATGTGAAGGTATGGAGTCGAAACGACTAATATCTCACTACAAATATGATTTAAAGGTATAAATTCACAAGGAGCTGATAATGCAAAAGATTTACAACCTTGAAGATGCATATCACTTAGCTTCAAGAGCGGAACAATATTTAAGAAAACTCGTAACTAAAAAGACTTAGGCTATGTTTGGTTGGATGTAAGGTTTTTAATGGAATGAAATAGAATGTAAATAGATGTAATATTAGAAAATTGTTGTTTGAGAGGGATGAAATAGTTCATAATGTAATATAATGAAATGTTTGGAAGGATTTATAATGTAATATAATGAAAAGTTGTTTATTATTTTACATTCTATCTCAAACCCTCCAAATAGGAGGTTTCTTATTTTTACTATTTAGGATAGAATGAGATGTAATATAAAATCCTCCTCTTCTATCCCACTTCATTCCATTTCATTATAAACCTTCCTCCTAAATGATGGAATAATATTATATTATATTTCATTTCATTAATAAACCTCCAACTAAATATAGCCTTAGGTTCAAGAGCGGAACAATATTTAGGACAAGTAACTAAAAAGTTTCAAAGTTAAGCCGGGGAGATCGACGTGAAGAGAGTTATGACGGTGCAAACTTTAGACTAACACCTAATGAATCAAAATCTGTACCAAAGAACAAAACTTCTCAAGGAGCTGATCCTAAAGGCAAGGCCATAACTGTGATTGGGATGAAAGGAGGTAACAGTGATAAGAAATACTTCTAATGCAATTGGAGGGGCCACTTCGCTTATGAATGTACAAATAGAGGTTTGCACATAATTTAAGAAGGTAAGGAAGAATCTGATGAATATTTGTGTGAATACGAAGTTGTAGAGGAGTTAGAAGGAGACTTTAGTGATGAACTAGCTAGTCTTACAAATAACATGTCGTGAGGCCTATACTTACAACCCCTAAGGTGGAAGAACAAGAAGAGTGACTTCATACTGCTATTTTCTTTATGCAAGTTAGATGTAGAGATAAAATATACAAGCATAGCATTGATGGATGTAATAGTATGAATGTGGTGTTGGAGAACATAATGAAGCAATTGAATTTACTTATGGAGAACATCCACATCCCTATGAAGTTGCTTGGGGGTAGATGGTAGTATTATACTATTTGTTTGAAAGTACGTGTTGTCTTTCAAATTAGGAATATATGAGGACTCTATTTGATGTGATGTCATTCTTATGAAAGTATTTCACATTTTAGTCAGGGCTATGGCTTTGTGATCAAGATATGCAGCACTTTGGAAAAGCTAACACTTATAATTTTATATTTTATGGAAAGAAGATAATTTTGAAGTCTATAAAGGTAGACAAGGTAGGGAAGAAAAAAGGAAGTAACAAGACAACCATAAATGCCAAAAAAAAGTCTCTTAATATCCTTAAGAGGAGAGAATTTGAAGCTGTTAGTAAGGAGAAGGGAATTGTGTTTGTAATGGTAGTGCAACCCCCCTCCACCTTTCTAAAAGAAGTGGTTGCTAGCTAATTTTTTAGACCTTACATTCAATGAATTTGAGGTGAACTACATCCTTTACGAGATATTCAGCATGCTATTGACTTGGTACCTGGATGTACTCTACCAAATCTTCTAGCCTACTGCTTTGATCTTATTAAGAATGAAGAGCTAAAGAGACAAGTAGAGGAGTTGTTGATAAAAGGATTTATTCAAGAAAGTCTTAGTCTGTGTGTAGTTCTAGTACTACTTTCCTGAAAATGATGGAAGTTGGCAAATGTGCATTGATTGTCGGGGGATAAATAAGATCACAATGAGGTATTTATTTTCAATACCTCACCTTGATGACATGTTAGACATGTTGACTGGAACCAATATTTTTACCAAGATACATTTACAAAGTGGGTGCCATCAAATTAGAATCAAACTTGGAGATGAATGGAAAATGACTTCCAAGGCTAAAGAAGGACTTTAGGAATAGTTGGTGCTGCCATTTGGACTTTCTAATGCACCTAGCACTTTTAGAGTGATGAATCAAGTGTTTTGACCATTTATGAGCAAATTTTTAGTGGTATATTTTGACGATATATTAATATAAAAGAAGATTAAAGAACACCACTTGTTATATCTACATGTCTTGCGAGTTTTGAAGCAAGAGTAACTTTATATCAACTTAAAGAAGTGTTCTTTCATGCAATCTAATTATTGTATTTTTTAGTTTTATTGTATCCTACCTTGGAGTGGAGATGGATCCTGAGAAGATTAAGGTCATCTTTGATTTGCCTATTCTAAAGGATGTATATGAGAGACGAAGTTTCCATGACTTAGTGACATTCTATAGGCGATTTATTCGTAATTTTAGCATCATAATAATACATATTACTGATTGTATGTAGAAGGGACAATTTACTTAGACCAAGGCAACAATTAAAGCATTTGAAGAAATTAAGAAGGTGACTAAATTTCCTATTTTACAACTTCTAGGTTTTTCTAAAGTATTTGAAGTTGTTTGTGATGGATCTCATGTGGGAATTGGAGGCATAATCAGGCAAGAAGGATACCCCATTGCTTATTTCAGTGAGAAGTTAAGTGAAGATAAACTATGATACTTGACCAATGACAAGGAATTTTATGCAGTAGTATGTGCTCTTTATAATTGGTGTCACTATCTCTCATACAAGCAGTTTATTCTGTATTTGGATTATGAATCTCTTAAGTACTTGAAATACCAGAAGAACTTGAACAAAAGGCACTCCTTATGGAGTGAATTTTTGGAGTAATTTAACTTTGTCATTAAACATCAGGCAAGAGTTGAGAATAAAGAAGCAGATGCATTGAGTAGAAAGAGTCATTTGATTGACACTTAAAAGTTGTGGGATTTGAAAAATAAAAAGAGAATCTGTTTTAGATTGAGACTTTGGAATAATCTATTCAGAAATTGGAACTAGGCAAAGAGATCATCACTTTCCTTTTATGTGGATGGCTGTCTTTTCAAAGGAAATTGATCTGGCCTACCCAATATTTCTATAAGGGAGTATGTGATTTGGGAATTACATCGAGGAGGGGCAGCGGGACACTTTGGAAGAGATGAAACTATTGCAATGGTCAAATATCACTTTTATTGGCTCTCTTTAAAGCATAAGTGTCTAAGATCATATGACATTGTCAAACATGTCAATTAGCTAAAGGAAAGAAACAAAATTTTAGATCATATACATCATTAGCCATGCCTCATGAACCATGTGTTACGGTTTGATCCAATTGCAAGGTATGAGACTTGGATCTCACATTGATTAAATACATAGTGTGGGATTTATAAGGACTTTGGGCTCTCCACCCTTATAAGCTAGCTTTTGGGGTGTGGTTCTCCTAAAGTCCTTATCAATTGGTATTACAGCCGGCCTTAAGAGTGGTGGCCTGGCAAATGTAACTTGTGTCATGTGCTAGCCGTGACCAACATAGCCGTGACCAACAAGGTTGTTAGTCCTCATGGGGGGACTAATGTTGTGGTTTGATTCAATTGCAAGGAAACTTGAATCCCACATTGATTAAGTACAAGGTTGGTGTGGGATTTATAGACTTTAGGCTCTCCACCCTCATAAGCTAGCTTTTGGGGTGTGGTTCTTCTAAAAGTCCTTAACAATTGGTATTAGAGTTGGTTTTGGAGTGGTGGCCTACGGAGGTGTGACCTGAGAGTGCCAGCTGTGACCAACGTGACCGTGACCAACAAGGATCTCGAAGTGGTGGCCCATGGAGTGGTGATCTGAAAGTGTCAGCCGTGATCAACATGGCCATGACCAATGTGGACGTTGGTCCTTATGAGAGGGGCCAATGTTACGGTTTAATCCAATTGCAAGGTATGAGACTTGGATCCCACATTGATTAAATACATAGTTAGTGTGGGATTTATAAGTGTTACAGAATATAGCAATTACGTAATCAGAGGGATTATGTAGTTAATGTGAATATCATAGTTATAGGAATTTAGCATGATTATAGGGATTATTTTCCCAATTTAAACCTATGTATTCATGTATGAATACTTGTAGTATTATTCTAAGCAATACACAGAAAACTTCTTCTCATTCTACATGGTATCAGAGCCTAGTCGTGTTTTTGGGTCTCTTAGGTGTTTCTGTCGTTCGTTTATAGCCTTAGTGTAAGGCAGTATATCGACCGTGTGGTTGGTACATTTTTGGGAGAAATTTTTTTCTCACCTCCTTCGGAAGACATTACCGGCGCCAATCGACCATCCCCTAAAATTTGGTCGTCGGATCTTGAGCGTGTGACTCGCATGCGCCGCCCATTTCTAGACGCCGTTTTCACGCGCTGGCGCGTGAGGGCGCGTGAGCCACTGTCTTCCGGCCCTCCGGCGTCGCCTCCTCTGTCCCACTCTGGATATCCTGTCGGTTTTGGGGTATTGCTGGTCTGTGTTGGTGTAGAAGATAGCCGTAGTCTGTGTTGGTGTAGAAGACAGTCTTCTACAGTCGTAGCTCCCTTCTGCTTTGAAGTTCTTTGGATTTTCGTAGCTCCTTTCTGTCGTGTTGGTGAAGCTGCTGGGATTTACGTATTGGTATTTACGTAGTGGAGAAAGATCTTGTTCTAAACAGTCAAGGTACTCTTTTGTTTTTGTTGTTTCTTTTCTCCTTTACCTGCTTAATATTGTCAATTGGAAGATGGCTGAGAGTTGTGATATGTGTGGAGATAAGAAGACTTGCTGAAATTACATTGGGTTCATCTAAAATTACTGATAGGAAATTGATTGGAAGGAAAAATTATGCACAGTGGAACAGATTTGTGACTAGTTTAGATTTAGAAGATCATTTAAGTAGTAATCTGCCTCCTAAGACTGATGTTGTTGCTCGGAAGAAATGATTAATGGAGGACTATAAATTGTTTAATCAAATCCAAAATACTCTGGACCTAATTGTTGATGATGTTGCGAATCATTGTGATAGTGTTAAATAACTATAGAATATCTGGAATTTTTGTATGCTTGCAAACAAGATCTGTCTCATGTTCATAAATTATTGTTAAAGACTTATCGAGCGGAACAAAGAGGTTGCTCCCTGTTTCAGTATTATTTTGAAATAAAACAAGCTTTTGAAGAAAAGCGAGCCATGTTTTCAAATGTTGCCGACATAAAGCAAATGCAAGAACAAGAGGAACAAATTGTGGTACAGTGTTTCTTAGCAGGGTTGAGTTCTGAATATGACGTGGCACGTACACAATTGTTAACTAGTGAGACACTACCTTCCTTTACGGAAGTATATGCCCGTTTACTTCGAGTTTGTAAAGACGGAGATGTGACTTCTGATATGGTGACCAACGATTCAGTGGCATTAGTGAGCAATGTTTCAAATAATAATCGCGGTGGCAACGGTGGGAAAAACAGTGGTTCTATTACTAGGAACAGTAGCACCCCTCGCACCTGTAATTATTGTGGAGTTGAAGGACATATCGAGAAGAATTGTTGGAAACTACATGGTAAGCCTCCCAAATACTCGGGTAAGAATAATAACAGAAAATTTGCAATTGTGGCTGCTTAGGATGGCATTCTACCTCTTCCTCAGTCGTCCTTGCCTTCTATCACGATTTGGCGGATGAGTATGCCCGCTTAACCAATGCCTGTCAACAAATTTCAACCACTCATGATTCGCAATATCTATCTCCTGCAACATCAGCTTTGGCTAATACAGGTAACCCTGCTGCCTGTCTCTCCACCTCATCTCGTAGTTGGGTTATTGACTCAGGGGCTACTGATCATATGACTGGCAACACAGGTATTCTCTCTTATTTCAAATCTACTACTGATTTACCTTGTGTTACTTTAGCCAATGGATCTAGCGCTTCTGTCATTGGGCGTGGGACAGCACACCCAACAAATTCTCTTCCATTATCCTCTGTTTTATGTTTATCGCAATTCCCTTTTAACCTATTGTCTGTCAGCCAACTCACCCAAAGTCTCAACTGTTGTGTTGTTTTCTATCCCAATTATTGTCTTTTTCAGGATCTTGGGACGAAGCAGATTATTG
>JANZXP010000196.1:24230432-24262800 GCA_027576715.1 Erythroxylum flavicans | reverse complement strand
GCAAGTAAAATGGTTTAAAAAGTTTTTGCTTATTCTTCGTTATAAACTTGTTACCCACGAGCTTTCAAGCTCACCCCTTTTTTACCCCATCTTCAGGTGAATAAAATGAGATTGAGTGATAAAGAGGGTCAAGGCATCGCTTCAAGTTACATATTTTGTATTTTAAGCTAGATTTTGTAATAATGAGGATTTTAGTTACATTTTGAGTATTATTAGTTCAAGTATCTTATATATTTTGGGATTATGAGATATGGATGTATTGTGGTTTGAAATGCCTTTAGGGCTTTGTGAAAACTCTTATCTTTTGATGTTAATGAATTATGAATTATGTATGAATGAACTTTGAAAAGGAATTGTGGTGACATATAAGTAAGATGCGTTATGGGATAAAAGCATGATGATGAATTTATAATGGTTAAGGTGTTTTTCATTGGATCATGCCCATGTTATGGTAATAGGCTCATGTTTATGACCTCTGAGTTGGACTCCAAAAATGGGGCCCAACAACAATAGCCTATTTGATGCTATGATTGATACCATTTATGTAACAACTGAGAAAGTTGGAGGAGAAGCTCTTCGAATTGTTATTGCAGAAACTGGATGGCCAAGTGTGGAAATGGAGACAAAACAACCATTTCTATTGCTCAAGCTTATGTAAACAATGTAATAGATCGAGTTAATTCACATTCAGGTACACCTAAGAAACCAGGAATTCCCTTAGAAGCTAACATATATAGCATTTTCAATGAAAATTAGAAGCCTGCTGGAGTTGAACATAATTTCTGACTTTTCTATCCAGACATGTCTCCAGTTTACTCTGTCAAACTTCTTGTTTAGGATACTGGTAGCATCTAATCTTACAAAAATAGTGAAGCTAATGGTTTTTTGTACATAACTAAAGGAATTGCAAATTAATAAGAAGAGTAAGAGACCATTCTGTTTAATCAAAGTAGTGTTTCTAGCTGTGTATCTCAGAGCAAACAAACTGATACTAGGCTTTATAAATGTGTCAACGGATAATCCGTAGAGGAGAGATATAAAGAAACAGATGAAGTGATCAGAACATAGTTTAAAAAAAGCAATTTCCTTTCACTACAAGAAATCAAGAAATAAAGTGGACAAAAAACATGCAAGAAAATGAAAACACAAGAGGAAGTTAATACAAACTTCCCATCTGATATTTCTTGCATTTTAAAATTGCAGAAACTTGGTAAATTGTTGTCTACATATATTCTATACCAAAAAATTAAGGAAAGGAGCGAGAAGGGTATGGGAAGGTAGTATAAATGGAACAAACTGGAAATGCAACAGAATCAAAAATAGTTTGTTTGTAAATGTACTTCTCAGAAGTCATGGAAAAGCATAATAGCATCGTCAAGCTTCATCTGAGATGATTCCAGTAGCATTCTCGCTTTTTAAAGTCTTTCAAATTTGACTTTCATGGGTCCCTCAAGTCGATCTGGTGGTAGATTTAACACCTGAAACAAATTGTCACAAATCAACATTGATGGTGATGAAGAAGAAAAGTCGAGGCATTAACATATGTTTTTTTTTTGAAATTTTAAAGGAAATTATATTACAAAAGTTGAAAACTATATACAATCGTTTGTACAAGGAAAAGAGACCAGCACTGTAATACAAAGCCTAACCTACACGGATACTACTGTCCAACGATGCACATATTAAAGAAACCACTTCAAGCGAAGATCTTGGCTGAGAGTATCTTGTTTTCCTTTAGCTATGAATAATGCTCTGATCATGTTGACAATAGTATGTGTAAGTTCAGTGGGATTTAACTCCACTCGTTGATATATTCGTCGGTTCCTCTCTCGCCATATGTGATAGATCACGATATGAAAAGCTGTCTTGATAAGGAGAACATTTCTCAAACCACGTTGGGTAACTCGCATAATGTCCGGCAACACCTCTAGCCATTCAAAAGACACACTCAACATCCCTACCATCCACCCGATGCAACTCCACACCTCCGTAGAATAAGGGCAAAGGAAAAACAAATGGTTTCTGCTCTCAGGGGCTTGCTTACAAAACACACATAGGTGATGTGAAGAATGCTTTCTTGCACGGGGATTTATCTGAAGAGGTTTACATGGACCTGGATTTGTTGCTCAGGGGGAGTTAGGGAAATTGTGCAAATTACGGAAGTCTTTGTATGGTTTGAAGCAATCACCTCGTGCCTGGTTTGGAAGGTTTAGTACTGTAATGATTGAATTTGGCTTGCGAAGAAGTGCATATGATCACTCAGTGTTCTTTGCATCATCTAGTTCTGGGTGCATTTTATTGGTTGTATATGTGGATGATATTGTGATCACTGGAAGTGATGAAGCAGGGATCACAAAGTTAAAAGCATTTCTTGGGACTCGTTTTCAGACAAAAGATTTAGGACCATTGAAATACTTCTTAGGAATTGAAGTTTTTCGCAGTCACAAGGGGATCTATCTATCCCAAAGAAAATATTGTCTGGATTTATTAGATGATGCTGGTTTTATTGAGGCAAAGACATGTGATGCGCCTATGATACCAAATGTGAAGTTAAAAGTTGAAGATGGAGACTTACTTGAGAATCCTGAAAAATATAGGAAAATTGTGGGAAAATTGAACTATCTTACTATCACTCGTCCTGATATTGCCTTTCCAGTAAGTGTTGTAAGTCAGTTCATGTCATCTCCTAGAACCTCACATTGGGATGTTGTTATTCATATTTTAAGATATCTAAAAGGTGCGCCAAGACGTGGCATCTTATATCGAAATAATGGTCACCATACTATAGAAGGATTCACAGATGCTGACTATGCAGGAGATCTTTCAGACAGGCACTCTACCACAGGTTACTTTGTTTTTGTTTGAGGCAATCTTATTTCTTGGAAGAGCAAGAAACTGAGTGTTGTATCCCGATCAAGTGCAAAATCCAAATATAGGGCTATGGCACAGACTACATGTGAACTCATATGGTTATGTCATTTACTTGGTGAGATTGAATGAACTTATGGTGTGACAATGAAGCAACAGTCTATATTGCAAATAATCCTGTGTTTCATGAGAGAACCAAACATATAGCAGTCGATTGTCATTTTACCCGGGAAAAGCTAGAAGATGGATCAATCTCAACTCAACATGTTAGAACAGGGAGCCAATTAGCTGATGTGTTTACCAAAGCATTACCGGGGAATCGGGTTAATTCTATTTGTAACAAGCTGGGCATGATCAATATCTATGCTCCAGCTTGAGGGGGAGTGTTAAAAAATATAACAATTACGTAATAAGAGGGATTGTGTAGTTAATGTAAATATCATAGTTATAGGGATTTAGCATGATTATAGGGATTATTTTCCCGGTTTAAACCTATGTATTTATGTATAAATACCTGTAGTATTATTCTAAGCAATACACAGAAAACTTCTTCTCATTCTATAGTAAGGACTTTCGGCTCTTCACCCTCATAAGTTAGCTTTTGGGGTGTGGCTCTCCTAAAGTCCTTATCACCATGGTACAACATAAGTATGGATTTTGTCTTACGAATTCCTAAAACTATATGAGATTATAATTATATTTTTGTGGTGGTTGATAGTTTTTCCAAGATGAGTCATTTTATTTAATGCTTAAAGACTTGTGTATGTTTTCCATATTGTTAAACTTTTCTTCAAAGAGGTAGTACATCTCTACGGATTACTTTTAACCATCTCTGATCATGATGTGAAGTTTATGAGTTATTTTCGAAGAACTCTACATAAAACATTAAACACTAAGCTTCAATTTTTAAGTTCTTTCCATCCCTAAACCGATGGACAAACGAAAGTGGTGAATAAAAGTTTGAGAGACTTGTTAAGATGTTTGATTGGAGACAATGTGAAAAATTAGGACCTAATTCTTCTTATGTCAAAATTTTCATAAAATAGTTTTACAAATAGGTTAATTGGTAAGTGTTCTTTTGAGATAGTCTAGGGAGTTCATCCAAAGAAGCCTATTGAACTGGTTCCTTTATCACAAACAACACGGGTTAATGTTAAAGTTGAAGGTTTTGCCCAACACATGAGGGACATCTTTGATGAGGTATGAAGAAAGATAACAACAAGTAATTTGTCTTATAAAGAATATGCTATTCAACATCATCGATTGGTAGAATTTATTGGAGGGGATATGGTGATGTCTAGGATTCATCCAAAGCATTTTCTAAAAAGAAAATATAAAAAACTTCTTTCACGAAGTGTTGGACCTTATTATAAGATCATCAAAAAGATAAGTGTTGATGCTTATGTTTAGGAATTACCAAGTGACATGGGAATTAATCATTTTTAATTTTGCGGACTTAACTATTTACCATGGATATTATAATACGCAATCTCCTACAACTTTGAGAATTCCAATCATTATCCATCTTAAAGAAGAGATAGAAGATGTTCTTGATGAACAAATTGTAGCCATAAGAGATGGAGGATATCGACAATTTTTTGTTAAGTGGAATGGAAGTGCTTGAATTTTTAAATCTGAATTTCAGAAGTTAAATCCATATTTTTATGATCAATAGTTGCCACATTATAAGTCGAGGATGAATTCAGATAAGTGGGGAAGAATTGATGCAGAAGAACTTAAAATCTATAAAAGAAATAAAAGAGAAAAAATTAATCAACCACAAGCTTTAATTTGGTGGGATAAAGATTGAGAATTGAGTTGATAACAAAGATAAGAGCTTAAATTTAGATTATATTAGGATTATTTATTAGATAAGAAATAGTATTGAGTTAGATATGTTATTTTACTTTAGATATGGTATCCTAGTTGTTTAGGACTTAAATCTATATAATTTTTATTGAAATATGATTCAAGTTTGTTAGGAATAGTTTCTTACTAGAATAATAGTTCTAATAACTTCTCTATGAATATGTGTATACTCAGCCCTCAAGAATAACAATATGAAAATTTTCTACAAATTTGAGTTTTCGACTAGAAAGTGTGATGCTTTCTTCTAAGAATGATGCTTAGACCCTAGAAGTGATTCCTAGTTTCCTACCCTCCATTGTTTGTGTTCCTCATTAAATTCCAGCCATCTCAAACCTAAATTTTCATCCATATTAAACCCTGAAATTGTAAGCTTAAATTTTCAGCAATCAAATCCTAAAAAATTAATTATACTAAACTGAAATTTTAGCTTTCCTAGCCAAAATCTAGACCTAAAACTTAATATTCAAGCAGTCTAATATCAGCCGAATTTCCTAATTTTCTCATCTTTAGCTGCTAGTAAATACTACTTCTATTTGTCCTACATCACAAAAAGAAAAAAAACTTTAATTTGAGCACAGAATGTAGAATGTGACTTTCCAAGTAAACATTATACTTTTCATAATTCATTAGTTTGTCTTCAGGATTTGGCAAGACATAAAAGGAGATTGAGCATGTTGATAAATTTTATCTCTCAGTTGTCTCCATTTGGAGCCTTGGCTCTTGCTTCTAGCAATTCATAAGCTGCTTTGCTCTTTGTAGGATGCTTTGAGAACTTTCCTCTTGCGGAAGCTTGATAATCTTTCAAGAGATGATAAATGCCAAATAACAATGATCTCTACATGGGCAACTGAGTTGTACTTGGACAAGGTAATGATTCCTTTTGCAAACAAGGCTTGGATTTATAGGCAATTATCAATTTGATAGCTCATGCTTTTTGTGCTAGTTAATGTTTTAAAGTTGAAACTATTATTGGTTCAATAATGTATAGAGGGGGTGCTTTGCTTCAATAGAGTACATATTTTGGAGGCTTAATGACTCTAAGTTATATGTCTATATCATTAAAATAAATGCTAAAAATTAACATACAGGGTGTGCAGCAAAATTCTTGCTACATTGTGGAATCATTTTCCTCATCATTTATGACATCTATCTCATATATCTATATCATTAAGAAGTAAATAAGTGCTGAAAATAAACTCGATATGCAACAAGTTAGTTTCCTTTCTTCATTATTTTGGGCAGTACTTTGCATGTTAGCTGTAAATTTCCTTTCATCGGTTGCATGTGGACTGTTTCTCTTTTGTGTGGATCCACGTTTCAAGAATGGATAAACCAACCACATGTAGCTGCTATTTTGCAGCACTACTATGATTTGGCATTTTGTTTTGTTAAACAAAGAAGTTGAGTTGTTGAATGATTTATTATATCATAATGCAAATTAATGCAACAAATTATACCACCATTATTTATATTTGATAAAAATAATATTAGATTGACTTATAATTTGTAGATAAATCGTCTACTTTTGGAGGAGGATAATGCTTCAGAGTATCGTAGTTCTGAGTACCAATCAATCATACAAGAGTTTCGCGCTTTTCTCAGTGACTGCAAAGATGTCTTAGATGAGGCAACAACAATGAGACTTTTGGAGAGGTAATCTACCTACAAACTTTGGTAGTATCTGCATTAATTATTTGGTTAATAATGTTGACAAAGTCTTTCCAACTTTTGTAATCCCTCCCCCAAAACCCTTGTGTTATGAATGTTGTCAATGCTTAGCGGACATATTTATTTTGATAAGCATACACATGCATGCACAAAGGTAATCAGAGACAGTATACATGCATATCGATCACACGATATTGTTAAATGATTCAAAAGTTTCTAATCATTCCACCTTTCATTGCATAGTATGGATGATTAGTCTCTTGTTAAGTGACCACTCTAATTCATTAGATTGTGTGTTGCAACATCCCACAGTCCCAAGTGTGGAGCCTCAAGAAAGAATTAGTTTGTAATATAGAACTCTCAAACTTCTTTTAAGATGAGGAAATAGCGACCAAATTTGCGGTTAATCAATCCAACTTTGGGATTTGGATCATTTTTCTACCACTGTAACAAGTATATTTTGTCTAGAGTTATGCAAATTTATGTGAATTTATGCAATTGTATTCAGAATTAATCTTGAACAACTAGATGTTGGTTGCTTGTCTATTTGAGGTAGTTTAGTACCTTGCTATAAGTTGCATATATGCTCACACAATACAAGAATTAAGTCCATCTACTTAGGGAGTATTTGTTTGTATGGTTGCATTTGGGCCAAAAACACAAGCATTTCGTAAATTTGTAAAGAGGTGTTACTCAAACTCAAAACAGTTCCAAGTGCAGGTTTGGCAATGATACCTATTTAGGGCGGTGGGCAACTTGACGTTGAAAAATGAATTCATTTAGAATATAAAAGTTTACAACTTTTAAATATTGAATATAATTCTACCAAAATACATTAATTTCAATTCACTGTCTTTTTTTTATCATTACCTAATGACCAAACCTTATGATTATGCCTATTAACAAGTTTTTAACAACAAATTTTCAAAGTGCAACCATAAAATTTAATTGCAATATCAAGCAAACCTTGGGTTTAACCAACAAAAAGGCATCATGATCACTAAATTCTAATCCACAACTATGCAGTCACTGTAGTACATTGTCCTTTATTTTTGGTTACCTATTCTCACCTATTTTAACCTCTCCAAATTATTCATGACATGCTTAAAAATGTATCTTGCAGTTATGGGAGGGTTGAAGAACTGGTTTATTTTGCTAGCCTGAAGGAGCTGTATGAAATTGTAGTCCATCACTATATTCAGGTGCTTTCTTTTCTTTGTGCCTGATCAGTGTAATCCATTCTTAATTTGAAATTCTACATGTTTGTTCACATAATAATTCAACCATGCAGTTGAAGAATTTTTTTTCATTTCTTTTGAACATTTTGTTGCATAATGTTTTCCTTCTTCTTATATGCCAAATATAAGGTTATCTTAGACATAACATAAAGTTTTTTTTCTCTTCAGTTATCCAAAACTTGAGGTTATATATGACAACTATTTATTCAAAATCTTTCAGCCTTTCAAATTCTACAAACATTGTTCCGCACATTTTATTTGCTTCAGTATTTGAGATTGTTTGAAAAGTCTTTCCAAATATACTTATTCTGTAAACTACATTGACTTTTAATAATTTTTAACATGGTAATGAGCGCTTTGTATATATCAACAATTATTTAGTTAATGCTGTAGTTTCCATACCATCTCTATTGAGATTCAATTTTACTTTGTCAACTTGGGAAAGATAATTAATCTTCCAATTCTCTCTCTCTCTCTCTCTCTGATACTTGTGGTGTCTAAATTTAGCAAGCAGAAGCCAAGAAAGCATTAGAGGTTCTTCAAAAACCTGCTGTTCCCATTGATCTCCAGGTATCAATTTGATCAAACAGGTAGACTAGGTTTTTTGTTTTCAGGTATTTACTGGTTCCATGCGCATGCTTTTTGTTAAGAGGTGATAAATGAAATAGTTGTTGCCTTGCAGTATAAGTTTGCTCCAGATCTTATTGTCCTTGATGCGTATGAAACTGTGGAGTCTTGGATGTCAACAAAGAACCTTAATCCACGGAAATTGATACCTGCTATGATGCGATATTCAAGTGAACCTCATGTAAAGTAAGACACTTATGAATTTGAATCTATATGCTCCTACTGATCATGAAAATTCTTTTTCCACCAAGTACAGTAAACCATTAAATATGTGATATAGGACAAATAGAAAAATTATTAACTAGTAGTTACAACATACAAAATTAAAAAATATGACTGATATTAGGCTGTTAGAATATCAAGTTTCAGGTTTTATTTCAACTGGGTATGTTGAAAATTTAAAATTTATATATCTGGATTTTGGGGTTTGTTTGCTGGAAATTTTATGCTTGGATTTTAAGGTTTTGATAGCTGGAACTTTAGGTTAGAATTGTTGGAATTTAGTGAGTAACACAAACAATAGAGGTTAAACTGAGAATCACTCCTAGAAGAAAGTATAAAACCTTTTAGTTGAAAATTCAAATTTGTGGAAAAATTTATTGAAGAGTTGAATATATACGTATTTATAGAGAAGTTCTTAGAATCCTTGAGTGAGGGGTTTCTGACAAATTTAAATCCTATTCTTATAAAATTCTATAAGTTCTAAACAACTAGGACAACATATCTAAAGCTAGAATAACTTAGTTATTTTACTAGTACTTGCTATTTTATAAGGAATCTGAACATAATCTAAATTTTAGCACTTGTATTTGCTACCAACTCAATTTGTCTTTTATTTCTTTTATAGACTATAGGCTCTTTCGTATCAATTTTCCCCAACTTGTTTGAAGTCGTCATCAACATAGAATGTGATAAATACTGATCATATAAGTCTGGATTCAACTTCTGAAATTCAAATTTTAAAATCCAAGTACTTTCATAAATTGGTCTTCTTTTTTTTTTGTAGCTACAATTTGTTCATCTATCTCCTCTTTAGGATGGAGAATGATTGGAATTATCACAGCTGTAATGGGAGATTGTGTATTATAATATCCATGATAAATAGTTAAGTTCACAATGATAAAGATAAGACTAATTCTCATGTCACTTGGTAATTCCAAAACATACGCATTAACACTTATCTTCTTGATGATCTTATAAGGTCCTGCATTTCGTGAATTAAGTTGCTTATATTTTCCTTTTTGAAAATACTCTGGACGAATCCTAACCATCACCATATTCCCTTCATTCCATTCCACCAATTGATAATGTAGATCAGTATTTTCTTTCTAAGAAAAGTTGTTGGTTGTTATCTTTCATCGCACCTCTTCAAAGAAGTCCCCCATGTTGTGCAAAACCTTCAACTTCAACAATAACCCCTATTGTTTGTGGTAAAGGAACCAGGTCAATAGGCTTGTTTAGTTGAACTCCTGAGACTATCTCTAAAGGACTCGTACAAATTGACCTATTTATATAACTATTGTATACAAATTTTCACTTTTACATTGTCTCCAATCAAACATCTTAACAAATCTCTTAAGCTTTTATTCACCACCTCTATTTAGTACTGATTGCAACGAAGAAGTTCCAAGGTTTCTTGAAGGTGTTTGTGCTGCTCCATATCTTTACTGTAAATCAAAATATCATTAAAAAAAAACCGAAATGAACCGGCACAAATGAGGCCTAAAGAGGTCGTTCATTGCAGCTTGGAAAGTTGATGGTGCATTTGTAAGACCAAAGGGCATAACGATGAATTCATGGTGCCCCGAATGAGTTCTGAAAGCAATTTTGGCTTCATCAGCTGGATTAACCCGGATTTGGTAATAACTAGAATGAAGATCAATTTTCGAAAATACTGTAGCACCATATAATTCATCTAGCAACTCGTGTATGTTGTGGATTGGATATTTGTCAGGAATGGTGATTTTGTTTAAGCGCCAAGTGTTGTCTTTTTTCTTTACTAAAAGTACCGGGGTAGAGAAGGGCTTGTGCTAGCATGTATGAAGCCAGTTGCTAATAAAGCTGCCACTTGTCTCTCAATTTCAGATTTCTAGGCATATGGGTATCTGTACGGGCGGATATTTGGAGGACGAGAGTTTGGAATGAGAGGAATGGAATGGAAGTGTGAACGAATGGGTGGTAAGGTATTGGATTCTTGGAATATGATTTGGTATTTGATTAGGAGGGGTTGCAGGGGAAAGGGGAGATCTACGAATTTATCATCATCAATTGAAAGATACTGGAAGGAGGCAAATACCTGAGGCCCAGAAGCAACACCTTGCAATTTATATTTCTGCTCGTCAATGGAAAAGATAAGGAACATCTCGTTCCAATTTGCTTGCACCGTATTCAAAGAAGCCAACCACTGTATGCCCAACACCACATTAGTCCCTCCAATTGAAAATGGGTAGAAATCTTGGGTTATTTTCAATTCCGAGAGCTGTATCTGAACATCATGGCAAATTTGGTTACAACGAATGACATCACCATTGTCAATTTGGACGCTAAAAGGAGGAACAAACTGAACTGGTAGGTTGAGTTTTTTTAACAAAGGTGTCAGCCACAAATTTGTGGGTCGAGCCACTGTCAATGAGGATGAGCACTTCCGTCGAGTTAATGGCCCCTTTAAGCTTCATGGTGGTGGTGTTTGATTTACCCAAAATGACGCGAAGACTAATTTCAGCATCTCATCATGCCATCTGTTGCGTCTTCAATTTCATGTAGTGTGGCTTCTTCATTATCGTCAGCCACTTCGAGTGTAAGTGTACTTGCTTTGCAACGATGTCTGGGACCATATTTGTCGCCACATCTATAGCACTCGCCTCGAAGGAACTGAGCTTGTTTTTCCACATTTGAGATGCGAATATGGGAAGGTTTCTGTCCTTCACAAGGAAGAAAGGGACGACTTTGTAGAGTGTTTGGCTGTTGACTTGCTGCAGGAGTGGGTGGTTTTGTGTTATTTGGCCAATTTGTCCCTTTCACAACTCGGGTTAGGCCCACCTTGGATTCAAATTCTAAGGCCAAGCTCATAGCATTATACACTGATCTGGGTTTATGAATACGGACATCAACTTTCAATTCCTCTTTGAAACCGTTTAGGAAGACCCCCAACAAACAATTTTCTGGCCAATTTGAAACTCGTGCGAATATTTTAGCAAATTCCTAGCGATACTCTTGTATTGTACCCGTTTGATGCTACAAAGGTATTCATCTGGATTTTGGAACTCAGCAGGGACGTAACTCTCTTGCAAAGCATGAACCTAAGTCCTCCCAATAAATGCTTTCTTGATTAGCAGAAATCCATGGATATAAATCGAGAGCATCCCCGTCGAGATACATTGTTGCAACATCCACCTTCTTATCTTCTGGGATTTGATAATATCGGAAATATTTTTCAGCTTTCAAAATCCAACCTCGTGGGTCACCACCGTCAAATTTGGGAAATTCAATTTTTGTGTAAGGGAGGTGTGCCGGGTTTTTCCTCCATGATATATCTCCATCTTCATCATCAACAGCCTGCCAATAAAATCTGCTATTTCCTGGGGAGGTGTCTTTTTCATTTCTTCTAATACCACTGGCTAATTTGGAAGTGGTTGGTTGGTTAGAAAAGGTTTGGGTTTTAAGAGCAGCCACTTATGCCTTGAGGGCTTCCATGGCATCTAGGCGAGTTGCTGTGATAGCAAGTTGGGTGGCAATGGGATCTTGGATGGTGGTAGGAGATGAGGGTCGAGTGTTAGGGCTTTTGGTTTGGGGGTTGATATTTGTCGGGGGAGGTAGGTTAGGAGTATTGCGGGTTGAATGAACCATCTTTCGTTTCCCGACAATGGAACCAGTGATAGACACAGGAGGTTTCTAGGAAATGAAAATGCAATGATATTGTATTAAAGCAGCAGTCCAATTCGAGATGGACTAAATCTCCAAATTACAATCACAATAATAACAAATCTGTCTTCAATATAAATCTATAGACATATATATATAAGCCAGCTGGTAACTGTTATTCTAAGTAATAGCTAAAAAAAAGGAAGACATTTTCCACTATGAAAACCACGCAGCCACGTAATCAGATGTGCTTCTAGAAAAATAGATCTTGAAGACCAAGCAAGTAATTGAACTCATCCATCATTTCACTTGATTTCCCATGCGTATCCTTGTTTTTCCTTCGAGCATAGACCTTCAAAGGAGGTGGAGATGCATCAAGGATCTTTGATATCCAAATTTTGCGTAATTCTCAAAAGCATTTCATCTTGCTCTTGGTCGTTAAATATTCTTCTATACGCCCTTCCGCAACGTGTTGCCATTGTGAACCAAAGCTCTAATACCAAAATAATGTAAGCAAAATAGAAGAATTATTAACTAGTAGCTAAAAACTGATGTTAAGTTGCTGGAATATCAAGTTTCAGGTCTGGATTTCAATTTGGATTGCTGAAATTTTAGATTTGATATAGCTGGATTTTAGGGTTCGTTTGCTGGAAATTTTAGCCTAGGATTTTAAGGTTTGGTTGCTAGAACTTTAGGTTAGAATTTCTAGAATTTAATGAGGAATACAAACAATGGAGGTTAGGAAACTAGGAATTGTTTTTAGGGTCTAAAAATCAGTCTTAGAAGACAGAATCATAACTTCTAGTTGAAAATTCAAATTTGTGGAAAAATTAGGATCGATCATTGTTGTAGGGCTGAGTATATGCATATTTATAGAGTTCTTAGAATCTTTATTCTAGTAGAAAAGGGTTCTTAATAAATTTAAATCCCATTCTAATAAAAATTCCATAAGTTTTAAACAATTAGGATAGCATGTCTAAAATTACATTAACATAGTTAACTTATTACTACTTCCTATGTAATAAGGAATTCTAGCATAATCTAAATTTTAGCCGTCGTTGTCTTTGCTATCAACTCAATTCCCATCCTCCATCCCACCAAATTAAGGCTTGTGATTGACTAACTTTTTCTCTTTTATTTCTTTTATAAACTTTAAGCTCTTTTTGCATCAATATGCATAAAGTAGGACAAATGTGTTGTCAATGGACTTAGTTGATCAAAGTCAAATGCTTCATATTCAAAAGTTAGTTCAAGTGTTCATATATTCTAACACATTTGGTTCTCTCTAAAGATAACCATACTTGATATCCATGAGATACCAATGCCCTTTTCCTATCAGGAATTAGAAGTTGATCAGATTTTGGAAGTTTATTTTTTTTTATAGTCCCTGATGTATGGATATCGGGACTAGTTTGTCATCTCGTAGGATTTTGGATCTATTTGATTGTATACATACCATATGCAGGAATGAAACCCATGAAGTCATCAAGTATTTGGAATTCTGTGTTCATCGTTTGCATAATGAGGATCCTGGAATTCACAATTTACTTCTTTCACTGTATGCTAAGCAGGTAGGGTGTGTCATGAGAATTCCAAAATGAATTTAAGTTGGATCTTCTTTTATATAATAGAACTGTATGACATGACAATGTTATAGAAGTTTTCAATTTTCTTATTGGAATATTCACCATGTTAATTGAATTTTCATTATTTTTCTACAAATGTAATCAATTAACCTATATCCTTTTATCAAGTTTTTAAATCGTCAAATCAATGAAATCTTTCTATTGAGATAGTCTACTTTCCCGCCCCAGCAGTATTATTACTTTCCAGTACTATGATTTTCCATGTTATATTGAGATTGGTTTGAGATGACGGATTTTGTTTTCATCTGACAATTTCTTGTGAGAGATTTTGTTTTCATCTGACAATTTCTTGTGAGAGATTTTGTTCTTATTTTTAACCAGGAAGATGATGGTGCACTTTTGCGTTTCCTGCAATGCAAATTTGGAAAAGGACATGAACATAGCCCTGACTTCTTCTATGATCCCAAATATGCCTTGCGTCTTTGCCTCAAGGAAAAGCGTACGCGTGCTTGCGTTCACATATATAGCATGATGTCAATGCATGAAGAAGCTGTTGCTCTTGCTTTACAGGTGAAGATCTAGTGTAATATTTTACAACATGATATAGCATTGCAGGTTTCATGTTAATTACATTTACTTATTAATGAATTACTTAGAGTACAAAGAGACAGGAAAGAATTTAACTTATTCTAAAACCAATTTCCACAAGTCAGCCATTATAAAATATGTTTGCCCAGCTTTATTTTGTTGAACTGAGAAGCACAACAGTTCCCTATTCTTTTGCAAGTTATGCTGCTGGGGAATTATTTAACTGAAAATCAAATGTGTAAGTCTTTTGTTTCAATATCATACGAAATTTTGAGATAGAGGTAACCTTATGAATAACATGTAGAAATACTTGCTTCAGCTACATTTCATGAAGCTAATTGAGATTTCAACATCTTCCTACTCAGAAACTTCTGTTGTATTAGAAAGCTTTCGTTGTTTGGTCAAGCTATGAAAGATTAATGTTTCTTAGGTCATTTTGATGACTTCAGACTTTATCACGGCGTGATTCTTCCATATGTTGTTCCTCCTCACACTAGTCATTGCAATTTTTTCTTTGCTGGTTTCTCCAAGATCGTTTTGGATAGCCATTTGAATGCATTGCAAATTGTCAATTGCTATTTCTTGCAATCGTACACTCTTTCTAAACTTGGTGTTTTTTTTTTTTTGGCTTCGTTAATAAATTCTTGCTTCCTCATATTTGATTAGATGAAGATTATGGAAGCATTTTTATTCTATGCTTACTGTTATGTATTAGAGTATTTAATAAAGTTCACCATTATCAGGAGAAACTATTTCACTTTCAGTGCAGTTTACTTTTTGTCTCATCAAGCTTAGGCATTGGAATTAAAATAAAAATAATTTGTAACCTTCGCTGAATTTTCTGCGTTGTAAAATTTTTTTCCTTTAAATCAAGATTTTTTTAAAATGACTTGGGAAAGATAAAAGCTTTATTATTTTCTCCTTGTTGAAGGTCATGTAAATTTAGTATTTAATATAAAGATATTATTATGTATCCCATAAAGGAATATTTTGTATATTTCATAGTATAATAGTTTGTGAATTATTTAGTATGAAAAAATATTGTACATTGGTGTTAGGTATCTCGACAGAGATTGTATTGCCGATAGTATATTGATAGTAATGTAGGAAATAACAACTGGAGCAAGCTCCCCCTCCTGGACTATCCAGGCCAACTTTCACTAACAATGATGATAGTAGAATCCCCTTTTCTTTCATTCTTACTAGACAGCTCTCTATATTCCCCTCCCTCATTCTCTCTCCATAACAACCTTCTAACAAACTTACCTACATGGCAGTCACTCCGCCCTCTCCTAGTTTGTTTCTACGAGTAGAAGTTTTGATGGGCTTAGTTGGTATGGGCTGGGGAGAGGATGGATTGTTATCAATTGGTAATTTTAAAAATAGATGGTTTAAATTTAATAAATAATACACATTAGAACCCTTTATTTGGAAAAGTCGTATTTATATTAGGAAAATTTAGATCTATATGATTTCCTATCTATTCCTAAGATCAACTTTCCCTATGTAATTGGTAATTCCCTTATGTAATTGGTTTTTACAATTGTATAAAGGCTACAAGGTCTTGAGATTGTATCAAGCTCTCAATTGACATTCTCTGATATTGTCTTTGACATAGTATCAAAAAACTTTCTAATTTGTCCAAAACTCTTATCTCCACTCACTAAAACCAAAAACCAAAAACACAAAATCTACCAGAAGTTGCCAACAACCATCACAATATCGGCGGTGTCATTGGAAAATTGTCCATGCATTAGTGCACGGGTATCACGTATCGTCGTTTAGCGACCATCGGTGGTGATAGTCTAATGGGTTAGTTTACCTTTTTATCGTAAACAAGGTTTTGGTCTTGTTTTATGTCAAATCGGACCAGAAATTAGGTATCTTGCATTAATATAAGCTTTCATATGTTCTAGAGAATTGTCTGCAGTGTTACCGGTGTTTGTTAGTCAACAAATTTGTCAAATATACCAGGAGTATGTCAAACTCCAGCAGTAAGTTATTCACAAGTATCTCGACAACTGGCTCAGTAATGTGTTCTTCCAGTTTGCGAATCACCAAATAATGTTTAAATGATAACAGCTATTCTTTCTAGTCCAAGAATGTAGAATTATTCTTCAGAGGTTAGAGAAAGTTGTCCCATCTCACATTTGATCCCTTAACTGATAAGAAAATATTGGAAAATCGGCAAGCTGATGATGCAAAATTACTACATATGCTTTTCAATTCTATGGAACCTGAAATCCTAATCCTATTCTCTCATGTTAGTACTTGTAAGCAAGCTTGGGACTAACAGCTTCTTTATTCCAATAATATGCTTCACATGTATGATATCTTTGTCGAGTTATTTCAATCCAGACAGGAAAGAAATTTGATTGAATATTTTTGGAAAGTAAAATGTGCATCTGAGTTGAATTCTCTACTGCCCATTACAGCTGATGTTAAGGGGATGCAAATCTAAAGGTAGCACTTGTGACTATGATGTTTCTAGCTGGATTGAAATTTGATTTTGAGGTTGTACGAGCACAAATCCTGGGAGTAGACCTTCCTTTGTTGAAGTATATTTTAGACTCTCGATCTGTGGCTAAGGAAAGTCCAAGGTCAACACTTGCGCCAAAGTCTGGTTTGCAAGCTAGTAACTGATGGGGATTTGGTGGTCGTGCAGGTAGAGGAGGACATGTAGAGGCTCATGGCTTCATTGCACACATTGCGATAAAGTTGGACATGATGAGAAGACTCGTTGGGATAAGTATCCTTATTTGCGTGCACCTCGTTTTGGCCGTTAGTTTGGAGATGGTAGGCGGTGCTGTGTTGTAGCTGAGTTTGTTATAGGCAAAATAGTTCCCTCCAAAAATGACGTATAAAAACCTTATCTTTGTCAAACACAATAGGTCTTGGAAATTCATGAAGTTTGACCATGTGTTGGACAAATTATTCAGCCATGATGGATGCAGTGTAGGGATGTTTAAGAGCGACAAAATGAGCATATTTACTGAGTCTGTCTACTACCACCATAATTGCACTCAACCTTGCTGATTTAGGTAGTCCTATAAAATCCATGGAGATATCATCCCACACTTGTTCTAGAATAGGAAGAGGCTACAATAATCCTGCCGGAGAAAGTGACAATGTTTTGTTTTGTTGACAAATTGCACAACTGTCCACATGTTTCTTTATATCAGCCTTCATCCCTTCCCAATAGAGTTCTGCAATCTTACGCTTGTAGGTCTTCAAGTAGCCCGAATTCCCTCCCACCAAACTGTCATGAAATTTAGCCATAATTTTTGAAATTGGTTTTGAGGTTTACCTGAACGTTCCTTCTTGGCGCTATGTTCATCCATGCATAAGGGTTTTCCAATGTAGCTGGCTAATGAGCTTAACCCCTGAAAAGTCCAATACTCAAGTGGGATACTATGGAAGTTGATCGAGAGTGGTACATTTTGGACCTTGGTTGAGTCGAACTGTAAGCTAGGTTGCCATATTTGCAAGACTATAGGCTGGTTGCCAAAATGCCAAGGGCCATCTTTCAAAACTTTGCTCGCTTCAGAGGTAGTGGAGAAAATTAAAAGATAAAGGTTATCCTCTGAGGGCAAGACATCGGTGAGTCCTCTTTGTTTCTACAGCTTGTTGGCCGAACATTGGATGAGAGGAAAAGTTGGCCGATGTTGAAAGAAGAACCCCACAATAGTTGTTTTCCAACTCCTAGCGCCTTCAAAGTGTTTCAAGATCCGGACAAACCACCAGCTTATCGTCAATCTCCTGGGATGGGCTGAAGGTAAGGGAAGATGTAAGTTTGTCTCCGACAACTTGCTTCCATGTTTTCTGGGTGGGAGGTGCAGTAAGAGATGGTGAGGAGGAGTCATGTGTTGGGGAGGGATCAGAGATGAGGGGTAGGGGTGGAAAATCAGCAGGATGAGGAGTGGTCATATCACTGGAAAAGGAAGACAACAGATTTGCAGGGTGAGGCACTGTAAGGAACAGTGGAAATAAACGGTAAGTAGTTGTGGTGGGACAGAAATATTGTGGAAAGCAATGACCAGAGAGCCCCTGGATAATCCAGAGACGGGGTAACAAGAAAGTAAGAATTGGTGGAGAGAGAGAGAGTGGGCTAGGATGAGCCAAGGAGTGTAGTGGTTGAGAGTGCGCCTGGAGAGCGGGAGGAGGCTCTCTCTCTAACCCTTGAAACTTGAATCCCCAATCTTTGTTTCTTCTTTTTTAGATCCTCCATTTCTTCATTTGCTATTGCTATATTCTCTCTTCCATATGAAATATTTCTTCTATCTTTCCTTTCGATAGCTCATTGAGGGCTCTTCATCCTTTCTTCTGACATCCCATTGACAGTGCCGTTATCCTTGTGTCTTTCCTTCAGTCAGTGCATTGAAAATGATGTGACCTTTATTCTGTTTTTTTGCTCTGACAACCGATTGAAAGGTCGATTACTTATATCATGTCATTCCTTTTGGATACCCGTTGAGATATTCTTTTCTTTTTCTCTAGTTTCTATCATATTTTCCTCCTCTCTTCTTTTCCAATGATCATATTTACACTGTCTTTGTTTCAATCACATCATCGTCCTTGCTCTCCCCTGGTAGGTGTCCCCCTCTAGAACAGTCTGTGTCCTTAACCATCAAGTTCACGTTTTTGTTTATATTATTTTAGGTTTAAGAAAAACAGCCAGGACAAAAAATCAAAATCAAAATCAAAAGAAAAAAAGAAGAAAAAATATATGTATGTATATATATATATATATATTGATTTTTTCAATAATAAATATCTATTTGCAGTTCATAATTCATATTGGATAGAGATGCAAAACATTCATATAACATAAGGAACAACATTGAAAATTATGAAAATTTAGTACATAAATGTAGTAATATTATTATGTAGTGTTCCATAATATAATAGTTTAGATATCATTTAGTGATACTGTATTCTCATATCATATATTCTTTCACATGAATGAATGGATAAAATATGGAGGAATTTCAGCACTTATAATTTAATTGCTATTTTCATTTGGACATTTATTTAACATTTCTTCCTAAGATTAACCACAACAATGTGTGTGTGAGAGCTATAGGAAAACTAGTATGTGTGAGTGTTGTAGTGAAAGTAATGGTTGTCTGCATGGGGTGTGGTGTTGTCTCCACATGCATCCACTTTGTGTCATCCTAAACAGTTGATACAAGTTTACAATTTTGAAACTCAAGGGCATTATATCTATGGATGGATAACATGGATATTATGATTTCTTGAATTTTTCTGAAGTACAGTCTGTTGCTGCTATAGGTCGACCCTGAACTTGCTATGGCTGAAGCTGACAAGGTTGAAGATGATGAAGACTTGAGAAAGAAGCTCTGGCTTATGGTGGCTAAGCATGTAATTGAACAGGAAAAGGGAACGAAAAGGGAGAATATACGCAAGGCTTTAGCTTTTCTAAAGGAAACTGATGGTCTTTTGAAGATTGAGGATATATTGCCTTTCTTTCCAGACTTTGCTTTGATTGATGACTTCAAGGTAAGACTCGTTACTCTATTCTTTGTATCGTTTTAAGGGATGTAATTGATTACGGTGTAGCTCTCACTCAACATTCTGTAAAGAATTGCTCTGTTTAGGTTTACCTGATGTTGCTATTTGATAATTTAACATTCTCCTGGTATAATGGTTCTAGATGTAGTTATCTTAAGCATGTGGATTGATTTGGGAGCAATTCTTTGAAATTTAGTGTTCTAGTAGTGCCAAGTCTCTTCTAATTCTTTTTCTTTTTTCAAGGCTTCTAGAATGAAAGGTTAACTATAAATTGCAATATAGAGTAATTGGTCTAACTTATTTACTGGTTTGATTTTGTTTCCTTCTCTTGCAGGAAGCAATATGTTCATCATTGGAAGATTACAACAAGCAAATTGAACAACTGAAACAAGAGATGAATGATGCAACACATGGTGCAGATAACATCAGAAAAGATATTAATGCACTGGCTCAAAGATATGCTGTCATTGACCGTGATGAAGAATGCGGGGTATTGATCATCCAAATGTTTAGTCGATCAAAGCAAAAATCAAATTCTTTTTAGATGATTATTTGTTACTGTGCAATATCCTTTATCTATGCTGCGTGGAAGAAAATGAATTCCTTACTCTACTTTGTCTCTTAAAATGCTCCTTTACTTTCCTAGAACTCTTGAATTTAAGAGTTATGTCTTGACTGCTACAATATGCCTATTTTCTTACACAGCCAAATTTGGCTGGTATAACATTTAATTATCATGCTTTCATGATGGAAATCTGAAAAGAAGTCTTCTTTCTGTTCTTTAGGTTTGTAAGCGCAAAATTTTGGTAGTGGGTGTGGAATATCGCATGTCTCGAGGCTATACGTCAGTGGGAGCGATGGCTCCATTCTATGTATTTCCTTGTGGTCATTCCTTTCACTCACACTGCCTGATTGCCCATGTAACTCGTTGTACCACTGAAATTCAAGTAAGTGTTCTGTTTCTTTTCACATTGATTTTTTTTCTGCCAGGTGTTAGCTTCATCTCATGCTATTATATTACTTTTGGTTTTGTAGTCAACCTTTTTCTTGTAATGATGTTGAATATTTCCAGCCTTAGATTAAAGCATGGACAATAACTAGGTTTCAATCCATCAATTTATAGTTGGAAAAGACAAGCTATCAGGCATATTCCAATATAAGAAGCATCATATTGATAGGAACTCTGACATCTTGAAATTGTCCATATTATGGTCATGATTTTTTTGGCTAAACCATTAAGAGATATTTACCAAAATGCCATGACCAGTTAATTCAGTCGAAGAAAATGTCATTGTGAAATCTGACTGCTATTCATATTACTTCCATAACAATTTTTTTGCTCCATCTATGTAATTATATCAGCAAATTTCTATTATCAAAGTTTAACCGAGAAAAAGAAACTGGAGACCTACAAAAGGTTTTATGTTTACCTTCTGGGGCAGAGAATATAATAAGATTATTAGGGGTTACATTTATGAATCCTACTGATCAACCGAATAATGACCAGTGATGAGCCTTGCTTTGTTAAAATCGAAGAGTCTATCGCATAGTGCAATTAGAGAAATCAAAATTTTTGCAATTTATGATGGAAAGGGGAGGCCGTCCTTTTAGCTGCATCAAGTGTTACTAACTAGATGTCTAATATGCTGGAATCGACAGCTTTTCTGGGGATATATTGAAGCTCCTCTTTTATATACTTAAAAGAATTGAAACTATTTCCTTCAGATTCTGTTAGTAGGATAATTCATCAACTTCAAGTTTTTAAATTTTCCTCGTATTTGAAATAAATGTTGCAGGCTGAGTATATACTGGATCTTCAAAAACAGCTTAGTTTATTAGGCGATGGAGCGAGGACAGACTTGAATGGTGGTTTAACTGAGGACTCCATTGCTAGCATTACCCCTGCAGATAAGGTATTCTCAATGTTGTCATTAGCATGGTTTTCTTTCTTAAATGTGAATGAATTGTTTTTACTAATTGAAACAAAAGTTTGTATCACCTTTCATAGGTTTTCCATTAGTTTACTTTTCATTTGGCCTTTGAACGTAAATCTGGAAAGTGATATTAGCACTAATTTTTTTCAGTAAGATGAAAACTTCAAAACATATAAGAAAGCAAGGTTACAAGTTCAACTCAGAAATGCAACAAAACAAAAAGCTAGATTTCGATTTACTCGCAAGGAGCTATAAAGTAGAGTTATAGATGCTTGCTGTTTACTTTTGGACATGAATCTGGTTTTATCTCAGTAACCTCATGTTTACATTTTCTTCCTAGCGAGGCGTCCATATTTGTTTTATGCTCTCGGTGAACTCTGGTCCTTCCTATGCTATGTACTCTTATCATTTGTAGCAAAGCAGCTGTTAAACGTTGGGCAGATTTTTTTATTATTGCGGTGAACTGTGGTTCTTCCTATGCTGTGAACTCTTTATCATTTTTAGCAAAGCAGCTGTTAACGATTGGGCGGATTTTTTTATTAAGATCCTCGAGTTCCTTGTCCATTCAATAGTATTTTATTAGAATTTTTTCAAGAGAGTAGTTTGATCACTGTTGCGAATATGTTACTAGAGTTGGTATAGGTTTTGGCATTGGTATGTTACAATACCAGTATAAGTCAATATCTGATATAATTTTAAATAATTTTTAAAATTATAAAATAATGTCTTATTTTTATATAATTAAAATTTTGTCCCTTATTATAAAATTTATTATATTAATTTTTATTTTTATAAGTAGTTAATATTAAATAGTTTTAATTTCTTCAATAATAAAATTAGATTATGAAAATTTAAAATAAAAAATAAAATTATTTCATTTTATAAAAAAATTTAAACCTACATGTTTATGTTAGAAAATAAAATAATTATTTAATGAAATGTTCAAAAGAAATTGAAAAAATATATAAAAACAATGTTTGAATGATGAAAGTGGCTAATAAACCTAAAAAAGATTAGTTATATAAAAATATAGTTCCCTATTAAAATTTAGTTCTATATTATTATTAAAATTGAAAAATATTTCAAATTTTGACCCAATAACTTTTAATTAAAATTGACATAAAAATAATTTTGAACTATTTTAAAATTTTTAAAAAATATTTAAATATAAATTATAAAATTTAAATTTTCTTAATTCACAAATTTAATGAGGTGTTGTTCGGTATTTTAGTATATCGGCCAATATTGGTTGGTACAATGGGTGTAACCTGAAATTCTGGTTCAATTAGTAAAAAGAAATTTGGTATCGATGTGTGACTGGTGCCCGCCCGAAATTCAATACATTGGATTGGATGTAATTTCACAAATCCATAGGATGATATGTTTCCAATCCTAGTGGGAATCATTTGGACATAATCTGTATAGGATTGTTTGCTACATTCCTTTGGTGAATGAACGTTTTGGAAAAGAGATGCCCGTGGTTTTCTTCCTCATGGTTGCATAAAGGGTAGTATTTGTCATTGATATATGACATGTCCTTGATTCTAAATTTGATGAGAACATTCATCCATAGAATGGAACTTAACTTTGGGGATTTAATGTTCAAACCATAAAAGGTTAGACCATTTTACCTTTGATACTTCTGCTTTAAAGAGATTCCAAGCTCATTGTTGTTGAGTGCCTTAAGAGGAATGCAGAAGTATCAAAGGTAGAATGATCTAACCTTTTATGGAAATGCTAAGTCCAAATGTTTTTTTCATGTCCATTGTTGCTGTTGGGAGGGGAGGTTTTTAATTCCTAATGTGTGTCAAGGTTCTTGAATTTTTAGGAGGCTAATTCCAGTCTTGATTACTGATTATAGAGCTGACTTTTGGCTTTAATGATTGATAATTTCCAATTTTAGATATAGGTGATGATTTATTAGTGATCATAGGGGATACTACCAATCATTCCATAAAGAAGTCTTGTTGCCATTTATTTTATGAAAGTTTGTATTTTTTATTGTTGAGCTTAACTTGAGAAGCTTCTTTTATACCCATAAACTGTCTATTTTTGGATTAATGACCCAAATCATCTTTGAGTATATAAGAGTGTATCCATTTGACCAACGAGATTCTTCATATGTGAACATCCAAATACTCTTGGAAAGTATCGCTAGTTTTGCAAGTGATTTATCTAGTTAATTTCATGAAATTGCCACTTAATGGCTTCTAGTTGATTTATTATTTTGACTTCACAGCTCCGTTCACAGTTGGATGATGCAATAGCTAGTGAATGCCCATTTTGTGGTGAATTGATGATCCGTGAGATCTCTTTGCCTTTCATCGTCTCTGAGGAAGCACAGCAGGTTAACTCATGGGAGATAAAACCGCACAACCTAGGAAACCAACGAACCTTTTCTTTATCTTTATAATCATCCTCTGTTTTGTTAATGAAAGTGATGTAATTGGAACTCGTCATGTTCGGTCAGACTTTGTGACATTAGTCGGGCATAGATAGTGGTCTTCGTTCACGTTTGATGTTCTTTTCGTGCAAGGCTTGTGGTACATTTCTCGGCACCAATGAGTCTTCCACTCAATGGGAGAGGTGGTCGGATTTCAAATCTTGATTTGGGACACTGCGAGTTTTAAGTAGGAAGTGTACAAAATTGGGCCGAAACGGCTCCCACTGGATCCAAAACATGAAAAAAAAAAAAGGAAAAGGAAAACAATGGATTGTGAGTACTGATTGGTTAGTCGCAAACTTAATTTTTATCTTGTTATGTGTAAATAGTAATTATGGTGAGTGACTGTAGTTAGTACGGAAAACACAGGATGGTATGAAGAAGAGAGAATGAAAAGAAGGCAAGGACAAGGTGGTTTTATTCCTGAAGTCCATGTTGGTTGTAATAATGATAGGACTGTTTAAAATATCAAATAACAACTATATTTTATTACAACGAAACATTTTATTTGACTATTAACTTAAAAACTTTCGTCTTAAGTATCATTACTTGTGGGGTTATTGCGATTATATTTGATTGCAACGAAATGTAATGCTTGACTTTACGATTTGAGTATCGCTCCAGTTGTCTTCCTTCATATTGCTTTCTTTGCAACGACGTTTTATTTATAACCTTAGTAGTGGTTAATTCTTGCACTCCTTAATTCCTTTCATAATTCATCTGGAAAGCGCTTTTGTAGTTCTAATAGACCCCTAAGTTGCGGCTTTATTTGAGCCATCTACTTAATGCAAGAATCTTGTTTATGTGTTCGGCTGTTGTTGGCAATTTAGTGGAAACCATTTTCCTTCCTGGTAAACACTTCTTGAGTTGGGACACTTAAAATGTTGGATAAATGGATGTCTTATTGGCCACCTTTTTCAACTTCTCTATAATTTGGTAAGAACCATAATATAAGGGAGAAGATTTTTTATTGGTCATCCTTGTAGCGACTCTCTGTTCTTTGTCGATTTGCTGCTTGTTTCATGTGACTTGAGTGTCGGTGGAATTTTGTTGAAGTAAGAGCAATCTTTCTGTTACCCATCACTTGATTTCGGAATTCTTAACAGAATACATGTATATTGAAGTTACTCATATAGTATCTCAAATCAGGTGGTGTTTATGGCCATATGACATGATGTTATATCATCATTCAATTTATGATATCCGTTATACTCATCTTATAGGAGTGTCACCACAAAAGCAACGTAAATAAGTTTTTAACATTATATTCACAAATTCAGTCTATCTATTTCTTTTCACCTTTAATGTGCCAATGGGACACATTGTAAATCAACATATAGTGGTTTATGACCTATAAACCTCATTTTTACTTATTTTAATGTAACTCCTACACATATTTATGTAGGTTACATATTGTATGAGGGAAAGTTATAGTCCACGTTTTAATAATGACAAAATATAAGTACTATTAATTAGTTATTTTTTAGAAAAACAATGTGAAAGCAATTTAGGTCATGCATAAATCAAGATATATCTTATAAAAACACTAGAGAAAATTTAGAGCTAAAGTCATTCAAGTGGAGCAAAATTAAGACCAAGGAAGAACAAGGCACAACAAGGTTATAAATGAATATATAATATTTATTATACTTCCTAATTAGTCTCTTTGATACTTTAGAAGCTTATTAGGTTCCTTTTTTCCTTATTGAAAGAAGAGACTTAGTGTAATTTCATAAAGAGTCTTAGTGAATGGGCACAGGAAAGGATTATTTGCTAAACCACTGTAAATTAGTTTGTCTTTCTTCTTTCATATACTTTTCAAATTATTATTTGAATGTGTGACTTACTTACAGCAAGCTATTTTCTTTATTTCATTATATATTGATCGTTGTTTAATTACCTTTGTTAGAAAAAAAGTAACTATTCAAATTTACTAACTCTTAATTCATCCACATTATATACCGTTAAGGACTAACATTACCCAAGAAAACTTACTTGAGGAAAATTAAATCACTTTCTGAAATGGCCTCTTCAATACAAAATCAAATGTCAAAAAGTTCTTTGGTTATATTAGTGAATGAGTAGTGTTGACATGTTTTTTTAATACCACTAAAATTTTTCGTATCTCAAATTTGTCACCCAATAATTAAGCAAGTGTTAGTAGACCTACATTAGCTTTATACACACTAGCCCTACTACAATATAGGAAATAAATTTGTATAGATTTATTACATCTCATGATTTATGGGATATTCTATCCTAAATTTATGTATATAATTAGCACTAGATTTTGTAGACAAAATCTTATACAAATACTTTTTGTATCCCCACATCTTAAAACCTGGAGAATCTTTATTTTTTATTTCATTTCATCATAAACAATGGTTCATAATCTTCTGTGCTTAGTAAAATTTCTAAAACATGTTTTTATAATAGCCAATCATCTAAAAAGCAAAGGTCCCTGAGTAAGGCTGGAACCCTCGAGTCCTTAAACAAGCGAAGGCTGGAACCCTCGAGTCCTTAAACAAGCGTGAATGCTCCCAATCCCATCAACAAAAACGCCATTAAACCAGGTATAGGATCCCCTAAGAAGGAATGCAACAACCTCGAAACTTCAAATGGAAACTTATTAGATCAGCTTAACATTCTCAAACTTAAGACATGCCACGATAAGATTAAGTTTATGAACTTTTCAACTGAAGAAAAATCGTGTGCCAAAGGGCCTCTGATTGTGATCATAATTCACTATAAACATAGTACATCATCTAACACACCATTTACTTGTTTTCATTATTCTGTTTCTATCCTGTTTTATGAACATCCATCTATTTATCTAATAAATAAGACCCACAAAAATTAAATAAATACATACTCATAAAACAGGATAGGAACAAATGATCTTAATCCAATACAATGATGTATTATAATTTCCATAGAAAACAAAGCATTTTAATCTTAAATACAAATAAGAAAATGGGGTCATATAACACCCGTTATTTCTCCTAAAAATATTTTTCTTTTTCAACTAATTCAAGAATCAATCTCAGAGCAATCATTCAAAAAGCATGAAGGAGAGTAAAACGTTCTTCATACGAAATGTTAGGGATAATTTCGTAATTTATTATTTATAACCTTAAAAAATTATACAAAACAATATACCGTAATCGATACACATATAATCTACCAGAATTAAAAATAGTACCTAATTATTAGCGTAAAACTAAAACCACGGGCATATATATTTTTATAATCAAAAATCATAATATGCATATATAAAGTAGAATATAACCACCTATAGCTAAACATTTTTCTTCGGTGGATTTATTCTTCCATAAAGATGCCGATCGCACCACCCTCATCCTCAAACTTGAGTTTTGGCACTTGACCCAAGGAAAACTTCATCTTCTTGAGCCGTCTTTGTAGAACGGTGGGGCAAACAATGGTCTCACCTAGAAGTGGAGGAACCAAAATGATCTTTTCCAGAACTTCTCCGTGCAATATTAGAAGTGTCAGTAAAAGCGTCACATTCTCAGAAGCCCTAAAATCTTTGACTTTGACTTGTTTGAGACTTGGCAGGACGAGATCAATTGGCTTATTCAAAATCTCTTCGGAGAAGCTTTCCTAGAAGTTGAAAAATGCAACTTTAAACCGGCAAACTTAAAAAGAGAATAAAGATAAGAGTCTGATGTGGTACTTACATCGTCATCTATTTTGCATAGATAGTCAAGGATCAATGTCTCAACATTGGGTGATAAAGCAAGCAATGCAGCTATGCCAAGCAAATCAGGCTTGGAATACACTGTTCGTAGCTCTAAATGTTTGAGAGTCTTGAGTGAGCTTCCGGAAAAGGCAGGCTCAGCTGCAAGCAACTATATATAAAAACAAACAATGTAGAGAATTAAGTTCATAAAAGAAGCCGTTCAAGACAAAAGCAAATGTACAGGACATAATTAAATATACGCAAGTTTCAGACTGTTTCAATGAATATAAGGAATAAACTACCATGATGTATTCAGAGTTAGTCGGTAAAAAGTGAGAAATGTTCCACCTTACGCTAAAAATATCAAATGCAAAAGCAGAGTTAATACATTACATGCAAATAAAAAAGCATAGTTGTCAATCACTAATTAAGATGTATTTGATCAACTGAAATGCTACAGAAACTATGTTCATACAAATTAGACTTATGGCTCAGTAGTAAAGGAGATTTCAAAACCACCTCCACCATCTAAATTCAAATTGAATGGAACCTTTATAGTTTCTAACGCACCAAAAAGGGGAGGAAAAAAAAGAAGAAGAAGAAAATGAGGGATGCTACAACCTCAGAACTAAGATAAGTTCTTTCCAGTTACTCACATGCTAACACATCCATTTAGTTCAATGTCAAGCACATAATTATGTACATAACTAGTTCACAATCTTATTCAAATCAAGATCAAGTCTATCCATCACTCGGCAGTTACCATAGACAAAAATAATAAACCTAACCTTAACGTAAAGACTTCAGTCTTCAGAAGAGCCAACCTTCTCCTTCATTTAAAACCATTTCATCATTCAATAATCATGAACTAGACTTCAAAATGGTGCTTGCAAACACCGCACAGGAAGACTTCAAATGACGTATGTTAAATGATCTTTGATATCATGTGAAAGTATAAACATAAAGTGATATAGGAGAGAAAAAGATAAAGAAGAATAAATAAATCGATTTCACATGGTTCAGCCTTAAAGCTTAATGCAAGGACACAAAAACCAAAGGATTTTGAGATAAATTATTCATCAAGTTTATAACATCTACTAACAATAGTAGCTCAACATAATATTGCATAATAAAAAAAATACAACTTTACTAAATAATATCATAATTATATTATGTAATACACAAAATATTCCTATATTATATATGTAACACTATTTTCATATTAAATATTAATTCTTCATGATTTTTAACATTTGCATGTAGTTGGTAAAAGAATCCTAGCTTGCATATAAATTTTAACAATTAAAAATGAAAAGTATCTTTTTTGGTTTTTCTTCTCTTTTCCCCTTTCTTTTTTTTAGTTTTTTTTTTTGTAAATCGTAAAATTACAAGAAAAACACCTAGAAGTAAAGGAATTACATTGTTGGTGGTACGATTGACAGGTCACCTGCCAAGAGAGAAGAAGAAAAGTGATTTGCTAAAAAGCGAAGGAAAAGAGAGACAAAAAGATAAGATAAGCAGAAGATGTGATAAGCAGAAAGAAGAAGGACATAACTGTTGATACCATGTGAAAGTAGGGATAAAAGAGAGAGAGAGAGAAAGATGGGATAAGCAGAAAGAAGAAGGATATAAATATAGCTTTAACGTGGCTTGACTACACAACCTACGTCTAAGGATGTAAAGACTACAAAGGATTTTGAAATATACTATTCAATATGTTTAACACGTCTATTTATAATAGTGAAACACCACAATATTCTTACAATAAGAGAATGGAAGATTACTAAATAGTACCTAAACTATTATGGTATGAAATACACAAAAAATTCTTATACTAACACCAGATCATCGTAACTTCCACAACCTGATAACAGTAAAGTTTGCATTTCTTCTGATACTCAAAGCAAGTACTCATACCAAACTATTCATTTAAAATTTACAAAAGTGGAGTCTGCAAAAGCAAGAGGAAAGGAACTGCTCATAATAACATAAGCCAAACATGTTTCCTGAATTCCATATCTAATGAATGTCAAGACATTTCTAATACGAAGGAAAGTCACAAACTTTATAAGTAAACTAGTAAAAGACTGTCCCATGATCAAGAGCAACAATCAATACCAAAGATCAAGTACTGTACTTCATTGTGTGATCCAGGAGACGGGCACAAGTTAGTATAAACACAGCATCTGAATTCCTAAGACCAATCCGATATAATTTTACTCACAGGATCATGTAAACGAATTTTCTAGACTATATTTGTAAGCAAGTACAAGGATATTGAGGGAAGCAGACTCTTTGTAAGACATGTGAATACAACTTCAGATTTTACATTAATAAAAAACTATGCAGCAGACTCCTACCAATTTTCAGCATATAAAAATATCGATGCCAAATTGAAAGGCTCAAAGTCTAGCGTAATTCTCTAGACCATAGTAGGCTTAGAAACACCTTCCAGCAAGGTTACCGCTACTTATAATCAGCATGAAAGCATGCTAATCACTGCATTTGCTAACTGTAGACACAAAGAATCGCAATTACCCATGATCATTAAAGATATTGTGTAAAGGCGTTTGGTGTGTCAATTTCAGATGACATTATATAACAATCATAAAAACAACTCGTCTACCTCTTGCCAATGAGCGACGAAAGACAAGTTACCTTGAACCACCAATTCTGGATAGCAAGACGCTTGACGTGAAGAAGTGACCTAACAACCTTACTCCAGTGTTCATAATACTCCAATTTGTGCAAAAAGAAAACACTGACTTCAGTCAGAGCCGAAAACTCCTTGAAATCATAGTTGGCGACTTCGAAACCGATCATCTCTAAAGACCCAAGACTGGGACACGAAATATGAACCGACCCACTATTATTGTTGAAGTAATTAAGATAAAGTCGCTTAAGTTTCAAAGAACAAATCTTTACATCCTTCATCCCAAAGCAATACTCGAGAGACAAACACTCCAAATTCACACACCCAGAAATCATATCAGACAAAATAATATCACTCAAATAAACCTGATCAAGGAAAATCGACCCAAGAGACTTAAGTGCCAAAGAAGCCATCGTGGAGGGAAAAATGATATCACACTTGATAAGCCTCAAAACCTTAACACACGCATTTGTAAGCATAAAGAAAGGGAAGTCATAAACTAAATCACTTTCTGAGAAATTCTCAGATTGGAACTGAGAACTGATGAAGAAATCGAGCTTAAGCTCATGGACACGGTGGCTAATGGCATAACGCAGCCAAGTGTCGACATGAGAGGAATAAAGAGGGTCTCTGAAGGGGAATTCAACGTAGAATGAGCGAAGAGGTGAAGAACTTGGGAGTCGTCGGAGAAGGGTTTGGTGGACAAAGTCGGAAAAAGTGCGAGAAGAAGTAAAGGTGGGATAATATGAAAAAAGAAGAGAAGGTAACTGACACCAGAGGTTTCGCCATTTTCGAGAAAGTAGAGAAGCTTGGATTGCAGATTGGATGGGAAGAAATGAGAGGATGTGGATAAGTATCTCTTCAGGGAGATCGTTAAGGCTTGGAGTGGCGGCGAAGATGGGGGCGTTGCCGGTAGCTTCCGACATCTAACCAAAATAAAAGAATTCTTATTATTGACCCTATGCCGCGTACTTAATAATCGTACGATATAGATTAAAGAAAAAACAAAACAAAATAAGAAACTTAGGCAAATATAAAAAGGATTCGGAATTATGGAAGAAAATTGCATAGTAGTTTTCAGCTAAGGAAAGGAGGGAGACTTCCAAGTTTGGTGTCAGATTTGGATTGAAATTTCGGAATGAAAATATAAAAAGGAAAGGAAATGTATTAAATTACGTAGGTGAAAGAAAAGGGAAAGAAAACAGGAATGTCTGCGGGGAAGAAGAAGTCACAATCTTGCTAATCTTGGACTTTCTTCTTAATTAAAAATGGTTGATGAGAATGGTTCAGCACTTTTATCCCTTAATTAAAAGTCTCAAGTTCGAGTCTTGAGAATATAGAAACTTATTTAGCCAACACTTTACCCTTTATATATTCTTTTGCTTTCTTTTGGATGATAAACTATAATTTTTATTTAAAATTTTTAAATCAATTATTTAAATGTAACTTAGTTAAAAAAAATTGTCTTTATTAATATTTTGATTGTTAGTACCAGTGATACGCTAACTTAAAAAGGATAATTAAAGATGCCATTTTCTTTTCGTGTAACTTTTTTAGTGTTAAATAAGTGAGAACATTTTTAATATGGACAACATTTTTAATACTCAATCATTGATGTGTTTGCTACAAGAGACTTAATTTAACAAAAATGAATACTCACATAATCGCTCCAAATATCAATATTTATATTGGTATATTAATCACAAAAATAAAATGTTAACCGATATTAATAGAACATAAACAAGACTAGCACGTGTTCTATTTTTTCCTTATAAAGAAGTAATTGATCCAGTGTTTAAGA
>JANZXP010000196.1:24203879-24218781 GCA_027576715.1 Erythroxylum flavicans | reverse complement strand
CCCTCCCCCAAATTTGACGCTCCTCCATATAGGTAAGATCACTATTAGGGGAACCTATCTTCATTGGATCAGCCAGGATCACCGGAAAAAGGAGATGTTTAATTTTTATAGTATTTCTTTTTCTTAAGTAATTACGTATATTTTTGTTTTTTATTAATTACTTTTCCATCTATATCATTTTAATTAATAATGTTCTTATTTCTTGTTTTCAATTATGTTATTTTTATTTCTTTTATTTCTTATTATCTCTTTTCTTTTTCTTATATTTAACAAGTATGTAGTATACATTGGATGGATCCGACATCACAAAATCGTTATATTCAGAAAAGTACCATAACACTTTTCCCTTATTATATATATTATGTATAATGGGGAAAATGTACAACTTTAAGTATGGGGAAGGGTTTCAATGAATCTTAATTCTTTAAGCTTATTATAAGCTTGATTATTAAATTTTATTAACTAATATCTTTAATTGGTTGAAGTCTGTCCATGAATAATAAATTTCATTATTGAATATTGACTTGAATTGGAATGAAAAAGGATGAGAGTTAGAATAAAATTGCTTTTGTAATTCATATTTTTAATAATCATTGAAATATTCAAGTTGAATAATATGGCATGTTATTTCCATACATAATACCTTTCTTTTTCGTGATCTTTTGAACCTAAGAGCAACAATTTCAAAATTTTAATATCTTATTATTCTTTTATGTGTGTTATCATGTGTAGTAGAATAATTATAGAACTTGCTTTTATTATACATGTTGAGACCATATTTATTAAATTAGAAGCATTGACATGATGAAGGCACTCACATTCAACAACTTATTTAAACCTATTTCTTTGAAAATTACCAAACCCTTAAATTATCTTTTAGGAATAACTAAGTTGAGCCTCATCCTTTTTCATTAATTAAATCCACATATTAACTTTTATCTTATTTTTCTTTGAAGACCTTTTTTTTGAACCCTGAAGGTTATTTGTTTACTTATTTGACACTTGAAATTCTTAAAATGTCCATTATTTCTTTAATTATGGTATTGAATGCTCAAATTATTATGTTTAAAAAGCATAAAAAGGAAAAAAGAAAGAAAAAAATAAGAAGAAAAGAATAAGTATATAGTACCATTAGTTTTGCAATGAAAGGACGTATATGTATTGTTGATAAGTTTCATGTAATGTTCTTTTTAATAATTTTCCTTCAAATTAACCTTTTTATTATCCCAATCATACCTTACCTAAGCCCCGTTACAACCTTATAAGACCTTTGATTTGAGCTTCTAATTTATATATAAGTGGTTGAGATGTGATAATATTACAAGTCTGGTAAGAGTTCTACTATGCATTGATTGAGAGTTTGATGCTTTTCGCCCTAAACATTTTAGCGTATTAAGTTAAATACTAGTGAGGGTGTAAAGGTTTATGCTTTTGATTTCAATGTGATTATTATTAATACTGAATTATGAAGTTAATTTTGGGATAATTTGATTCTAATTGTATGTTAATTTGATTCAATAAGATATGATGATTTAGAGTATAAATGGACATATTGAGATGTTGTAAGATTTATAATTTCAATTATGATCTGCTTGAGGACAAGTAAGAGCTTAAGTGTGGGGATATTTGACAAATGCATAATTGACTATATTTTGATACCCATATTTGATGTATTTTGCTTGATATTTTATATTTTTATAGTATATTTGGTACTTAATTTGCTCCAAGTGTGTTTATAGGCTACAATTGCCTTCACGGACTTAAAGGAGAAGAATTCAGATGAAAAAATTTCATAAAATAAAGAATTAAAGAATAAAAGGGATGCACTTTTATGCACGGTCGTCCAACAGGCTGTGCACTTTTCTCTAACCATACAGATTCATATTTTTTAAGCATTTTGACTATGCATGGTTTGATGGCAAAAACGGTAGAATTTAATATAAAAGGAAGTGAGTGGAGGCAAATAAGGACAACAAAATTTAAGAGGTGATTCAATATGTGAAGATCATTTTCAAGGAGTGATTTTGATCTAAAGAAGTGGAAAACACAAAAAGTTTATCAAAAATTCTATCAGAATATAAGATCAAACCTCTACCTTGCAAAAATATTCAATAGAAGACAATCAGGGAGATTTAGAATTATGAACCCATTGTTTTCAATCCTTTTTCTTTTAGTTTATGTTTGATTTTGTGTAACTAAACATCTCGTCAGTATTTAGGTTAGATGAACCCTATTTTAACACTGTAACATGATTTGATTCTTTTATTAATGCAATTAGTTGATTGATTTATTGTGACCTAAGTACATGTTTTACTTATGTGCTAATAGATCCAAAATAATAGATCATAACTTAATTTCATACATACAAATTGGGAAATCTTGTTTATGAATAGAGCTATCGTAATTAGAAGGAATTGATTTCACAATAGAGATAAGAGGACATAAATCTTTTGGATTAGGGTTAAACCATATAGAGGTATTCACAATTTAGTAAAACAATCCTATAAACTTTAACTTGAGTAATTCGGTTGAAAACATTAGGATTAGTTGTTAATAGACTCAAGGTCAGCTATTAGCATACCATATGAGTCTCCATAATCTAATAAATCAATAAAACAATTGCATAATAAAAGATCAATTTGTTCAGGGTTTAAGGGGATTTGAAACCTAGTTACTAATTTCCTAATTTTGATAACTTACTAAGTGGTTTCTTTAATTCTCTGATTAAATCTTCTATTTGTTTACCTTGTTTGTTTAAGTTTTATTTTCTTTTATTAAAATCTCAATTAATTCGTAGACTAGATAATAAAATACTGGTCACTATAAGTAATCACTGTCCTTGTGGGATCGATTTGTATTTGTTAGTACTAGCTATAGCTATGTCGTGCACTTACGGTAATTCATAATTGACAGACTCACAAATAGTCAATTAGAGTGGAATGAGTTAGAGGTGGGAAAAGGTCAAAAAATGAATAGGACATGTTAAAAGCTGATGGATAAAAGTATTGACTGATAGGTAAAGATAGTTAAAGAAGAAAAGAGCATGTGTAGAAATAATGAAGAAAGCAAGTAGCAGGAGGTAGGAAAGATCTTTTTAGATGAAAATGGAAGTAAGAAGAAGACTTAAGCAAGTGTTGCTGTAAAGAAATAATTAGGAAAAAGATAAGAAAGAGGGTGGTAAAAGGAAACAAAACTAATAAAGAAACTACATTTTTCAAAATAAGGAATCTCCACTAAACTCACTTACAGTTTAATAGATTCACCAATAGATTCTTTAGCAAATTCAACTCAAATTGACGCAGCTCGAGTAAATTCTACAAGCAGATTCATCTCAAGCATATTCCTTAGACATGTTATTAAACATAAGATTATAATCTTTTAATAAATTGAGATTTAAGTCTTGTCCAAGAAACGAATAATATTTCTAAATGCTAATGTATGCTTTCTCTCTATGACCTTTGCCAGTGTTGTTTAAAATGGTTTCTATTTTTACAAATATAATCAAATGAGGTAATCAATTAAGCTTAGATTGTCTATGCTTATGTCCAAGCCTCATTGATAGACTTTCTTTATATTTTAACTTGAATTTTTTAGTTATTGAATTATGTCATTATACGACATTAACTACACTTCTATAATTCTAGAAGAAAGCTAGTAGGAATAACTATATTCTAACTATTGTCCATCCGCATCATTGTGTATGTAACCGTTCATTATTGTATGATTAAAAGTCAAGCATTCTAAAACAATGCTCTCAATAAATTGACCTATATATACTTTAGCTTTACTAATTGCTAGGATATTTTTGTTTTCCATAATTAATAATTGAAACTTAGATTATTATAAGGAGCATTGTTTCTTAATTTGTTAAAAAATTATTTGTAATTTATATGTAGTTAATTAACTTTTATTTCATGAAAATTGTAATCCATCAAAAATATTTATCAGCGCAATCTTTATTCAATATAATTCCAAAAGTAGGTAATAAATTTTTAAACAAAATTCCAAAAAGAAATTTCACAGGATTTAATGTTAATTAAATATAGGCTATTAAATATTTAAATAATGTATCCTCTGATCCTAGTTAACGACATGATCCTATTGATTTATCACAAACAACTTCTTAAGGGTTTTAGAAAGAATTTACAAATTCCTAGTACAAAGGTTAATCTGATTTCACTAGTAATGATGTTGATGGCATACTAATTAATGTTTAGTTTCATATGGTATTAGGAGGTTAAACTTTTGTAACACCTAATATATTGAAAGGAAAAGATCAAATGAATGCCACAGTCCATTGTCTAGAAATATTCAAGAATTTTCTTATAGAGATAATCATAAGGCATAAATATCCAATTTCAATTTTATATCATATAAACTTTAGGATTTGTATTACATAACTACATTCGAATTTTAACATATCTACTCAACATAATATTTAGAAAGACATCTTTAAGATTTATGATGCATATAAAAGTTCAACATTAAAGATGTTATCAATTAATGGTAAGTGACTTACAATCAAATCATATATATGGGCATATGAAAATCAAAAGAAGTGTTATATGCCCATAACATCTCATATTACAAACAGTCAGACTTTATGTATTCTCATCTTAAGGTAAATATTATTTTTTAATTTTTTATAATTGATCTTTGATTTTATTTCTAAATGGTAGGTTCATTTATGTCATAAACCTCATACCAACAAAAGAATAACGAGTGAATTGGTATATTGTTTTATGTAATGGAACATTAACATAAAGTTATCAATAATAACTTTAGATAATTATAGCATGAACAATGCTATAGTTGACAAAGTTAATAGTAAGTTATACGTTAGGAGCTTATTGATGTATAGGAGGCTATTTCACATGCATCTAATTATGAAGGATATGTTGGAAATTATAAAAGAAGGAATAAAAGCAGATTGCAACATCTAAATGGTTTGAGAAGTTTGAAGAAAGTATAAGATAATTATGCATTCCTTACAATTACCCAATAAGGTGAAATTCAACATTCAATTTGCTTAATACAATTAAGTATATTGATATATGTATTAGGTTAAGACAATAAGATTCTTAATATACTTATTTAGCAACAGATGAGCAATGAGAGTTAAGAAAATAAATTGTGAAAACTTTGAGGAGTTTAATACTTTACTAAATTGTTTTCTTGCATAAAATATCCAACTTCTCGCATTTTTTATAATATGTGTGAGATTAAGTTAACATTATCAAAGTGATCATTTCTTCTAATTGTGTGAATCAGTGGAAAAATGATGAGAAAAAATGAAAATTATTGGAAAGAGAATGGTAATATTATTCCAATTACTGTTGTTTTGGATCCAAGATCCAAACTTATTGTAATTGAATATTTTTGTTGTAGTTGTATGGTGTGGTGATCGACATCTAACTTATACTAATATCATTACATAGTTATGGTATGGTTTGTTCATTGATTACCAATTCAAGAATAATTATACCAGTTTATTATTAGCTTTAGCATCTTTTGGTGGATTCTCATCAAGCAACAAAGTTATTAGTTTAGTTTTTAAAAGGAATTTATAAAGGGAAATAGGGATATGACTTCTTATAATAGAATAAAGTTAGGCAATTAATTGGAAGTTTATATTTGCACTACAACTAATTAGTATTTAGATATATTAATGTGGTGAAAGTTAAGGGGAGCTCAATATCTAATTATGCAAAATTGTATGAGATTTACTAGTTATCCCATCATCTATATTAAGTCTTAAAGTATGTTAAAAGTTAGTCATGTACTAGAAATATTCAAGGTAAACTTTATAATTATTAGTATGCCAATTTTTTTATAATTTAAATAATTATCCATCTTTTGATCTTAAATTTTCCTTTTTATAATTTGAAAGTTATAATGAATGTGAATAGACAGAAGGTTATCCATCATTATGGAAAATTATAAAGAAATGTTTAATAATAAAGGTATATTTATTTTTTAATAATCATGTATTTATTTAATCAATTTTTTATATAATTATATAAGATATAATGATTTATTTTTTGGAAAATGAATGAAATTGTATTAGCATTAGCAAAAGTCAGATCAACATTACAATGAGTTACAATGTTTGTCTACATTCTCCATAATTGAAATTACAAGATTGATCCCAAAGTTTGATACATAACAATACAACATCCACATGTTCTTTATTCCAAGAGTGAATGAATTTCTCATATTGTTTGCTATAAGTGCTACTCAAATCCAATTGATGATTTTCTCTGCTAGTTGGTATTTTTCTTCTTTACTTCCCATATACAATCTGCAATTTCTTTCCTTCCAAATAGTGTCAATGGTGGTTGTGAATGCTATTTTGATTAACAAACCATTTCGTTTCCTTACTTGGTGAGTTTAATGATCATGCTCAAGGTCTCATTATATTCAAAACTATAGTTAGCTATAGGTAGTAATTGTAAGATTGTGCTCTATATTGCTTTAAAGTACATGCATCTGAAGCATAAATGGTCATATCCTCTTTAGCTTCTTTTTAAAGGACACAAGTGGGATCTTATGCTCCAAACTATTTGTTCTTGATTTTGAATCTATTCTTAATCACTAAGCTAGTGATAACTGAAACTTTTGGATATAGAGATTATGTCCAAATAATTGTATGCCAAAGGGCTTCTTCTGTATTAGTTGGGAATAGCTTGTGGCAAGAGCTATTTGTGAATTTCCCTTTCAAATTAGGAGACCATATAATACAATCTTCTCTATGCTCCTCATATATTTAAGGTAGGTGATTGATAAGTAGAGAGAATCCTCGAAAATAATTTAAATAATGTTGTTTTTAAATATAAAGGAAATGTAGAAATGATGTTTGATGAAGAATAGTGAGTAATTATAAGTGGTGTATACATTTCAATAAAATATGTAAGTTCATATAAATTTTGTCAAAGTTAGGAATTAGGAAAAGTATTATTTAGAAAGGCTAACTTTATTTATTGATTTTTTAATAGAATATAGATTAAGCTTCACAATAAGATTTTATTTACATTAAAGGAATTGATCAATATATTGTATTGCTTTTTTAAGTTTGTTGTTAAATTTGTGATGTTGAATATTTTTGTTTCTTTATATTCCAACCTAACATTATTTCTACACCAATAATTACTAATCTTTAAAAAATCCAACCACTTTTGTTTTATTTACAAATTTGTTATCTCCCACCTAACTACCCAACTTCTTATAATAAGACATCTTGTTTGTAATTGTAGAACTATAACTTGTTATAGTATTCATCATTTTCTTTTAAGGAGCTATACCTAGAGATGATTTTTGTTTCAAATTTTATTTACATGGAAAGTTAGATTCGTATGATAATTTTTTAAAAAAATGAGTGATCATGATACTTTTATTTTAAAAGTTGTGTAAATTCCATCTTCTTTTGTTATAGAATATGCTTGAAGGCCCATATTCGTTTTCATTATATTTTGAGCATACAATTTTTTTCTACTCTCGCAAAAGTATAATGTCTTTACTTATAAGGTTCCCTTGAAATTTTTGGTGATGCTATTAGGCTAGATTGTTAAATAAAATGAGCAAAGCTTTGGCTATTCATAATTCCAAAAACCTTCATTCCTAATCCTTTTTTTTCTTTGTTAAAATGTCTTTTTATAAATGATGCTTGAGTTGGTATATCATCAATGTGTTGTTACCAATCTAAGCACTTAGTAACAAAAAGTAAAGTAGATTTCCCTAGGCTAAAAGTCCACATCAATACCTTGGACTATCAATTAGAGTATGATTGCATATTTAGATGTAGTTGGTATTTGAGAGTATTTCTTTATGCATGGAGCAATAGATGAGAATACATATGTTTATTCATTTAGGATATTATTATTAGAGCTAATTACTTATATGATACTAGTATTAGTTCTTTATGTATGAAATAGTAGATGAATTGATTATTGGGGACTATAACTAATAAACCATATGATATTCACTATGATTTATCATGAATTAAATTATTTTTGAGTTTGTTATTAAAAGAAGATGATGCTTCTTATTGATTTTATCTCCTAATATATTATATTAATAGTAGTAGAGTATCTATCTAAAAGAAGTGTCAACTAATATACTATTTTCAATCTTAAAAATATTTTAAGCTTTAGGTTTTTCAAGCTCCTTTGGTCCAAATAAATATTGCCAATCTTAGGATAAATGATCTACTAGCAGCCACTTGACCAAATTTTTGGTCACCTTTATAGATATCAATACCATTATAGACTTGATTATATTTGCACATCAACCAATAAATGTAATGATATATAATGGTATTTTAGTCTATAATAGCCAAGATGGATATAAAGTCTACTAAATGATGGCTCCCTATTTTTTCCTTGTTATAATGATTGTTCAATTCGTATATGTCCCTTTCATTTAATGCAAGAAAAAAATAATTAATCATGTTTTAACTATATATCAAAAAGTAAGATTTAAAATATTTCAAAAGCTTCAAATAAGTCCTCCGATCTTCTAAATAATATCAAGATTTCCCTTCTAAAAAATATATTATTGGGTTTTAGCTAGACCAGCACCAAAAACATTAATTCATAACTTATAGGGAGCATGGAATTGGTTTTTTGATATTGTAACCATATAGACTTAGTGGGCTAACTTTTCTGTGTTCATAGGTATTATAAGTAAAACTAATTAAGAAAAAGAAATCAAAATTTAGTTAAAAAAATTAATCATTAAAAAATTAATTCCACCTCTCTTTTCCTTTAGCTTTCTCGTGTTACTCATTTTTCTTCAACTTATAAGTGATATTAATTTTAGTCTAAAAATTAGTTTACATTATTTTGTTTCTTTCTTTTTAAAACTTTAATTCCCATTGTTTAAAATGTAATATAAATTATTCCCGTTACACCTACCTATTTATGAATGGTGACAATAACATTTAGGTGTTCAAGTAACAATTATAAGAGCACAAAATAATTCCAATGAGGTCTAAGAGCTTTAAAAAATAAATTTATGGACTTAATTAAAAAATTCTAGAAGACAAGGAAAAACTTGAATTTAAATTTTAAAGAGAGAAAATTTTTGCCATCTCTTTAGCTTCCTATTTTACTTTCTCTCTCGGTTCAAGCCAGTTTATACTAATTTTTCCTTTTTTGGTAGCCCTCCCTCATTCCTCTTTTCATAACTATCTTGTTTTTACTAATGGTTTACCATTAAAGCTAAAGTGTCAATAAGCGAAGACAACCCTCTAAACCATTCTATCTTGGAAACCTCCTCAACTCCTTCCTCCTCTCCTATCCTCTACCCATCATCCAACTACTACTGCTAACCTTAAAGGTGAATCTTTTGCTATTGAAACTTCATGGAACAAAGTGTTAGGTGATCCAAAATCCATTGAAATCCTTAAATACATTCCCTCAAATGATGTTGGTGCTCCTACAGCTCCTCTTCCATAGGTCCAACAACAAGGTTCTCTAAAATAGAACGTTTTTTTAGTGGGATGGTTACTTAACAAGATACTTGGTTTTTTTATGGTGAATTAATAGGAAAACACTAATTGGAGAAAATTAGGACTTAATAATGCTTTAGTTAGTGAGGACGACATCTATGTATTTAAATTAAGTTATAAAGACATGCACTGAAAGTAATGGACCTTAGTTTTTGGTATATTCAAGGTATAACCATCTTTCTAAATACACGAGAGTTAGGTATTACACTAAGCACAATTAGCTTGATAACTATCCCTCTATATGTGAATATCTATTTAGTACCCATAAAGTAATTTTCCTTTTAGGGATCCCTTTTTCTCTTGATGAGAACGTAAAGAATGTGAGGAGAATTGGTCTCGTATATGCATTAAAGTTAAGTTGGAGAGAACACTCCCTAATTCCTTAAGGGTGATGAGATATAATGGCAAAGTGGAGCTAGTTGAGGACTTAATTAAGCTATCTTATCCTTGGAAACCATTAAAGGAAGGCATGGTAAGGGTATGGAGAAATAAAACTAAGAAATTCTAGCAGGATACCAACTCTAAGATAAATAAGAACATTCATCCTCTGGTCCCAAGAATAGATAATATAGAGGTTAAGACATTAGGAAGCTCTAGCTAGGAGTTTACTATCCTCTCTAAGGAGATGACCAATTAAGAGTAAGGATCTTAAAACTTCTTTAACTCTCTCTAAGGGAAAGAACCTGAAAGAAACTGCAGAATATTTAGGAAGGAGACTAGGAGTAAAGAGTAGCTGCTAATGTAGGTTTTCCTTGATAGCAAGAGTGGTAATAGCTAACCTCTCTACAAACATAACAGAAAGGTGGTTACTAGTTTAAATCTTCCTAATTCTAGCTTATAACTGTGAAGCATAGATTTTCCATAATTTTTGTAACTATAATTCCTTTTTTCCTTAAAAGGTTGTACATTCACCTTTATTAATGAATTAATTTGAATTTTCAGAAAAAGGGAAATGAAACTAAAGCACTTGTAAATTCTTTACCTACCTCTATAGTAGCTACTTTAGAGGTCCTAGAGGTAAACGAAAATACTCCTAATGATATCTTACAATGTCCTTAGGATGAGTTTCCCCCCTCTAGTGACTAGTAGCTTGGAAATTGGTTTTAATAATAGAAAGTCTAGAAGGAAGAGAGGTAATAATATCACTTTTTAATAGAGGTTATGATATGGAACATTAAGGGCTCAAACAACTATACTAAATAAATGGACCTTAAGGATCTTTTAGGACTTAAGAAGCCATATTTTATTGGTCTCATGGATACAGAAATAAAGAATACTCCTATAGAAATGGGACTTGGTTCTTCCATAAAGATTGGATTACTTTAAGTAAGATTGGATTACTTTAAATAATCATTCTTACCACCCCAGTGGTTGATTTATTGTAGCTTTTAATCCCTTAATCTTGCAATTGGTCAACTGAAGTACCTTGGATAAATTTTTACATTGTGAACTTCTGTAGAAGCAATGAAATTCTCCCATCTTCATTATAGTAGTGTGTGTTACTAAGTAGGAATTTGAAAGATTCCCTCTATGAAAGGATTTAAGGAGAATTGGAGCAGGAATTACTACCCCCTGGATGTTAGTAGGGGACTTTAATTGTGACCTATCTACCTTTGAATCCTTATATAGCCAATTTATGATTAATTTAGATATCATGAACTATCTAATTATATTCAGCTCTTGGACTTACTGATCTTAGATGTACTTGGGCTTTGTATACTTAGAGCAACAAATAAATCATGAGTAGATTTATTTACAAAAAATTAGATAGATGTATGGTTAATTACCACTTGATCAAATCCCTACCTCTCAGTTAAGCACATTTTAGTCCTAATTTGGTCTCTAACCACTCCTCAATTGAAACCGAGATTACAAAAGATATTGTAAATAAAAAAACACCTTTTAGATTTTTTAATTATCTATTAACCCACCCTCAACTCAAAGAACTAACCACAGAAGCAATGTAATTAGAATTCTTAAGGACATGTGCTTATACACGTGTCCTAAGAATGAAATCCACTAATGTAGGATAAAAATTCCCACTAAATTTTTTTAGGACACTTTATTTGGGAAAATAAGGACACTTTTGATTAGATTAATAGAGTACAAGAAGCCCTTAACCTACAAAATGATAATACTAATGTTAAAGCTTATGAAATAGAAGCTTGAAAGGGATATCACTTAGCTATAGGAATCTATAATTACTAAATGAGAAAAATCTGTAATTGTATGGCTTCAAAAGGGAGAAATTAACTCCAAATTCTTTCATGACCTTATGCAATGAAGAAGGAATAAAGGAAAGATTATATCTTTGATGGATCATAATGATAATATTGTGTTCGATAAGAATAATCTAAAGGAGCTTACTTATTATATTTCAAATAAAATTTGGGTAGCTTTTATTGCTCTAAGGAACTAATAAGCTATCTGACTCACTTAGGAATTTGCTTAGTCAATAGCATATCCTTACACTTGTAACACCCCTTATATAGAACCTACAACGACCCACATTTATGACAGCCAAATTCCTATATATACATTCATTGCATACATTTTAATTCATTTATAAAGATTGTCATCACACATTTTTCTATTCAATGTTGTACATATATTTATTATAAAATTTCATATCACTTAACATTAGCATTTAAGAGTAGTATTACATCTTTACATTTATATGATAATCTAAAAGAAATATTACAAACTCCTTCATTACATATACAATCATCTTTAACCAAAAATATACATTCCAAAAGTACATTTACTTCTATTGATTGGCCTTAGTCTCTATAGATAATGCCTGTGCCTCACTCCTATTACTTGGATTTACACGGATTAACACCTATGCTAAGCTTAAAAGCATAGTGGGAAAATACTTAGTTTGGATGATGATAATTATAGGTTGCACGATGTTATAATAGGCATTTTAGTATGTTTTTAGTTGTTAATTAATTGATTCATGCATGTTTAGGTCTAGAATTGTGTTAGTTGGTTAAATATTTGTGTTTTGAGTGCTATATAGGTTAGAGCATGCTATTAAGCTTTAATTTTGTGTTTTTGAGGTGTCTTGATGTGTTTGTTAGTATTTAAGATCAGATATCGAAGAACAGAGAAAGATTTGGATGAAGCCCGACAGAGGACCCATGGCCACGATTGTGACAGAGATCCTTTTACCAAGCCACGATCGTGGCCTGGGGGGCCACAATCCTACCCTGCGTATAGACAGATATGAACCGACCTCTCGAACGTAATTTTCACGAGTTATTTTAGACTTTTGGGCCCTGGTAAAACCTAATTTTTGCCTTAATTAGAAAAGGACTACATAAGCTAAGAGAAATGACCTAGAAGGAGAGCCTTCATTTGCCACTTTAGGAATCAATTAGGGATTATTAATTAAGGTTAATTGATTAGATCTTGAGAGAGAGTAATCAACCTTTCGAAATTTTAGGACCCGTATCAATTACATCAAAAGCAATTAGGGTAGCAAAATGACTAGATAAATCCCATCTTCTCATAATTCTTTGATCTTGTCTTGTTGCGATATCTCAATTATTATATGGTTGTGCTCCATTTTGATTTACTTGTGTTAAGTTTGGAATTTTATTTCCATTCAATCCCTACTTAATTGTTCAATTTTATGGTTATCTTTACTTTCATTTAAATCACATTTTTATATCCTTAGACTTTGGATTCAATTAGTTCACTAATTCCTTATGGAATTGACGCTTCAAATACTCGCTTACAATCCATGCAATTGTGGGACATTAAGGGTTTTATAAAATCAAAACTTGCTCAACAATTTTTTGACGCTTTACAATCTAGGGTGGTAGAACCACCCAGATTTCTTTTGGTCTAACAATGCAATAACTCAAATGGGAATTTAAGGCCTACCAGGATTTCAATAAGATGAGTTCAGTTCATGGGATTCTAACTTAGACAAGATCATAAACAAATTTATGAATATGGAAGAGGTCTAGAAGAGACTGGAAGGGAAGTTTGAGCAAGTAACAGAAGATCATGCCTCTTTTATTCACAACCTAAAGGTTCAAATAAGCTAGCTTTACAGGGAATTCTGTAAGAAAAGTGCGGAAAACTTTTTGAGTGATATAGAAGTAAATCCAAGAGAGCAATGTAAGACTATCACACTTAGGCGTTAGAAAGAGCCAGAAGAACTGGTGGAAAGACAAGCTAAGACCCATTTTGTAGAATACTAAGAGAAGAAGAAAAAGGACGAAGACAAGAATGAGGACCCTCCATACATTCCTCCTCCACTATACACATAAAAAACACCATTCCCATAAATACTTCAGAAGAAAGAATTAGATCTACCATTTTCAAAGTTCATAGAAAAGCTAAAGAAATAACAAATTTACTTGTCATTTGTGGAAGTGTTGAAACGTGTCCCAAGTAAGCGAAGTTCCTTAAAGACATATAATCTGCTAAGTGGACTTGGGATGATATTCAAAAGGTAGCCATGACAAAAACCTCCATATTCCCTCACAATTAATTAATTCAAGGAGTTTTACAGTATCTGGTGTAGTTGGTTTTCTTAATTTTATCAATATTGTCTTTTAGATTATCTTCCAATGTGTAGCTTATTTACAAGTTACAAAGATGAAATTGACCAAAAAAGGTAGAGACAAGCCACTCATAATTGATCTCGGTTGAGTTTTGAAGGATGCAAGATCAAGCTAATGACTATAACTTAGCACGTTTGATAGTTAGATTGAAACTGTTATGTAGTTAGATTTGTTTTAAATTTTAAAAATAAGTTTTTAATGATGTGGAATGGTTTGGATTGCTAACACTCTTATTCCTTTAAAAAAAATTTTAAGATAGGGCAACAATTTTGGGTGTCAAGCGTAGTTGGTTTTAGACTCCAACGCCATCACCACCTCAATTTCCATGACGAGTCTTTATGCTCTAACCCTTATCTTTTCATTTCTATCTTTTTTTTTATGTTTTCATATCATTTTATTTTGATTCCTACCTTGTATATTATTTGTCCTTCTCACATTGAGGGCAATATGTTGTCCAAGTGTGGTGAGGATTATGTTATATGCATTATATGTTTTATTTTGAGTGTGAATTTTGTATATTATATATTAGTTTTGTTTAGGTTTGCATGTTGTGAATCGTGTAAATGTGTCAATGGCTAGGACTTAACGGAATCGGTTTAGCTTTGAATATAGTCTTTTAAGTTGTTAAGATTTATTAGCTTGTGAGCTTTCATTAAATATGCATGTTAATTAGGATATAATGTTAGTTCGTTCAACCTAGGAATTTGACACATTCATTTATAATTTTAGGCCAATCGAATAAGTAACATTGTTAGTATCTTTTCATGAGAATGATTAGCTAAAGAAATGAGGTAGGCAAGAATATATATATATA
>JANZXP010000196.1:24154042-24183173 GCA_027576715.1 Erythroxylum flavicans | reverse complement strand
CTGATCTTTTCATTGATATAAAGCATGGAATTTTTGAACAATGGCATAGGAAGTTATGAGTTTGAGAAGATTGTGGTACGGTAAGGGGGTGTTACATGAATTGTTTAACATTAGGGAGGGAACTAGAAAACTTGCTCCAGAAGGTACAACTGACAAATTTAAGTTTTAATGGGAGACTCTTTACCTAGTTAAATAAGCAATAAGTTAGTTTATGATAAAGAGGAAACTTGATTGAGCTATGGTCTGTCAAGCCTGGTTGCATGCATATCCTCAATCCTTTGCTCATTTAAGGGAAAATTCCTTATCAGACCACTCCTATATCTTCATTCAGAATCAATTTGCTATGAGCTACATGGGTGTTCTATTCATATTTTTTAATAGATTGTCATAGCAAAGTGGATTCTTCGAACTGGTAAGAACTTGCTGGAATTAGAATGTTGAAGGATTCAAATCCTTTCAACTGACGCAAAAATTGAAAAAGGTGAAAGTTGTTCTTAAATTATTCACAAATTCTAATACTAGGAAAATATGATATATTAAACTTAAGCTCAAAGAAACTCAAACTGACTTCTACAATTACCCAAATGACATTCATATGAGGAATATTGAAGCTCTTAGAATCAAAGAGTACCAGGAGGCATTAATATTGCACAATTCAATTCTAAAATAAAAAGCTAGAGTGGAGTGGTTAAAGGATGGTGACTCTAACTCAAAATTCTTATATGCCTCTCTTTTAGCTAGGAGAAATAGCAACAAGATAGTGAAGCTTAGAGATAATTAGGCAGTTTCTCACTCAGATTAGCCCTCTTTACTAAAACTCACCATAGAATTTTTTAGTGCAACAGATGGGAACAATAGCTCACTATCCCTAGGTTTATGATATAAAGAGATTCTTTGATTGTGCATTGAACCAGAATATTAATAACTCTCTAATTCCTCCCTTCTCTGAGAATGACGTCAAAGAGGTTATGTTCAACTTGAATCCATCAAAGGCACTAAGGCTAGACGGGTTTACTGGGACCTGGGATATCACAGGCGGGCTATTCATTCAAGCTATCCAGTAATGCCTATTTTCTTGCAAGATGTTGAGGGGCAGTAAATCATACCTACGTTTACTTAATTCCTAAGAAGACTAACCCTTCCTCACTTATGGATTACAAGCCTATTTCGTGTTGTAATACCATTTATAAAGTAATAGCCAAAATAAACTGAAAATGGCCTTGAAGGATGTGGTTATCCCAAATCAAATAGGTTTTATAGCTAGAAGATCCATCAAATACAACATTATTCTCATGTAAGAACTTATGAAAGAATATGGCTTAAGGAGAAACATTAAAATTTGATTTTAGAAAATTGACTTCTATAAGGTTTTTGACATCATGAGTTGGCATTTTATTTAAGCTTGCTTGGAAGCTCTAGAATTTCTAGATACCTTTAAGAATTGGAATATGATTTATATTTAATCTTCTTCTATCAGCATTCTTATGAATGGAGTTCCCACAAAGCCTTTGAATTGTACAAGGGTTATTAGGCAAGGAGACTCTCTATCACCTTATATTTTCACATTAGTGATGGAGGGACTATATAGAATAATCAACAAGCTAATAGTATGCAATGGAAGGTTCCAATTTCATTACAAATTCAAAGACTATAAACTTACTCACTTGATGTTTGCAGACAATCTTCTTCTCCTATCTGGTGCTGATATATTTTCTGTCAACATTCTGAATGATATATTGAACATATTTTCATAATGGTTTCAAGGTTGAGAGTTAGTAGTCAGAAGAGTAGCATGTACTGCTTTAAGGATGTGAGCAATCCCCCTATTTTTTCCAAGATTCTAGGCATAGAGTTACACTCATTACTTTTTAAATATCTTAGTGTTCCAATTTCTCAAGCTAAACTTAAGTATGAAGAATGCATTCCTCTCTTGGAGAAATACAAATAAAAATAAGCACCTAGCAAAATAGACTTTTATCACTTGCAACTTGAGTAACATTGATTGCTTCTGTACTCAGCAATTTACATCTCCACTAGATCACCCATATGATATTACCTAAGAGGGTTATCAAGGAAATGGATTAAACTATCAAAGTTTTTCGTATGGTCAGGCTTAGTTGACAATACTAAAAAGGATAAAGTAGAGTGAAGTTACAATTCCAAAAAGACATGGAAGATTGGGAACATTCTCTACCTCACTCATACAAAAGGTACTTCTTTGTAAAAAAAATCTGGATACTTTATGTTAACATAATTACTATATGGATTAAGTGGAATCATGAAATCTAACTTAGAAATCAATGTTTCTGGTAGCTGGCAATAACCAGGGAGTATTCTTGGATTTTTACTCACTTGCTACATTTGAGAGAGTTGATTTATCTATAGATTTTCTACATATTGGGGAAGGGAGACAATATCTGGTTGTGGCATGACAATTAGATAGATTCTAGTCCATTAATTCAGAGGGGAGAGATTGTACTTGTAAAGAATAGAGTACCTCTCAATGTAAGAGTCTCTTCATGCTTACATGAAGGTAGATGGTCAAGTAATTTTTTAGGCTTCAATTAGCTTATTCAATACTTTCTCCAGATCAACCAAAGCTATACAAAGGACAAGATTATATGGAAACCAGATTCTGGTGGCTCCTTCAATAACAAATCCTGCTACAAAATTCTCTAAGTTGGAAGACAAGATGTGTCATGGTTCAAACTTCTATATGAAAGAACAACCTAAGCCTTAATGCATTAATGATCACTTGGTTAGCCATCAAAGATCGACTTAGCATAAAAAATAGATGGTACGACAATTATGATCCAATTTGCATGTTGTGTAAACAAATAACAGAGGACATAAATCATCTCTACTCCCATTGTGTCTATTCAAAATTTGTATGGAGTCAAATCAAGCATAAACTAACAAACTTTTGCAATTTATATGAATAGAATGCGGCACTAAGATGGATTATAAGTTCTTCCAAACAATGGAAGAAGGATGGGATCTTGTACAAATCAGCTTTCACTATTACAATCTACAACTTGTAGAGAGAAAGAAATAGAAGAATTTATAGGGAGGAAAAAGTAAGCAAATGGCTTCTGGCAAAGGACATTATCAACGAAATCAGAGCTCTTGCTATTGCTAAATCAATACACAATAATTTGTCAATAGGAATAAAGAGAAGATGGAACTTGTAACTCCCTGATCTTGTTGTTTTAAGTTGTATAATTAGTTAAATAGTTCCTTTTAGGTGATTAAATTGTAATGTTGTAATAGTTTAACTATAGTCAAAGAAAATTTTATTTAATTTTAAAAAATACTTATTTGCATTTAAGGAAGAAGTTTGCATAGGCTCATATATTCCAATGTGAACTAAGATCAATGGCCTTGTGGGCTCTATTCTTCATCTATAGGAAATTTATCTCGATAATATTTTCTATGACAACGTGCTTCATATAATTCCTTATCACCCTTCAAAATTGGACAATAAAAAACCATCCCCCTTTTTTGCAATAAATTCAAGCCCCTAAGGTTAAGATAACCAAAAATCCTTTATGTTAAACCATAATATCATCAGATGATATAGTAAATGCATAAATACTTAATTTTTTTAAAAAAAAGAAACATCTTGTTTTCAGTCATTTTAACTGAGCAAAACAAATTCATACTTATTTTCCAAAAAAAATATTCATTAGTACCAAAAACCACATAATACCCTCTTTTCACCATGTTAAGAAAATTTTGAGCTAATCCATCATCATATATGACATTATAGATGAGCTTCTTTCCAAAACTTGACATTACTGCAATAGTCCCTACACCACATAGCTAAACATAGTTATTTTCATCTAATCTCACTTGTATTATTATTAATTCATCAAAAGCAACAAAGAAATATTTATTTCTAGTCAAATGATAGCTACACTTGTTGTTAAGATAACAAACATCCTAAATGGCATTAGTATAAGTAACAAAAAAACTAAGAAATAAGTTGTCTTCACCATTATTTCCTTATGGAAGTTTAACTGGTCATAAACTTTCTTGTAACATTTCTTCTTAATATGATCACATTTCTTGCAATAATAGCATTGAGTAGCCTTGCTAGCACTTAAATCATCTTTGCACCAACAATATTTATCTTTATGGTTAGTCCTTCTATAGCCTCAACCTCGACCTTGTCCTCTTCCTTTGTCATATGCTAATCTTGGTTATAATAACCATTGTTATAATAACCATTAACTCCACCATCTTTCCTTTTTCTATTTGTTGGATTCTAACTTGAATGCTTATTGAACTGGAGTTTCAGTTAGTCTATTAAATCCTTGCTCATGTGCTTTAAGTCAACCCATCAATTCATAAAAGATATAATTATACAAATCCGTCTCTTTAATGGTTGATACCATATGATTATACTTTCTAGACAAACTTTAAAGTATTCTCTCCACATTCTTTTACTCTAGCAAATCTTCTATAAAGGATCTTATTTAAGTGATGATCAAGATTTCCTTAAAAAGAATCCTTTTATCGATTTAGATTCCTTCATGTTTAAGCTCTTAAACTCTCAACGAAAAATCATGCAACTTCACTTGCTTAGAGTTATTTTCTCCTTGATACACTTTTTAAAGTCCATCCCAATTATCCTTTACTATTTTTAGATACATAAAATTTTAAAAACTTTCATCCTTAGATTATTGGATAAAGGAGAGATCCTTGGCATCTTTCTTCTAATTTTCTTTTAAATCATTTCGTTTTATTATTGTGAACCTTATACCTTCCTATTCTTCTGGAACTTTATATTTATTCTTTATTAATTCCCTTAGATCATGAGGGACAAATATAATCCTCATATTAATTTACTAAAATTGATAGTTTAGGCCTATAAATATAAGTAGGTTTTGATTTGAATTTGCAGTTAGAATGGTGGTCATCCTTGCTCTAATACCATAATATTATTGTAAAAAAAATGCAACAAAAAGAAGAAAAAAAAGAGAACAAAAAAATAATGAACTTTAAGTAATTTTGATGAATGAAAAATTTATTGACCGTTAAAAAATCAATAGTTAACATTTCCTTTTATAGTTGAAGAAGACGTTGAAAATTACATAAATAAAGTAAGTGGTTTTTCAATCATCTCATAATAATAGACTCTAAGATAGTCTCAACTAACCATTTAGACCAATTTAAATACATCAATAGATAATATCTTAATTAAACAAATAAGATTCCAAGATACTCTCACCTAATCATATGACCAATTCAAACACATCAAAAGATAATAACAAACATAGGTACCAGTAGATTTCTAAATTATTCAATAATTATAATGTGTTTTGGATTTCTAACAAAAATGCATAATTGGTTTTGATTGACTTTAAAATTAAAATTTGAAGAATTGTTTGGTTTATTTTATTCGTTAGTTAACTGAAATGAGCTTATGTAAACAATGGGTAAAATATGAATTGAGCTTTATGGTTTACATTTTTATAAAAGAATTTTAAAATATCTAGAGAAATCTTAGTAATTTAATTATTCCTTTTCTTTATTTGAATATTTTTATTCTCTTTAAGTATATAAATATCCATTTTAATATCTTTAATAGGTTTTATATGATTCTTTAAATTAATTTCTTACTTTTAAAATAATTTATTAGCATTTTGAAAGTAAAAATTAAATTAACTGAAATTAAAATCTAGAATTTATAAATATAAGAATTTTACAATACTAAAATTATAGTTAATCTATGTGTATTCTTTTAATTATTAATTAACATACATTGATTTGAGACTCAGTAAAATAAATTTTTAAAAAGAAAAAGAAAAGAAAAAGAAATTTAACTAAACTACTCATTTACCCTAAATTTGTTACAATACAGTAAAACCTCGATAAATGAATATTCGATAAATTAATAATCTCGATTAAATAATAATTTTCTCCAGTCCCGACTTGATCCAATGGGATAAAATAATAACCTCGTTAAATGCATAAGATAATAATTTAAAAAAAAATTCCTTGAGGCCCACTGAAAATATAAAATAATAATTTATTAAATAAGTATGAAAATTACATATATAATTCATAAAATAAAGCACTTCCTAAACAATTTCTATTTCAAATTTTATGCTTTCCTAAAATATATATCTATAGTCAATTAATTCTTCTTTTCATGCGAATTGAATTCAATTTTATCTTTAACTTTTTGGAGGGCATAAACAACATTCGACACATTCTTCTCATTTTGAAGCAAGTAACTTTTCAAAGTCTCTACGGCAAGAAAAGCTTCTTTTGGAAAAACATGTGGTATAGCATTACTATCATCTGGATCTTGATTGTCATCATCTTCCATACCTATTACTCCTTGAATAATTTCTTCATCCGTAGGCGATTCCATTAAAGCTTCATTTTCGCTAGGATAATTCAGAATTTGCTCTACAATCATGGCATTTCTATAATGTAAATTAGAAATAACTTCCTCTAATCTTTGAATGCCTTCAACATCACCAGTTTCTTCTTCTAAAAGCATACCTTTCTTGGATTGAATTTTGCAATGTCGAAAACAATTTGCAATAGTTGTGGCCTTCACATCAATATTCCAAGCAACATTAATAAAATTGATAGCATCCAGGACATTAATTTTTTACTTGAAGAGGGATGTTGATTTTTGTACCCACATAATGCTTTTCTCATCTCATCAGTTAGCGTAGACTTTTTTACACCTTTCAAATGAGTAGCCATGGAAGAGAAGATATAATATATGAATTTTTATATTTTGGTATATGAAGTTAAAGTACATGTATCTATTTATAAACTCTATACAGTACTGTGTACTTGAAACCATTCACAACACTTCATATTCTAACACTTCATATTCTAATGTACCTACATGCACTCTATTTTGAATCACGCTAACCTAAGATTAATAAACTTATTTTTGACAAGATTATCAAACTTAGATATAATGCACCATCATTAATTAATTGTTTATTTATTTTCTTTTCTTAGTTACGAAAAAAATTAATTGTTTAATTTGACAAATATAATGTACAAAATAAAAATTATTCTAAAAATTAATAAATATTAATTTATCGATAAATTAATAAAATATTCATTTATCGATAAATTAATAAAATATTCAATTATCGATAAATTAATAACTCCGTATAAGATAATAATTTCTTAGGTCCCAAAAATATTCATTTATGGAGGTTTTACTATACTAGGGGATAGATATTACCTAGCGCGTACAATGCACACACTAGACTAAAAATATGCTGGTGTGTGCCCAGCTTGCACCTAACAATACTATTTTATAGGTTTTAACCTTTTATTTTAATTTAATTAGAATTAAGCAAGTTTAAATTTCTAATAATTTTGAAAAAGAAATTTCTAATTGTTTTTCAAATGGTTGATTTTTAAGGAATGTTTTGAAATTTAGCTTAATTTTTTTAAAAGTTGAATTATTAAATTAAATTAGTTACTAAATCAATTCCAAAACTAAGATAATTTTTTTGCTAATATGATTATGATTAGCAATTATATTGATTCCTAATTAATTATTTTCAACCAGACTCCTTAAAATTAAGAAGTTGTTTTCTTAAGTAATTAAGAAAAGTGATTCTTAATTAAATTTATTTATTTAAATATGAATGAGATAATTTAAATTTATGATATTTTTTAGAGAATTAATATTCAATTTATTTAGAAATTGTTTCTTGATTTATGAATAATAAGTTTCTTGATTTTAAGGAAAAAGTATTTTTCTAGTTTAAAATTTGAAAAGTTTTTTCATTTATTAATTAAAAATATGCATTTTTAAATATTTTTGAAAACTAGTTTTCTAATTTATTAAAGAAATATTTTCTAATTAATTAAGAAATCAATCTCTAAATAAGTAATATAAATGACTTTTGTAATTAAATTTAAAAGTGTTTTATTTAATTTTGAAAGTAGTTTCCTTTTAATTTTAGAAAATAGTTTTCTAATTAAGGAAAATAATTTCTAAAGAGATTAGAATAGTAATTTCTAATTAGATTAAAAATATTTTTCTAATTAGATTACAATATGTTACTTGTACAATTTTGAGAAAGAGAGTTTTCTAATTTATAATAAGTAATATGCATAATTTATTGAACAAATTTTCAATTAAAATTTGTTAAATAAGGCAAGATAATTAGAAATAGTTTTCAAATCAAAATAATTTCCTATTTGGAGTAAGAATTTAATTCATTTAGGAATCAATGAATTTATTATATTTTAATTTTTCCAAAGAGTTGAAAGTATTATTTTAGATTATGAAGATCAGTAACTAGAATCAAATAAAGGTATTTGCTGTAGAATGATAATAGTTATCTTGAGAAGAAAATGATTACATAACTTTACTTGCCTATATATGATAGAGATCACAAGTATTTTTAGTTCATATTTATGAGTATTTAATATTGAATTTAGATTGAATATTATTATAATGTTCAAAGTATGATAAGAAATAAATTGTTAAGTAAAAGTAGTTGATCCAATTTTATGCAAACAGTTTGCATGGGCTGGATTAACGGAGACTTATGTTTAACATAAATGGTAATAATACAAAGTTAGATAATCGAGACTATCTTTTTAAGCCATGCAGGATAAATCAACATAACGAGAATGATAAAGTTACATACAAGGGTATTTGTATCGTTTTAATTATGAATCTGTGAAAAGGAATAACCAAATCAATCTTTGGTGAAAGAATGATAACGGTATTGAATTGTTAAATCTTATACATCTAATGTATTGGATGGAATAATAATTCATAAAAAGATGATACTTTTATTTCATTATATTAGTAATGATTATATGTGATATATCATATGTATTAAATAAAATGTTTATTTAAAATTTTGTAATGGTTAAATTGTTTAAATCTAAGTAGAAATTAAGCATTCAAAATACTGAAGCACTTCGATGAGATCATTGTGATAAGTTTTAAATTTTTTATTATCTATAAGGAATGAGATTCTTTGGTAAATATATTCATAATAAAATTTCATAAGATTATGGATTTATGAAAAGAAAATACGATATGAGATACTGTATAATGTAATAGTATTTTTCTTATATGCCTAGTACAATGACTTACCTTCTATAGTTCCAATTAAATTAATCAGTAAGATTTCATGTTAGATATGGAATGTTATTTCTTTAAAAGAGTCAAAGCTAATGATTCAAGAATGTGATGCTTAGTTGAAGCATACATTATCTATTAAATCTAGAACTAAATTAGATAATAAAAGGTTATGAGACATCTAAATGTTGGATATAATCTTTAAAACCTGTTAAACAAATTGTTTGTTTCAATATATACTTACAGGAGAATAGTACTCAAGATAGGTAGTGGGAGTAAGATGAAATTTAAAAATTTCAAATCTCATGACAGTACATCCAATTGGAACTTATGCCTTTATTGATACATTTGACATATAGTTGATAGACTATGAAATATTAAAAGATTCACTTTTTTATTGATCTTAAGGAGTTTATTTTGGAGATGAGTGTGGATGTATCATTTCTATAAGAATGTTAATCGGAGTATAGTTGTCCTTTTTAGTGAGAGTATGTGGAGACAGAATGCTCATAGAGAATAACAATTCTAATTTTTATGTTGGAAATATAATTATCCAAGAATAACTCTTATTGGATATGAAAAGGTATCATCTTAAATCTGGGAATTAGATCTATAAAGATATATTGGAAGTTGTTCACCTATTCTAAGTCCAAGTCTAAAGATAATGTACTAAAGATGTTTGGTATTTGACTCATACATAGAATAATAAATATCTTCAATACTTCACTAGTATTTGATATCTCAAATACTAGTGAAGTATTGAAGATATTTATTATTCTATGTATGAGTTGATATTTGAGTTTAAAGAGATAAGGATATTTACTTTAAATGTAAATCCTAATTAAGGTTTATTTTATTTAAGAACAATATTATTCAAGATTTGAAAGGTTCCAATGTAGCAATATTTGTTAATTAAGTCATAATACAATTTTCATCTAGCTGTGATTAACTGGATCGATAAGTTCTTTAGTGAACTTGACATAGTTTCTTATATTATTTAAGACAATAATGTATTATGAAACATTAGTCATTGAGCATGCAAAAGGAGCTGAGGTCTCATCAAATATCACTATAGAGAAACTTGTAGAAATCTCTCATTAAGTCACTGTCCCAACAGCAGTATAATTGTCATATATTGATATGGTATAAGATACTTAAACGATTAGCTTAGTGCAAGTGGAAAATTGTTAATTTATGCTCTATAGCCAATCGAATGGTTGTAGTTTAGTGGCAAACTAATTTAAAGACATTCTTTATCTTGTACACATTTAGGTATATGATAAAGTCCATGGAATAATTATACATTATAAATAAAATTATATTGAGATTATAATTATGAGATTCATATTGCATTTATATTATTCCTAAATTGTTCCTAATCATTGTTCTATTAAGATTGGGCATTAATAGAAAGTTTTTTCTTGTGAAGAAAGTAGTCAATCTCATAGACTAAAGTATGGAGATACTTAAACAAAAGTGTGGGCACTTCTTAGAGAAGAAGTTCATTTAACTGATATAAGAAATCTATTTGGAACATTATTTTTATATCTATAGAAATTCTCATCGCGATGATTGTATAAATGATTCTTTGACTTAGGTCTCCCAAGTTAGCTTATATATGGATTGCTATGTTTTGATACTACGTATGACCTATTTTAATCATAGGTCATTCAGTCGGTAGTCACTAAATGTAGCATGAACTATATGAAGGTAAATGAGTGATCAAGATAAGATTCATCACTCTAAAGTAATTAGGGAGAATGTTCTATTCTAATCGATTAATATTATTTTGGGAAATCCTTGGCCAAAGTGGAATGACACTTTGTAAATAGTTTACAAATGTCATTAATTTAATCAATAGTTAATGGTAAAGAACTAATATGATTAAACTCAAATTAAAGTAGACATTAATTCCATGCTTTATGTCTAATCGAAACATTGTATGATGAAAGAATTGAATTATATGAAAAAATGATACACAGATAAATTAGTTAAAACCATTTTGACATTCCTGAATATTTGGATGATCATGATGTTCCTAGACACTATTATGCCAAAGATAAGTTTTAAAAATGCCTAGGTTATCCTACTCGTAAATATAAGAGGTAGTTGTAGTTGATTACCCAGGGTCGTTTCCCATGGAGGTGAAATTGTTCCACTCAAATTAACCTTGAACAAATAAAAACAGATGCAATCCTAAACATTCTATCCTGATTTGTTGAGTGAAGGCTTTAAAGAAAATCACAAAATTAAACTAAGAAGTAAACTAATTTAACTAAAAAAAACAAATAGATTAATCGAAGTGGAAAATTCTTGAGAATTAATTTCACTAATTTAATCGCTTATGTATGATTAAAGGGAAACGATTGGATAGTTGTCTTATTAAAATTAAAAGTTGGGTTCTAAGATCAACTTGAATAACGAACTAAATCTAACTTTCGAATTTGACAAGTTATTATCCGAATTAATTATTAAACTTAACTAATAATTACCCACTTAAGTTAATATATTTCTAATTCTCAACCTAAGCATCTATAGTTCATTGTTCTATATTAAACTTCTTCTCTTGATCCTTTGTTTAATACCAAAAAGATGTAAAGTTTGATCATGCTTTTACATCCATTCAATTCAAAAACTATAGCAAACATAAGACAATAATTTAGTCCCTTAATCATGCTTATTTGACTAAAATAGCTACATTAATCCTCAAGAAAAAGGGATCAGCCCATTCTAGAAATAACAGGATTCATCATTTAAATATACTTCAATCACATGTTTATCAGTAAATGAGAAGTATTAAAGTAATAAACCAAGTAAATAACAGAAATGAACTATCAATAACTAACAGAGTATGAGTCTATCAACTAACAGAGGAGTAAGTTCAGTAAAACAATAGAGAAATATTGCAAAAGATGTAACAAAATGAGAAAACAAGTGTTCGGATGAGGGAGTTACAGTAATCTCCTGCCACTCCCAAGCTCTCTACATTAGCTATTGCCTTCTACTTCTGCTTGGTTCTCACCCAGATGGTCGAAGACTCACACTACTTCCACCTCTTTGCTATTCTTCTTCTTTTGCTTACCCGACTACTCTTTGTTCTCTCCTCTCTCCCCCATCTTCTTTTTCTCTATCTTCTTTGTGTCCTAGAATGTCCTGATAAGTTCTTAATTGATTATGAAATTATTCCATAACTGATAGTTGTGATTTGCATTGTGTTTTAGGGTGTAATTTGTTAGGCATTTAGTGTGAATTTAAGTATTGAGTGTGTATTTAGGGTTTAATTGTGTTAGTTTATGTGTTTAAGTTTTTTTATAGGTTAGTATAAGTCTTTAAGCTTAATTGTTATATTTTTGAGGTCACTTGATGTGTTTGTTAGTGTTTCAGGGTAAATAGCAAAAAACGGAGAAGTTGTAAAGAGTTTCGGGCCAAAAACATACCCCACGATCGTGACAGGCAGGCCTGCGTCAGGCTGAAGCAAAAACTCGAGTTTCGCAAGATTTTTAGAACGTTTTAACCCCGACTTAAACCTAGGACATCCAAAGTATAAATACATCATAAAGGAACAGAACCAGCAACCTTGGAGAGTCTGAAAAGAGAGCATTCACATCAGCCATTTTCTGAAAAAAAAAAACTAGAGAATTATCGAGAGATTGAGGAAGGAGACGAAGGAAGAGAGTCAAGGAGACAAAGCTAGATGCGACATACTTCCCGAAACAGGTAGTTTCCTGCAGTCACTGCCTCCATAAATCCATTCCAACAGTATTTCTATTTTTATTTCTATTTTAAGAATGTGTGAAATTGGGATGATTATTGAAATTAACTGTTGTTGAGTGTTGATTCCTGGCTAAACTCACCTTCGGGTTTTTGGTCCTTTAGATTAATAAAGTTTGGTTGATTGTGTTTTTATTGATTTAATTGTGATTCAATATCTGTTCGTAATAATTCGGCAATAAATTGAGAGGGTGAACTGAGTGAAAATAATCAAATTAGGCTAACGATAGTTAGGTAATTTGATAGGTAGAGAATTGAATCAAACTAGTAGAATCGTGTAACGAGAGATCAAGCATAGGTTCCCGGTAGGTTATTAGACAATTTTAGAACTAATTTAGGTTTTGGTTCAATTGTGAATCGAGAGATCTCAATTCTATAATTTAAATTAGGGATTATCAATTAGAGTTAAGGATTATAACTCGAGAGAGAGTAATCTACCATAGGACTATCTAGACCCATTAATTCGATAATTGCATAATCAGTTAGATTTTTGTTAATTTTGGATTAAAAATTCCTTTCTCTTACTTGGTAATTTCTAGGTTGATTTTTGGATTAGGTTGTATGATTTGTTACTTGTTTAGATTTCTGCAATTTAATCTTGAAATTAATTGTTTGATTGATTTATTTTCTGCATTAGTTTATTTATTTTGAATTATTGTAGTTAGTACAACCTTAGATTGTAGGACTAGACTTCTCTCCTCGTGGGATCGATACCTTAGGTACTATGCAAACGACCCGTGTGCTTGCGAAAATTACCAAGGATATAAATATTAAAACTTAGCGTACGTAACCTTGCGATCAAGTTTTTGGCCTCGTTGTCAGGAAGGCGATTAGTTTAGTTCTTTAGTCTAAGGCTTTCACTTTCGTTTGTTTTTTTTATAAAAATTTTGAAAGATTTTGGAGCATAAAGTAGAGACACATCGTGACATCTTAGAGTGAGAATGAGACATCCGAAGAGTTAAATGCTAAGAAGAGGTAAAAAGAACGATCATGAAGGATGTATATTATAGGGACCAAAGGACTCTTGTAGAATTCAATGAGCCCCAATTTGGTTGGGAAAATCATCATCCTTATATGAACCCATACACTTCGGGGTGGCAGAACCACCCTGAATTCTATTGGTCCAACAATGTAGGGAGAAAACGGTGGAAGAAAGCCGCTCATAATTGATCCTAGTTGAGTTTTAAAGGATTAGGGTCAAGCTAATGACCATAAATTATCACGTTTAGTAGTTAGATTTAAATTGTTGTGTGGTTAGGTTTGTTTTAAATTCTTAAAATAAGTTTTGAATAATTTGAACGATTTGGATTGCTAATTCTTTTGCTCTTTTGAATCACTTATAAGATAGGGAAACACCCTCGATGTGAAGCGGAAAATAAAACACTATCGCCATCACGACCTCTATCATCATAAACGATTTCGTGTTCTAACCCTTTTCTTTTCATTTTTATTAGTATTTTATTCTTATGTTTTTCGTATATTGTGTTTTATTTCCCCCTGTGTTTGTGTACCCTTCTCACATTGAGGATAATGTGTTGTTCAAATGTGGGGAGGGTTACATGTTTTTGCTTTTGAATGTGATTTTGCATATCGTATGACAATTATTAAGTTGCATCTTTTAAACTGTTTGAATGTGTCAATGGCTTAGATGGAGTGAAATCTATTTAATTTTGAACATAGCCTATTAGGTTGTAAATAATCATTAGCTTGCAAAATTAGTGAATTAGGAGCAAGGGACTCTTGCAAAATTCAATAAGCCCCAATTTGGTTGGGGAAATCAACATCCTTATATGAACCCATATATTTCTACCACCCCGAATTCTATTGGTTTAACAATGTAGAGAATCATTTAGGAAATCAAGACCTAGTTGAATTTCAATATGATGAATCTAGTTCATGGGATTCCAAGCTGGACAAAATCATGGATAAGCTCACGCATATGGAAGAGAACCAGAAGAGATTGGAAAAGAAGTTTGAACAAGTAATAGAAGATCATGCATCTTCTATTCACAATCTAGAGGTTTGAATAGGCCAGCTTTCGAGGGAATTTTGTAAGCAAAGTGTGGAAAACAGTCTGCACAACATGAAAGTAAATTCAATAGAGCCATCTCAGGCTATTGCACTTAGGAATAGGGTAGAAGTAGAAGAACCGGCGAGAAATCAAGCTAATTTCGACCTTATAGAAGACCAAGAACTTAAGAAAAAGGATGAAGGAGAGGATAGAAACCCCTCATACTATCTACCAGTTCTTAGTACACCATGTTTGAATATAAAAAAAATATAGGATAGATGTCCATGCAAGGAACCCTACCATTTGGATTGATGATGATGATGAGTCATTCAACATAAGCGAAGTATTTAAGAATTCGAAGGTTAGTAGCTCATTCAAGTTAATTGATGTGTTTGAATCTTTTAAAGAACAAGAGGATGAAGAATAGATGACGACAACCATCGAGTTTGAAGAAGCTATGAAAGTCTCTGTTCATGAAGCGAAAGAAGTTGAGGAGATGAAGGTTATTGAGGAAGAAAGAGAGCAACTCACCTTCGTACAAAACAAATTGTTGGATTCAATGGAAGATTCAGGGAGTTTCGTTATTCCCTGTTTTGTTGATAGTTCATTTGAACGAAGGACATTATTGAGCCTAATCGGTTTTCATAATGTCATCAACATTGTCCTTCTAATCATCTTACAATTTTTAGCTTACTCACAAGCTACAAAATTGATGTTTAACAAAAACGGTGGAAGTAAGCCGCTCATAATTGATCTTGGCTGAGTTTTAAAGGATTAGGGTTAAGCTAATGACCATAAATTATCACGTTTAGTAGTTAGATTTAAATTTTTGTGTAGTTAGGTTTGTTTTAAAATCTTAAATAAGTTTTGAATGATTTGGAATGGTTTGGATTGCTAATTTTTTTCTCTTAAATCACTTATAAGATAGGGAAACACTCTCGATGTCAAGTGGAATTGGTCTCAACACTATCACCATCACCACCTCTATCACCATAAACGGTTTTGTGTTCTAACCTTTTTCTTTTCATTTTTATTAGTATTTTATTCTTATGTTTTTTGTATATTGTGTTTTTTCCCCTCTCATGTTTGTGTATCCTTCTCACATTGAGGGCGACGTGTTGTTCAAGTGTGGGGACGGTTACATGTTTTTCCTTTTGAATATGATTTTGCATATCATATGACAGTTATTAAGTTGCATCTTTTGAACTGTTTGAATGTGTCAATGACTTAGATGGAGCGAAATCTATTTAATTTTGAACATAGTCTTTTAGGTTGTAAATAATCATTAGCTCGCAAAATTGGTGAATTATGAGACTTTGGATAAATATACAACTTAATTAAGATTTAGTGTAATTTTAGCACCCTATAGGTTGTCACATTCATTCATAATTCAAGGTATTTCAACTTAAGTAGCTTAAATAGTATTTCTCATGGAGACGAGTAGCTTAAATAACAAGGCAGGAAATAAAAAAAGGATATTTTTTGTTAATAAATCACTATTCTGCTGACCTTTAGGTTATGAATAGAGCTAGTAGCTAATTGAAAAAGTGATAATAACTAAGTAACCGGATCGACATGCATCACAAATGTGTGCCTTCGTGTCAAAAAGCTATAATGACATTTCAACCAAGTTGTCTAATAAAAGGACTTAATCGAGTAACTGGATCGACATTCATCACCCATGTTTGCCTCCGAGTAAAAGACTGAGTTTGTGCTTAAAAATTAAAAAATGTGTTTGTAATAAAGACCTACCGGACTTGTAATAAGCTAAAATTTTCATGAAAATGTACTTAGCAACAGTTATAGAGTCTGAAGGACCAAAGAATTATTAATGTGTGTTTACAATTTAAAAGAGTAAATAAATTGACACTTAGATCTTGATTAATTTGTATATTTAGTTCAAAGCCTTTAGACATAGATTTTGCTTGTTAATGATTGGATATAACTTGTCATATTGTGTTCAAGATTAAATTTATTTCATGAAGTCGAAGCCATTGCCTCGTTTTTGCATTGTATGTATTGGGTGTTGTGTATTTTTTGTGTTGTTTGCTTGAGGACAAGCAAACATTTAAGTGTGGGGATGTTGATAGTTGTGATTTGCATTGTGTTTTAGGGAGTAATTTGTTAGGCATTTAGTGTGAATTTGAGTGTTGAGCGTGTATTTATGGTTTAATTGTGCTAATTTATGTGTTTAAGTGTTTTTATAGGTTAGTATGAGTGTTTGAGCTTAATTGTTATATTTTTTAGGTACTTTGATGTGTTTTAGGGTAAATGGCAAAAAACGGAGAAGTTGCAAAGAGTTTCGGGCTAAAAACATAGCCCACAATCGTGGCACAACAGGCCACGATCGTGACAGAGAGGGGCGAGCCAGGGCAGCTAGGCCATGATTGTGCACTTTGGGCACGGTCGTGATAGAGAGCTTGGATCTAGGCTATGATCGTGCACTTTAGGTCAAGATCGTGACAGAGAGGGTTAAGCGCTGGCCACGATTGTGGCAGGCATGGCCACGATTGTGACTTGCATTAGGCTGAATCAAAAACTCGAGTTTCGCAAGATTTTTCAGACCATTTTGACGCCAACTTAAACCTAGGGCATCCAAAGTATAAATACATCATAAAGGGACAGAACCAACAGCCTTAGAGAGTCTAAAAATAGAGCATTCACGTCAGCCACATTCTGAAAAAACCTAGAGAGTTATTGAGAGATTGAGGAAGGAGACGAAGGAAGAGAGTCACGGAGACAAAGCTTGACAAGACGTACTTTACGGAACAGGTGGTTTTTCACAGTCACTATCTTTATGAATCCGTTCCGACAATATTTCTAATTTTATTTCAATTTTATAGATGTATGAAATTGAGATGATTATTGAAATTAACTGTTGTCGAGTGTTGATTTATGTCTAAACTCACCTTTGGGTTTTTGGTCCTTGAGATTAATAAAGTTTGGTTGATTGTGTTTTTATTGATTTAATTATGATTCAATATCTGTTTGTAATAATTAGGCAAAAAACTGAGAGGGTGAGCCGAGTGAAAATAATCAAATTAGGCTAATGAGAGTTAGGTAATTTGATAGGTAGAGAATTGAATCAAACTGGTAGAATTGTGTAACGATAGATCGAGCATAGATTCCCGGTAGGTTACTAGACAATTTTAGAACTAGTTTAGGTTTTGGGTTAATTGTGAATCGAGAGGTCACAATTTCATAATTTAAATTAGGGATTATCAATTAGGGTTAAGGATATAACTCGAGAGAGTAATCTACCCTAGGACCATCTAGACCGATTAATTTAATAATTGCATAATCAGTTAGATTTTCGTTAATTTCAGATTAAAAATCTCCTTTCTCTCACTTGGTAATTTCTAGGTTGATTTGTGGATTGGGTTCTGTAATTTGTTACTTGTTTAGATTTCTGCAATTTAATTCTTGAAATTAATTGTTTGGTTTATTATTTTGTGCATTAGTTTATTTATTTTGAATTATTGTAGTTAGTTCAACCTTAAATTTTAGGACTAGACTTCTCTTCTCGTGGGATCGATACCTTAGGTACTAAGCGAACGACCCGTGCGCTTACGAAAATTACCAAGGTTATAAACATTAAAACTTAGCATACGTAACCTTGCAATCACTTGACAAACCCTTAGTGAGAGCTCCACCATAGCATGCACTTCGTACTGCATGTGTTTGAGAGGACCGAATAAGAGAGTGATGAATAGGTCCCTTCTTTATCTCTGTGTGAGCCATGTGGACATCTAGTCCACCTTTATACCCTTTGGAACTTTGACCTATGTCATAAAGTTAAGACTTGGTGTTGCTACTTTAGCATATTATCCAAGGGCCAAGAATGATGCGATCTAGTGGGGTATGGCTAAGAAAGCAGCCAAGACTTCAGGAATTGACATGAGTGTCTAAGGAAAAATCATTTTGATATCACATAAGCTATTTGTGACTCATTGCGTGGGTGGTTACAAAGACATTAGTTGTCAATAGGCATGAGTTGTCTATATGGTAACCATGAGTACAAATACAATGTAGAATTTTTGCATAACTCTTTGTGAAAATAGGGATCAGAGATGTAAAATCTAGTGTGATTAGAAAAGATTTGGGGTATAACCTAATCTTAAGTGACGTTACATTAGTTTGATGGTGACTTAATGTAACGATCTTGCCGGTACCTTTCTCGTATGGTCGCACACTCCACTTCCTGTATGATAGTGAGAATGAATATTTGAGGTTGAGAAATACAACATGAGTTGCCATAAACAAAGCATTTGTTGCTGCGAATAAGCATGTGTTGCTCTTTCTATAATGGAACATATGTTGTTGCGAATGTGTACAAGTGAGAGATGTAGCGAAGTAGTGTATCCACATTGGCACAAGTAAACCAATGTGGACAAGTAAGTTAGGTCTTACAAAAAAGACAAAACTTATAAGTAAGTGGTTACTTGTTGGAATATCTAACTCCTTCTCTATTATCTCTGCATAAGTTGCAAAAGAGAGGATGAGAAAAGAGGCTTCTCTTTCTCACGCTTGCTCTCCTAAGAACATTGAGTTATCCTTCATGTTCTTATCTCTTTGAGCCATTATTCACAAGGCTTAAAATTTAAGATGTGAATTAGGGTGAATAACTCTGGTAGTTGCTCATATTATCGAGAAAAGGCAAATTCGAGTTACTTGGAGTCATTCGATAACAAGGTCAACTTAAAAAGTAAGCACAATGATAAAGGGACTTGTCAAAAAGGAGAAGTAAGGTCTCACGACACCTTCCAATAAGCAAGTGAACAATAAGCAAAAGTTACAATAAGCTTGTAATTCACATACGACACCTTCCAATAAGCAAGTGAACAATAAGCAAAAGTTACAATAAGCTTGTAATTCACATCTATGCTTTATAACTTTTTATTTCAATTAATTAAATGTATATTTATTGAACTATAAATACATTTTATGAATTAATAGATTACCTTTTTAATTAATAAATTTATAATAGAATTCCAATTTATAACATATTAGTAATGCGACTGGCGGAGTGGTGTCAAGAATTCAAAGTTGCCGGTGAGTTTTTCTCATTAATTTCTGAAAACTTCAGCTCAAAAGGGCTAGGAAAAAAAAAGGGACGAAGCAAAACCGGACGATTGACTCCAAACCTCTCCCTATTATTGTTATGTTTGTAAATGCACCTTTCGCTTCCTATTTGGAAAATCGAACTCCCTGGGCCAAAGACGCAATTTCGATTTCGAGGGATACATTAGATTTTAAGTTGCAAGTTAAGGATTGGGATTGATTTCCAGGGAAGTAAACGAGACCATGAGGAGGCGACCGTTGGACTTTCGGAGGCCGGTGCGAAGGAGGTGGCCTAATTTGGTGTGGTGGACACTTTGTGGAATAGTAGTGTTGCTGTTCATGGTGATGTTTAGCAAAGAGAAACAAATTGAATCCAGGCCTTCCTTCCCAAAGGTAAAGATCTGAAATGGTTTGGCTTTTCTTTTCCTTTTTCTTGGGTTTAACTAGGAATTTTATGTGGTGGGAAAATTTGAGGAGCTTTGAGTTCTGGGATTTCTGTGGTTTACCATTCCGGTAATAGCTGGGTTTAGTACTACTTTTATGGCTAATTGGTACGGCATCTTCACAATTCTTCGTAGATCTAATTGTTAACGTGATTATCATGGCTGATTGCAAGTTTACTGGATATCTTATTCTTTTGATCTGTGATTTTGTTATTTAAAAATGAGGTGTTACATATCGCTTAGTGTCTCTAACTTCATCATACAGGGACTAGTCCCTCCCCCTCCCTTCAAACTTTTCCTGAATTCTACGTTTGCAAATGGATGCATTTCGCTGAAGCTTTCTTGCCTAAGATATTGTGGCTGCTGCCAATCATAAGATCTACTTTGAATTAGGAATTAACGATTCAGATGGTGAAGGTGCCCTACTTTGTCCGTCTACATCTTCAATTTGAGGCGATGCATGTTTCTCCCTCCAGATAACTTTTAAGATTTGACAGTTCTATATACAGAGACACCAAAAATGGAAATTCAATTCAAGTAAATCACAGATTTTTATGGCATTATAGATTTGATACTGGCATTAAATGGTGCATGATTCGTACTAGTTGTATAATTATAAAGAAGAGAAGTGAAAGTGATTATATCTGTATCTGGTTCTGATAGTACAAAGCCAATGTCTACATCTGTCAACTAAGAAGGTACTATAATCTGTGGTCTGAATTTTCACTGGCCTGAAGGTTACTAATTATAGTACCAATTACAGTTTGGACCAGTTTGTTTTCTCTTTTTTGTCATCCATCAAAGCTTAGCAAGATCGCTAGGTCCAACAAACAAAGTTCTAACTGGTTCATTCGGAAAAAGTTAGACAAAGCAATGGTGAATGTGGACTGGTTAACTACCTTTTCAAAGAGTTCAGCCAACTTCACCCAAGAATTTCTGATCATACCCCTATCGAGGTGCATAATTTGTTCAAAATGATTAGAATCCATCACCCTCTTAGAGTCAACAATTTTCTGGTTAATGTGAAGGGTTTTCAAGAAGCAATTGCTAAGGGTTTGGAGCGTGAGATCTATGGTTCTAAGCAGTTTATTTGTTTGCAAAAGCTCAAGGCTATTAAACAAGAAGTGAAGTTGTTAAATTTAAGGAGAGGTCAGAATTTCACAAAGGAGATTGAGGAAGCAAGAAGCAAGCTATTAATAATCCAGAAATCCTTGGCAACTAGCCCAACTGATTGCAATCTAGCTATAGTCGGACGAGTAGCTCTTAAGTCCTACTTGCAAATGGTGGATAATCAATGTTCTTTATTGAAGCAGAGGACCATAATTGATTGGATTAAGGATGGGGATAGATGTACTAAATTTTTCTTCAACTCAGTGACAGCTAGGAGAAATATCAACAGAATAACTTCGATAAAATCTGAAGCTGGGGAAACTTTATTTGGACAGATTGAAATTGCTAAGGAAGCTAGGATTTATTATCAAAATCTATTAGGCACAAATGGTTGTTCTGCTAGTAATGGAGTGAATCTTAGGCGATATGTTACAGTCAAGATTCCTGAACAGGAAGCCTCTTTGCTAATTAGCCTTGTCACGGATCAGGAAATAGAGAAGGTGGTTTTTAACATGAATGGATCTAAGGCACCGAGTCCTGACGGATTGAATGGTTTTTTTCTTTCAAAAAACTTGGGGAAACATTGGGAGTCTCATAAAAGAAGTTGTAAAGGAGTTTTTCCAAAATGGAGTTTTGCTTAAGGAGATCAATAAGACTTTTCTATGTTTGATCCCTAAGAGCTCTAACTTGATCACTTGGAATGATTTCAGACCTATATCATGCACTAATTTCCTCTATAAGATCATCGCCAAGATATTGGCAAGTAGGCTGAAGGATGATCTTCACTTACTCATTAGTGAGAATCAAGGAGCTTTTATGAGAAGTAGACACATTGGGGATAATATTCTTTTATTGCAGGAGCTTTTGAAATGGTACACTCAAAATAGAAGCCCTCAAAACTGTACAATTAAAGTGGACTTACAAAAAGCTTTTGATAGTGTTAATTGGAGTTTCTTGCTACAGACTATGGAGGTTATGAATTTTCCCCATAAGTTTATCAAATGGATTCAAGAATGCATTACAACTGCCTCATATGGAATACTGATTAATAGAAGCCCTATAGAGACTTTTAATGGAAAAAAAAGGTCTTAGGCAAGGGGACCCTCTTTCCCCTTATCTATTCTTAATTTGCATGGAGGTCCTCACCTTTATGCTGAAACACAACACTTCATCTGACTCCAACTTCAGATACCATTCTAAATGTAAGAAGCTTTCCCTAACTAGCTTATGTTTTGCAGATGATCTTATACTTCTATAAAGGCAAATGCTCTTTCAGTTTCTCCACTAATGAGTACTCTCCATAGTTTTAAGGAGCTGTCTGGATTGAATATCAATTTTCACATAAGCTACTTCTTACTTTCTAAAAGTGCCGCTCAACTAACACATTCCTTATCACAAGCAACTGGTATGACAAAGCAAGATCCTCCTCTTATGTATTTGGGTATTCCTATTTCTTCCAGGAGACTAAGATTTAGTTAATGTCTTACTTTAATGGAAAAAATTCAGAAAAGATTAGAGTCTTGGACTAATAGAACTCTGGCCTACGGAGGTAAACTTCAGCTTTTGAAGTCGGTAATTATGTCATGCAAGTTTACTGGTGCTCTTACATCTTCCTCTCCAAAGGACTTGTTAAAACCGTGGAAAAACTAGTGAAGTAGTTTCTATGGGCTAGAGGAAAAGGTGATAAAGGAATAGCTAAAGTGAATTGGAATCATATTTGTCAATCGAAGGAGGCAGGTGGGTTAGGATTGGAGTCAATCAACAAGAACAACCGATTTCTAATGACCAAGAGTATTTGGAGGATTCTAAGTGAAAAATATTCATTGTGGATCAAATGTATTCATATTTATATATTAAAAAGTGAGAGTTTTTGGGCTCTAAGAATTAAGGATAGTTACTCGTGGTTTTTCAACCGAATTCTTATGTTGAGGGAAGATGTTCAGTAGCATGTTACATGTCAAATTGGGGCAGGAGATAAAATATCTCTCTAGTATGGTAATTGGACCAGTCAAGGGGCTTTAATTCATAACCAATTGGTTAGATCATTGCTGGAAAGGTTCTCTAAGAAAGCTAAGCTTCAAGAGATAATTAGAAATGACAGTTGGTTGCTTTCCTCAGAAGAACTAAGGCTTTGCCCATTCCCCAATACAGAAGTCTCGGGGAGAATGATATATACTTATGAGATGGAGTTCTTGTATCAAAAATCACTAATAAGCAAGCTAAAATGTTGATGGATGGGGCAATAACAAGAATACGGTGGTGTTCCCTGACTTGGAGCAAGGCTCTCAAACCAAATGCCAACTTTCTCCTCTAGCTAACTATGTTGAATAGGCTCAATACTATGAATAGACTAAAATTCCTATCCTCTCCTAAGCAATGTATTCTATGCAATCTAGTGGAGGAGACTAGAGATCATCTATTCTTTGAGTGTAGTTTCTTTAAAGAAGTGGGTTAGAATCTCTAGTCTATGTGGCCTTGGAACTAGTCAATGCAGCCTCACAGATATCTGATTAGAGATATCCCAATTGCATAGCTCTAAATATGATAAGGAAATACTTATGGTCACAGTTGTAACTTGTCTCCAGACTATTTGGAAAGAGAGAAACAATAGAAGGTTTAAAGAGAGCTCTAATAGCCTAATCTCTCTTATAGAATTCTCTATGGCAAATATTAGGGAACAATTGATTATAAATTAGTTGGGACACCATAGTAGTAGAGGACTGGCTCTCTCTTGGAGAATATAGTCCTCAGGGGGTTCTCTCTAATTGGGTTTCAGTAAAGCAAATAGTAGTTCCTAAGCATAGATGTTCCCAACTCAAGCATTTCAAGTAGTTCTCGAAATAATCAACTCAAGAAAGAAGGGTAAAGAAGATTAGAAGGAATATGACTCACCTTAGAGAGCTCCTGGGAGTACCTCTCTAGAATTGCTTTACCAGACGGGTTAATGAAGGAAGGTCCTCGGTGGTACACTCAAGACTCTTGATATTCAAAATGAAGCCTGTTACTTTTGAAGATTGAGGGGGAAAACAAATAGAATCAAACCTCCTACTTGAGATGTAAATCCTTTCGAGCTAGAGACGAATCGAAGAGAAGCCGCATCGCCATCGTTGCATCGCAGTTTCCGGAGCTCCTCATCCCAATTGAGTACTCATTTGATGAATCGAGAAAGTAGAGGAGTTTTTTTACCCTAATTATCAGTACGTTGTTGCTCAATGTTCTCCCATCTTTGGTTCCCACACTGTCGTTTAATTTCTTGACTATGTAGTGTTGAACGTCGTCATGTGATCTCACGAGGGAGAGTTTCCTCGACTTAGTTATATACTACACTTCTTCTACTTAATGAATTTTTTTTCAAATTCTCAAAAAAAAGATGGCTGGTAGAATATTCATCATATACTAAATTATTGGGAAGATAATCTGTCCCTTTAATCTCGATTCAGTTTTCTAGCAGTATTGCCGGCATACAGTCCGTCATGTATTTTCAGATATGATTTTAACTTCCTAGAGACAGTCTGCAAAAATAGATTCGTTTCTCGTTTTCAGGAAATTTTTTAACCACTTTGTAATTATCTTTAAAATGACAATTTCATAGATGATTTACCATTCTGCTATAGTTTTTTCACAAAGATAACTGGAAAATAAAATGAACCGTTAAAAAATGAGTGACTTTGTTATGGTTCTTTTTCCTTTCTGTTCTTTACTAATGTTGACATATTAAATATGATGACCCTTTCCCATTATTCCATCCTGCAATCTCCTTATATGCTGTGTAATAGTGTTGATAGGTTACATGGTTGGGAAAATTTTATGAAAATAAAATCCTTCTTTTAAATATTCTATGCATCTAATAGATATGTATTATCTTTCGTTTATCATGTAATGACTTGTATGCAATTCTCCCATTTGTCATATGGAAAATGACGCTCCAAGTATTATCAAATTTCATAGTCATTCAAGTTTTCCCTGGGCAAAGTTTAATAATATCTTTTTATATTCCTTTTCAGAAATATTACAGTCGCGAAAGAGTTATGGATGGATTAAACATCACTGAAGAAATGCTGAGCCCCAACTCTATAACCAGACAGCTTAGTGATCAAATTTCACTTGCTAAAGCTTTTGTGGTGATTGCAAAAGAAAGCAACAATCTCCAGTTTGCTTGGGAATTAAGTGCCCAGATACGAAATTCACAGTTATTACTTTCAAATACTGCCACAAGGTGAGCTCCTTTAACAACTACTGTGTTGGATTTAGCAATTCGTGAAATGGCAGTTTTGCTTTACCAAGCTCAGCAATACCATTATGATGGTGCAACTATGATCATGCGACTAAAAGCCAAAATCCAAGCTCTAGAAGAACAAATTAGTTCTATTAGTGAGAAAAGTTCTAAGTACGGACAAATTGCTGCTGAAGAAGTCCCGAAAGGTCTTTACTGCCTTGGTATTCAGCTGACTACATACTGGTTTGGCACTTCAAACATGCAAAGGAGAGTAAGTGAAAGATTGCAAATTCAGGAAAAACTTATAGATAACAGTCTTTACCACTTCTGTGTCTTCTCTGACAATATCCTTGCAACTTCAGTTGTGGTCAATTCAACAGCTATAAACTCCAGAAGTCCTGATATGGTGGTCTTTCATGTCATAACTGATGAAATAAACTATGCTGCAATGAAGGCTTGGTTTACTATGAACAGTTTTCGGGGTGTAATTGTTGAAGTTAAGAAGTTTGAACATTTTAAATGGCTGAATGCTTCTTATGTTCCTGTTCTGAAGCAGCTGCAAGACTCTGAAACACAAAATTATTATTTCTCTGGCCATGGTGATGATGGCAATACGCCAATCAAGTTTCGCAACCCTAAATATCTGTCTATACTCAATCATCTTAGATTCTATATTCCTGAAGTTTTTCCTGCACTGAAGAAGGTGGTATTTCTTGATGATGATGTAGTGGTCCAGAAGGATCTTTCGGCCCTCTTTTCAATTGATTTGAATGGCAACGTTAACGGAGCAGTTGAGACATGCATGGAGACTTTCCACAGATATCACAAGTACCTGAACTACTCCCACCCTCTTATAAGGGAACATTTTGATCCTGATGCATGTGGTTGGGCATTTGGGATGAATATCTTTGACTTGGTCGAGTGGAGGAAAAGAAATGTAACCAACATCTACCACTACTGGCAGGAAAAGAATATCAACCGGACATTGTGGAAACTTGGTACTCTGCCACCTGGACTTTTGACCTTCTATGGCTTGACAGAGCCATTAGATCCATCATGGCATGTTTTGGGATTGGGGTACACAAATGTTGATTCTCACATGATTGAGAAAGGTGCAGTGCTGCACTTCAATGGGAATGCAAAACCATGGTTGAAGATTGGAATGGAAAAGTACAAACCTCTTTGGGAGAACTATGTAGATTATTCTCATCCTTTGGTACAACAATGCAATTTTCACTAACTTCAGACATGCGGAGCTTCAAACTCTTGCTGGTGCGTAAGATATCCAGATTTTGTGGTCCAATACGCTGCATAAATTATGCCAGATTAAGCATCACTGATGGTATTAGAAGTCCCCGTTGTTGTATAAACTATTTGTCTCACATCAATATCAAATATTGTTTATTAGCTATATTTGATATAGACAGTGGTGTAACAAGCATTTTTCCACCAAGAGAGTAAAGTTGCTTCCCTAATTTGCGGACCATGTTCTGTTCTTGATCCATTTTCCAGCTCTTGAGAACCGCCTTCCCTGCTTGGTTTGTTTCCCCCAGAGTTTGGCAGTGGTCCCGTGCAAAGGTGCTAATTTGCTTGGACTTTCTGGTATTTTATTTGTAGTTTTCGTACCACATATAAATTGTGATTCTATTCATCTTGCATTAGTTCATTATCTTTGTCAGCAGACATCATCCTTCGTTCCCATTTTCATTCTCAGTAAATTAGTAAATTATGTGGAAGGTTGACTGGGAGAAATAAGAAAATCTGTCCTGAACAGGTAAGCATATCATTCAATAATTGTTTAGCCTAACAAGTCAAATATTATATGATGTTACAAAGCCAATTATACAGTCTATAAATGGCCAAAGAGACCAGCGGTAAGCTTGACGGATACCAACTGTAATATTGCACTTTTGTTATGTTTAACCTCTTGTCAATTTGAAAAGCTAGCTGCTGTCTCCGTTTTCCCGTTGGAGACTGAAGGCTGAAAATGAGCTAATACTCTCAGTTAGTGATCAATCTTTGGAACATGATGCGGGTAAATGAGCAATCAAAAACCGAAAGGTAGGTGAAGAAGTAGAAGCCAGAAGAAAATTGGAGAGAATTATATGTTACTTATGAAGACGTGAACAATCACAGAAGAGATTTGTGGGATAAGATTTGTCTAATAGCTCCACTTGCTGTCGTCAAATTAAATCCTATCAACAAAGTAAGCAAAGAAGCAGAAAGTTTTTCCCAGCACATTACAACGAGCAACAATATGGATTCCAAGCGTAGGAGGAAAAGACGCTGCTGCATAAGTCCTTCCTCATTGGCTTGTTTTGTCTTTCAACCAGGAGCGAGCTTCCTTGAACTTTTAATTGCTTAGTTACTTGTTCTTTACGGATAATAACCTGATTCTCTTTTTGACTTTCTAATCTTGTTATTTTTGGAAAATCTGTGCAGGATTTGATCTAGTCCTTGGTGAAATAATTATAAAACTCTTTTTTTTTTATTTTTCAAAAACTAGGATCACTGAAATTTTATAAAATGATTTAATATATAAATTACCTTATTTTGAAGTTTGATCATTTTCTTGTCATATCTTTCAAACTGTTTTCGAAATTAGCTCATCTCAATTATAGTAGTCGCACAAGTGTCTGACATTTAACGGTATCTACAAAACAAGTGGACCTAACTCTGTAACTATTGGAGAGAGAGTTAGGCAAGGAGTGTTAGCTCTCTTGGAGCTATAGTCTATTTATAATATTTTTGAGCATTTCAATAATTTAACTGAAATTAAGTTTTAATTTCAATTAAACTCTAGTTAGATTATAAAGTATTTAAGGATCAATTATGCCCTAATAAGATTTAATATCTCATGTTAATTCTTATTAATTAAATATTTTATATTTAGTCATAAAGTTTCTGAAACTTTACAATTAATTCCAATTTGATTAAATATCTTTTTTTCTTAAACTTGTTTTTTATGGTTCATTTATTAAGTTTTCAAATATGCTGGCAATGAATATAAAATATAACTATAAATCATATTTAGAATTAGATAAATTAAACTTCTTAAATTTATCTTTAATTCATTAATTAAACAATTTATATCTATATATTAAGATTGACGTCTAGCAATACATGATGACCACTTAAATATTTATGTAACACCCCACTCCCGTGTCACATCACTTCATTAAACAAAAGTCGGTATAAATTTATTTATTTTTAAAACGCTTTACACTTATCACTCATGTGGGCCCATTTTTTCTTTTCCAAACATTTTGTCTATTTAAACCGAAAGCGAAACACGTTATAACATAATGAAGTTCACAAAAACTTTTATTAGCCACTTGGGCCCATTTTCAATTACACAGTACAATCATTTCAATACAAACTCACAACTGTAATAACTGAGTACAAATCAGTACAACAATTTGCGG
>JANZXP010000196.1:24128221-24142219 GCA_027576715.1 Erythroxylum flavicans | reverse complement strand
ATGTTTCCCATACATCTCTATGTATATGTATATTACTTACAAAAGAATCTTGGTACCTTTTGACTAGATATATAACGCTCACACAAATAAAACCAAACTCTTTTGTTTTATTAATAATAAATATTTTCATTACAAAGCTGTAACTGAAGAAGATAAAGTTACATGTAAATACACTTGCTTTCCAGGGTACTATATTTACATAACTCTAACAAATCGACCCACCTTCTCTATTCTCTTATCTATGGAAGATAAAATTCAAATTTATCTGGCTAATTCTCACGTCATTTAGTTTGTTATCTCGTTTTCAACCACAGACAAATCAACCTTTCCACTTGTAGGACTTATAAGAGGTTGTTACTGTTGTCCTACTCTTGTTCATTTCTTTGCCTTTTTTAGTTAATTTTCTATAGCGGGTCTCCTAATAACTCATAAGTTAAAGCATAAACAATTGTGGAATGTGAAAGATTGCAAGGTGTCCGATCATTTGTTGAGCTATTGCGGATTAAGATGGTGGTATCTTCCCTGGATTTCGAAGAATAATATGTACTTAATATTTTAACGAGAGAATTTAACTTCATTCGTCTCATCAATCACAAAATTTCATATAAAATATCACATATATAAAACATACAATTTAACATGCAACCAATACATATATCAACCATATAAATAAAGTATGCAACTTTTGCATTCATAATCAAATTATATGCATAAGACATCAAGTTTCGTTTGATTCTAGTTATAGATCTTCATAATCTAAATTAATATTTCCAACTCCTTGGAAAATTAAATTAGATTAAAACCATTGATTCCTACATAAACTAAATTCCTATTTCAAATCGAAATTTAATTTGATTTGAAAACAATTTTCAAATCTAATTGGAAACTATGTCCAATTATTTTGACTCCTTTAACAGAAATTTATTCGAAAACAATTTTCAATAAATTTATGCTACTTACTTATTATGATCTAAAAAAACTCTTTTTTCAAATTATATAAGTAACACTTTCTAATTTAATTGGAAAACTATTTCTAATCTCATGAGAAATTACTTTTCCTTAGTTCGAAAATTATTTTCTAATATTAAAAGGAATTTACCTTCAAAATTAAATAAAACACCTTTTAAATTTAATTAAGAAAGTGATTTATATTAGTTATTTAGACATTGTTTTCTTCATTAATTAGAAAATATTTCTTTAATAATTTAGAACACTATTTTCAAAATATTAAAGACACAATTTTCTTAATTAATAAATGAAAGCACTTTTGAAAATTTCATAAAGAAAAATACTTTTTCTAGAAATTCAAGAAACTTATTACTCATAATAAAGAAATAATTTTTAAATAAATTGAATAATAATTTTCTAAATAAATAAAATTATAAATTTAATTTATCTCAATCAGATTGAAATAAATAAATATAATTAAAAGCAATTTTCTTAATTATTTAAGAAAACAATTTTCTTAATTTTAATATGTCTAATTAATTAATTTCAATCTAATTGAAACTAATTAATTCTAATTTTAGAAAAGTAGAATAGAAATCAATAAATTATTATTCTTAATCATATTAAGAAAAATAATTACTTTAATTTTGAAATTGAATTTCGTTTTTAAAAACAATTTATGGAGTAAAATTCATTAAAAACACATTAATCCTAATCCTAAAACAGGTCTTATTCTAATACCAGAATAGACTAAAAGAGTATCCAAATACCCTTTATTCTTAGTTTTAGGTTAGAAAAATCCTATAGCCAAATAAGCCCATTCCTAAACCTATATCCAAACATCATCTTCTTCTTTAACATAAACCCTAGCTTTTGTCGTCGTCCACAACTACAGTTGCAACAGTAAGCCAACGTTGTTAGTCTCCGCGTCGTCGTAGCTATTCACCGCCGGCCAGCTCAAATGTTCACAGTGTCTAGCATGTTTTTAACTTCCACCTTTTCCTCCTTCCATAGGCGTTGTTGTCGTTGAAGCCACACTTGAAGCCACACCATCTCATGGCGTAAATAAGGATACAACGAGCCTTTGCCTATGTGCTAGCCATCTTACATGCATCTGGACATTGAGCCTGGGTCTATCCAACATCATGTTGTTCTCCACCTTTGTGGGAAATCGCCGCCAGCCTCCACTCAACAAAAACCATCGCAACAACAAAAAAAACAAAACAATCTAGATTTGCAACCTAGAATACCAAATTTTATGGTTCTCAATCATTGTAAAACCAGAAATCAAACCAAATTATGATTTTAAATTGAGGAGAAAAGGATTCCAATATGGAGGTAGTGTTTCAAGCTTTCGATTGAGGAAGTTGTTTCTAACCCAAGTCCTACTTTCGATAGAACAAAAGAGATATTAGTTTTGATTCTTTGATGATGAATTCAGACTCTCCTTGCTCACTTAGGATCCCAAGCTTCTCCTAACCATTAGCCAACGACTTATTCACCAACACAAAATGAAACCCATGAAGCCTTCTCCAAGGCTCAAAACAACCAGTCAGAAAATCAACCACCCAACAGTTTCCAAAAATAACTGAATATGCATATTGATAGTTTTTCCAGATCACAAATAACAACAAAACCAATACTCATTAGGTTTCTCTACGTTCTGGGTTTAGGTAATTCAGAAGGAAAAACTCGATACCTAACTATAAGCATACGATTATACAATATTGAGTTTTCAGAACTTCTAGGTTTTAATTTTTTGGGTTCAAAACTCAGTGAAATTTCTAAATTCACACAATAGCAGAATATCAAACTAGTATATGTTTTATTTCACACATAGACATTTTTCCTAATAGAGAAGCAATTTTAATTTTCAAGAAACTAGTAATCGTAACAACTATTGTTTCCAGAAAACAAAAAAACATCCAAAAAATGCAATCGAAAAATAGCCAAAAAACAAGGAGCAGTTCCTTCAAGGATTAAATCCGATCTGATTTTTCAATTCCAAATTTCTATCAATAACAACCAAACAACTAAATCAAGTAATAGAATTAAAGATGTCTTTGATACTACTATTGGGAAATCGGCACAAGATTCCATCTTGGCTGTAGCGGAATAATTACTAAACATTTTCATAAATTGGTTTCCCAAAAACTAAAATCAATTTAATTCTATAAAATGATTAACAGATAAATCATAATAATGTGTCAATCTAAATTCGTACCTTATTTCGAAGCTTGATCTTTATCTTGTCTTATCCTTTGAACCATTTTCGAAACCAATCCCTCAACCATCGTAGCCGTAAAAGTGTCCAACCTCTAACGATATCCATAGAACGGGTTGAGAGAACTCTTTAACACTTACAGAGAGGGTTAAGCAAGAAGTGCTAGTTTCATAGAGCTTAAGCCTATTTATAATAAGCTTTGAATGTTTTAGTAATTTAATTAAAATTAAAATTTAATTTCAATTAAACTTTAATTAAAATTATAGTTAATTCTAATTAAATACCAATTATGCCAAAATTAGGTCAATATCTCATATTGCTCCTTATTTATTAAATATCTCATATTTACACAAAGTTTCTCGAACTTTACAATCAAGTCCAACTTGATTAAAATAACTTGGCTCTCTTCAACTCATTCTTTATATGAGACCTATTAGGTTCTCAAATATGTTGGAAAAGATTGTAAATTATAATTAGAATTAGATAAATTAAGACTCTTTTTAATTTATCTTTAATTCTCCAATTAAACAATTTATAATCATAGATCAAGATTGGCATCTAGCAACGTGTCATGACCACCCAAATATTTAGGAATGTCAAAGTGGTTTTGACTAACCTTTTCATGCATTATTATACTATATAATTAAATCCTTTCATCATACAATGTTCTGATTAGACATAGAGCATGAAATTAATGTCTACTCTATTTTGAATCCAAGCATATTAGTTCCCTGTCATTATCTATTGATTCAATTAATAACATTTGTAAACTATTTACAAAACGCCATTCTACCTTGGCCAAGGATTTCTCGAATCAATACAATTCGAGAACAACAGAATATTCTTCCTAGTTACTTTAGGGTGATGAATCCTATCTTGATCACACAACTACCTCCATATAGCTCATGCTACATCTAATGACTATCGATTGAGCAACCCATGATTAAATAGGTTATAAGTGTTATCAAAACATAACAATCCTTATACAAGATAACTTTGGTGACCTCAAGTCAAAGGATCACTTATACAATCATCACAATGAGAATTACATATATATACAAGTAATGTTCCAAATGGATTTCTCATATCGGGTCTATTTAATGAGCATGTTCTCTAACAAGCACTCACATTAGCTTATGAGATCGACTACTTTCTTCATAAGGAAAAAAATGTGTGCTATACTTTTTGTGTTCTATTAATGTCCAGTTTTAATAGAACAATGAACAAGAACAATTTAGGGATAACATATAAATGCAATATAAATCTCATAATTATAGTCTCATTATAATTTCATTTGCAATGTACAATTATCCCATGGAATTTATCATCTAAATCTCAATATATACATGATAAAGAATGCCTTTAAATTATTTTGTCACTAAAGTACAACCAAAGTGATTGGCTATAAGGCATAAACCAACACTCTCTGTCATGATTGTGACTCCAATCACTATTGCGACATAGAGCATGGATAAGGCAGAAGTCACGATCGTGACTCTAGTTACTATCATGATAGAGTGATTTCTAGCACATGAAATTTTTGTATTCTTGACGTTTTATGGCTATTTTAGGAACCAAATTAAGAGGGGAAACCTTAAAAAAATCCTAGAAGCCTCAAAATGTATTTAAGGATAAGAAAAACACAAAAGGGAGACTACACGTCATAATCAAAGAGTTCAAAGAGGAGACATGATGTGTGCTTAATTGTTACATTTAATCCATTACAATAAGTGATTAATGCTTTCAAATGCTTAAGACATTCAGTTTAGTTCATATTTGGTTTTAGGTACAATTTGGAAGCATAATGACCAAAGTGAGTTGAAAGCTCACTCTTTAAAGGAGAAATATTAGAGCAATTAATCAAATAAGAAGGAGAAGGATTAGAGCCAGAGAAGACAAGAAAATGCCATGGAATAGAAGAGTATATGATGAAAACATCAATATGAAGAATACAGAAAAGTGGCTCATGGGCATGACAATTGTGCCATGGGCATGACACAATGTGCATGAACGTGACACTCTTTATCACACCTATGCAAAGGAGGCCCATGACTGTGAGCCTCATCTAAGCCATTCACAGTCATGAGACATTCCATAAATGCCCATGAGTTTTGTGCCACCTATCCCAAAAACCTACTTTTCATTATAAATAGAATATCAATTGTTATTCATCATTTTTGGGTTTTAGGAGAAAGAAAGGGGTGACATAAGCTCGTTTCTTGGAGATCAATGGAGAAGATGAAAGACTAACATTCCAAATGCAAGTTCAGAGGTGAAGTCGACATCAAAGAGCACATTTAAGCATATCGTCTTTGTGTATCATGTTCTTTCCTTATTGTTGGAACTTTGAATACAATATGTAATAGTCGTGTTTAAATTCCTTGGTGGCAACTAATGGCAATATATCATTGGGATAACATAACCTAAGTTAAATAATTTGAGCTTGTGTTATTATTACTTAAATTGGTAAGTTTTTCTCACTCGTAAGGTAACTGTCCAATTAAACTTAGAGAACTTATTCTAGGTTATCTGATAGTTAGGGTTAATTAACAAGTTCTTCTTGCTTAACTAAGAACTAAGGAAAAACTGGAATTAACAGAGCTAGTTGTTAATTCACAATCAATAGTCTAAAGAGAGGTATGAAGACAATAATGCAATGACGCATGTGAAATTGTGTGTAGGTCGAGATTAACCCAAAAACTGGATTTCAACCCATTCATAAATTTTCTCACTTTTTTGTTGTTTAATTTGAGTTACTTTTATATATTCACTCTTACGTGTTTTCTAATTTGCATCAAACCTAAACCCCTATATTTTACATATACAGATAATTTAGAAAAGCAATTGGATTTAATCTCTGTGGGATCGACCTAGAATCACCACTGCTATAATTTTAGGTCTAGTTATTTAAAGTAGAGTTATTTAAAGGATTAATATCTTTTACTTTTCTCAATTTATTTATTTTATTTTTATTTTTATTTTATTTTTTATTTGGTTAGTTATAGTGCATGACATGATCTTCTCACTCTGGTGAATTGAAATTTGATCCAAAAATTGAAAGAATGCTATGCAAGTCGAGAAGAAAAGTTGTATAAGATTTCGAGGAACCATTACCATTTGACAGGAGAATTGATTCTTCATTAGGAATTCAAATAACTTTAGATTTGCTTTTTGATTCTTCTAGTAATTCCATTTCTGAAATTGATTCTAACATCGCAGAACAAAATAATGATCGCACTCTTAAGTAGTTGGTTGCCCTAATTTTAATCATCAACCTTTGCGCATTGATTTTTTAGCTATTGATGTTGCCGTTGAGCTTAAAGCTGGTTTAATTCATCTTTTGCCTACTTTTCATGGTATGCCAAGGAAGATCCTTATAAGCACCTCAAAGAGTTCCACGTAGTCTATTCTAGCATGAAGTCAGTCGGGATAAAAGAAGAGCAAATTAAGTTGAGAGCATTCCCATTCTCATTGGGGGACACCGTTAAGGATTGGCTTTACTACTTATCATTTGGATAAATCACTACTTGGAATGAGAGGCAGAGACTTTTGTGGAGAAGTACTTCCTTGCCTCTCAAGCTAGGAGTATTCGAAAGGAAATATGTGTAATTTGATAACAACATAGGGAGAAATTATATGAGTATCAGGAGCATTTCAAGAAGCAATGTCCATCAAATTAGTGAACAACTTTTGATCCAATACTTCTATGAGGGGCTTCTGCCACAAGAAAGAAGTATAATAGATTCAGTAAGCAGAGGTGCATTAGTAGATAAGACACCTATTGAAGCTACATATTTGATTTCTAACTTGGCTACAAACTCTCAATAATTCAACATTTGAGAGGACCCTAGGCCATTGAAAGTCAATGAAGCTAAGAATGCCACATTAGAGCAACAAATGGCTAGGTTGACATTTTTAGTGAGACAAATAGCGACAAATGGTGCTCAATAAGTAAAATTATGTAGAATTTGCACAATGGTAGGACATCCCACTAATATGTGTTCGACTTTGTAAGAGACTTCTAAGGAATAAGTGAATGCTTTTGGAAGTTTTCCAAGTCAACCACAAAGGAAGTATGATCTTAGCTACCCCTATGCACTTAATTCAAGATGGAAGAATCCTCCATTCAACAGTTATGAACAATAAGGATCCTACCAATAACCATATCAAAGATAAACTCAACTGCTAAGTTTTGGACCTTCACTAGAAGAAATGATGAAAACGTTGACTCAAAACACCACTCAACTCTAAAATAACACCATACAATTCCAATAACGAACAAGAGTTAGCATTCAAAATATGGAGAATCAATTCAGTCATATAGCTACTGCTATGAGCCGATTTGAAAATCAAAATTCGGGTAAATTGCCTTCTCAAACAATTGTAAAGCTAAAAGAGAATGAAAAAGTTATCGCCTTGAGAAGTGGTGAAGAAATAGAGGCACCACATAAGACTCCTGTTATTAGTGATGATGAAGAATATAAAAGGGAACTTGAAGTGTCTCCAAAAGAAGCTGAAAAGCGAGCTAAGATAAATTTTCAGTCTCCTATGATTAAAAATTTTACTAGTTCTTTGCCTCCTTTTCTTAGCAGGTTTACTAAATGGAAGAAAGAGGAGCAAGACAAGGAGATTTTAGAAATGTTCAAAAATTTAGAGGTGAACATACCTCTTATTGATGCCATAAAGCAAGTTCCATAATATGCCAAATTTCTTAAGGAATTATGCATGTCCAAAAGGAAATTAAGAGGAGACGAGAAAGTGAGTATGGGGGAAAATGTGTCTGCAGTCATTCAAAGAAAACTTCCACCAAAATGTAAGGATCCGGTTACTTTTACAATTTCCTGCAAAATAGATGATAATATATTTGAAAAAGTAATGTTAGATCTAGGAGCTTCAATTAATGTCATGCCATATTCCATTTATACTTCACTAAATTTGGGATCTTTGAAAGAAGCACTTGTTATAATTTAATTGACATATAGATCTAACACTTATCCTGAAGGGGTTGTAAAGGATGTTTTAGTGTAGGTTAACGAATTAGTTTTTCCAGCTGACTTTTATGTATTGAACATGGGGGGAGGACCTTGGACTAATTCTGCACCAATCCTTCTTGGTTGACCATTTTTGAAGATATAAAAGACGAAGATTGACATGGATATAGGAATACTGACTATGGAATTTGATGGTGAAATTGTTCGCTTTAATATTTTTGAGCCAATAAGGTACCTTAGTGATGTTCATTCTATTTTATCAATTGATGTCATTGATTGCTTGTCTCAAGAAGTTTTTGATGTGGAAGGTAAAGATGAGTTAGAAATTATTCTTTGCATGAGTCTAAAGGAAAACACTTTGGAAAATTCTAACTTCTTCATTACAGATGAGATGGAAGAAATTGTGTTAGCATTGTAATCACTGTAAACAATGCCAAAAAGGTATGTATTTCTAAATATTGAACTACCAATATCTCATACAAAATATCTAGCTTCAGTTATATAGGCACCTATAATTGAACTAAAGCAATTAGTAGAACACTTGAAATATGTATTTTTGGGAGAATGCAAAACACTTCTGGTAATCATAGTAAAGAATCTAACCAAGCTTCAAGAGGAAAAGCTCATTAAAGTGCTTAAAGATCACATCACAGTTATAGGTGGACCATAGCTAACATTAAGGGTATTAGCCCTTCGACATGCATGCACTGAATTCTTTTCGAGGAAGGATCTAAACCATCAAGAGAATCATAAAGAAGATTGAATCCTTCGAAGATGGAAGCGGTAAAGATAAAGATCTTGAAGTTGCTTGATGTTGGTATGATCTATCCAATTTCGGATAATAAATGGGTAAGTCCAGTCCGAGTGGTACCAAAGAAGACTGGGATTATAATGGTGAAAAATGAGAATAATGAGTTTGTCCCTACAAGAATTCAAAATGGATAGCGAGTATGCATCGATTATAAGAAGTTAAATACTACTACATGCAAGGATCACTTCCACTCCCATTCATCCATCAAATGCTTGAATGACTTTGGGGATAATCTTACTACTATTTTCTTGAAAGGTATTCAGGTTATAACCAAATTGTGATTGCTCTAGAGGATTAAGAGAAAACAACCTTCATATGCTCATTTGGTTCATTTGCCTATATAAGAATGTCGTTTGGACTTTGCAATGCCCTATCCATCTTTCAAGATGCATGAAAAGTATTTTCTCTAAGTATGTTAAGAACATTATTGAGGTCTTTATGGATGATTTTACTGTCTATAGGGATTCATTTGATGCATGCCTGGATAATCTAAATTGTGTACTTGAATGATGTTTTGAAACTAATCTTGTTCTAAATTCTAAAAAGGTTTATTTTATGGTTGAATAAGGAATAGTTTTGGGACATGTAATCTCATTTAGAGGGATTGAGATTGATAAAGCTTCAGTAGAAATTGTGTGAAACTTACCCTATCTCACAAATGTGCAGGAGGTTCATTCTTTTCTTGGACATGCAAGTTTTTATCGCAGGTTTATCAAGACTTCAACAAGACCTTAACAAATCTCTATCATTTTTTACAAAAGGACAATTTTGCTATGGGTGTCGTCCTTGGTTAAAAATGTGGCAAGATGAGTTGTGTCATTTACTATGCTTCCCGAATACTTAATCCAGCACAATGCAACTACTCCGCCACAGAAAAGGAGCTTTTAGCTATTGCGTTTGCTTTAGATAAATTTTGACCTTACTTGCTTAGTTTGAAAGTGATTATATATTCTGATCATGCAAAATTAAGGTATCTTTTAATGAAGAAGGAAGCAAAGCCAAGCCTCATTAAATGGATTCTCCTGCTCTAAGAGTTCGATTTAGAGATCAAAGATAAGAAAGGTGTAGAGAATTCAATTGCGGAGTAGTAGAGTCAAGTTATGAAGGAAGAGGACTCAATACCATTGCAAGTGCTATTTCCGGATAAGCAAATACTAACTCTTTAAGATAAGGTACCATAGTATACTGATATTGTAAACTATCTAGTGAAGTATAAAACACCTAATGATTTGATTAAAGCTAAATAGAACAAAATAAATAGTGATTCAAAATATTATATTTGGGATGATCCTTAATTATGGAAGTGTTGTTCTGACCAAGTGATTAAGAGATGTGTGCCTAAACATGAATGTGAATATATTTTGACATTTTGCCATTCGTATGCTTGTGGTGGTTATTTTGGCCCTGGTAGAACTGCTCGGAAAATACTTGAATGCAGTTTTTATTAGCCAAATGTGTTTTGAGATTCCTGTATGTTCTGTAAAGCATGCGAAAAATGCTAGAAACAAGGTAATTTATCCCTTAGAGACCAAATGCCTTTATCTCCAATCCTTGTGTGTGAAATTTTTGATGTATAAGGCATCGATTTTATGGGACCATTTCCTTCCTCTTTTTATTTTGTTTACATTTTATTGGCTATGGATTATATTTCTAAATAGGTGGAAGCTAAAGCCACCAGATTGATAATTCTAAAGTTATTGCAAAAATGTCAAGTCTAACATTTTTGTTAGGTTTGGAACACCACAAGCATTGATTAATGATAGGGGTATTCGTTTTTGCAATCGAGTAATGTGAAATCTTTTGAAAAAGTAACTCATAAGGTATCTGCGACCTACTATTCGCAGACAAACGACTAAGCAGAAGTGTCAAATAAAGAAATTAATTCAAACCTTAAGAAGATGGTGAGCTCAAATCGTAAAGATTGGAGTCAATGACTTATTGATGCTTTTTGGGCATATAGGACCACATATAAGACACCGATTAGCATGTCTCCATATCAACTGATTTATATAAAGTCATTTTAACTTTCAGTGGAGATTGAACACAAAGCTTTTTGGGCAATTTGGCAATGCAACATGAAGATGGACGTGGCGAGTGAGCTAAGCAAATTGCAATTGTAAGAATTAGAAGAGCTTAGACTTGATTTTTATGATAATGCAAAAATTTATGAGGAAAAGACCAAGCTATTTCATGATAAGATGATTGTTATGAAGAATTTCATTGTTGGACAAAAAGTTCTTCTCAACCATTAATAACTTAAGCTTTTCCTAGGTAAATTACATTCTTATTGGATTGGACTTTTTTTTGTTACTAATGTGTTTTCGTATGGTGTAACTGAAATTGAAAGCTTACAGATGCACAAGAAATTCAAGGTCACTGGTCATCAACTGAAACCTTTCTATGAAGGATTCCAAGTGGAGTATGTGGAAGTGATAGGATTAGAAAACCCTCCTTATGAAGATTGAGCAACATGGAGTCGAGCCAATAAAGATAAACAAAGGCGTTGCTTGGGAGGCAACCAAAGGAAGTTGATTTTTGTTTATTTACATTTTCGAATCTATTGTTTTTCACTAAATGCTTCATTTCTTGCAATTGATGTTACATTAAGTATAATGTAAGTTTTAAGTGTGGAGGTGGGGATCTTAGTTTTTGTACTTTTTTAAAGCTTAATTGTTGTTTATGTGTCTTCTTAGGCATTTTCAAAATAAAAAACAGACATTTTCTCTTTTTCAATTGCTTTTAAGAATATATAGTTATAATTAGAGCATAAATTGACTAGAAAAATTCATGACAACTTTAGCATGTACTTTTGCTCTTATGATTGTCAGTATGCATCATCTTTAGAAGAGTGGTAACTAGTGATAGACAAAAGCTAGTGAGATTTTGAGCTTTATTAGACTGACACATCCATATTAATCTCATTGTTGTTTGTTTATGTGTGACATTCATGACATGTACATCCTGACTTTCCTTTGATTTTCTATTCAAGACCACATTTTATCACATGCATTAGCATGAAAATGATATAGGCGTTCTTTGTTTTTACAAGCTACATTAGTCAAATAGCCGACCCATTGATATCAATTTTCCATTTTAAGCCCCTTTGAACTTTATTAGCTTTTCTTTTTATACTAACCATATTACATGTTTTAAATTGAACCAAATGTCTTACCTAGGCCTTAAAGTTAGTAGAGCATTTGTTAATTTTGATAACTGTGGATGTACAAAAATATAAGTGTGTGGGTGTGCATATTTGTGGGATGGTTATTATTGTTGGGATGCCATTTTACATTTTACGAATGAAATTCCCATGTTGGTGTAGCTTGTTTAAATTTTATTATAAAAAAAGAAAAACAAAAAAAGAATGTTTAGATAAAAGTATCTAGGAGGAAATGCAATTATTTTGCAAAGATATTCATGACTAGTGTCTCCTCCTAAAGTTGTATTAAATGGATTATTTGAGTATGTTGATTATAAGGTAGACGTTATTTTAGAAGGATTACTCTTTATAGTTTCAATGTATTTTTATCATTGATTTTTATGAGTGATTCCTTCTAATTGGTTATTCTTCATGTGGCTTATAATGTGAGAGCTTGAATTTGAGCTATTAAACATAGTTGTTGCATTCATCATAGTTGATGGTATCCAGTTTTGAATGACTATTAGCTTTTGCACTTAATGTTGCATTGAGTAATACTTTTGCTTCACTAGCTTTGATGACTTTTATTCTATATTACCTGAATACATCTCACCCTAAAATTTCCCACATTATAAACTTAGAAAGGTCCTTTGATTCATGATTATACATGCAAATTTTAGTGGTGGAGAAATGAAATGATATACAAAGTTATGAAATGTCATAATCATGAATGGTGTTTGAGTGTACCCATAAATTTACCATATCTATACACATTTTTTCAAGTCTACCTCTAGATTACTTAGTCTCAAAAGGTGACGAATGTTGATTGATCATGAGTAGAAGCGTTGAATGTTGAGTTCTTGCTATAGATTTGGAAGTTATTCATCTTTATTTACAACTATCTATTATTGCGAAATATGGAATATGAGTAAGTGTTTTGATTTATAACTTTGATTTTGATGATTTGCCCAAGGAAGGTCCAAAGCTAAGTGTGGGGAAACTTGATATGTGCTTAATTATTGGTACATTTAATTCTTTACACTTAGTGATTAATTCTTTCAAATGCTTAAGATATTCACTTTAGTTTATGTTTGGTTTTAGGTACAATTTGGAAGCATAATAGCTAAAGTGAGTTGAAAGCACACTTTTAAAGCCATTTTATGATTCACACTCAATTTTCTTCATGGAACAAGAAGGAGAATGATTAGAGTAAGAGAATTCAAGATAATGCCAAGGAAGATAAGAGTATGTGATGAAAACATCAAGATAAAGAATGCAGAAAAGTGGCTCATGACCATACATAAATTGTCATAGCCATGAGATATCTCTTGCGGCCATGACAATTGTGTCATGACGTGAGACTCATCTAAAGCCTATGACTTAACTTGCTGATAAGTGCAAAATATTACATCTTTTATCCACTTAAACTTAGTCTATATAATTTTTTATTACACATTTGGGCATGTTTATTCATATTTTATTAGTTAAAATACAAAATTATTTATTCTAAATTTTACAGTAAAAATGGCCTAAGTTGACCTATTTTTTAAAGTTTAATAGACTGACGTAATTGTGTTAATCATATGGAGATGATTAAAACTCCAGCAGTCCACAATCAAGCACCACAAGTATTAAAACGACAGTCCATGTAGTAGCATAAGGAGGAAACCAGCAGCTATTAGAGTAGTGCTCTAAAGGCAATCACCTTTAGTACTTTTGTACTAACTTTATTTTGATTAATAAAGCGAAAGACATTTTTCATTAATTTGATATTCATTTATATATGAATTAATATTGATCTTAAATTGAATTAATGAAGTCCATGATACAAAACATAGCATGAAGGAAATCATGATGAGATCATGATAATGAGATTCCTATCATG
>JANZXP010000196.1:24113246-24128121 GCA_027576715.1 Erythroxylum flavicans | reverse complement strand
TGCAACAAAACCTTGAGGTCTCGAGTTCGAGTACCAAAGAGGACAATACCAAGGTTGTGGTCGCGTGCAAACTTGAGATATGCGGGGCCCAGTTCACCCCGGTACGCAAAACACGGACCCAATATTTGATTTCTAAAAAAGTTTTGAAATTTGCCGTTTTAGCCAAATCTTGCATGTTTTATTTTCCGATCCAACTAAACGTTATAATTACTTTCCAACCAAGCAACTTAATAAAAAACATTACTTAGTCAAGTAACCAAATTAACATTTATTACCAATGTTTGCCTCTGCTTAAAAAAACTAAGCCCATGTTCACGAAAAGTAAATAAAAATGTGCTTTCAAATAAAAAAACTACCAAACATGTAATAGATGAGAATTACTAATGGATGCGTGCAATTTAAAAGGGTAAACAATTTAACACTTAAGGTTGGATTAATATGTATACTTAGTTCAAAGCCCTACGATGCAGATTTTGCTTGTTAATGATTTGAAATAACTCAAATGATTGTGTTTTAAAATAAATTTATTTCATGAAGTTGAAACCATTGTCTCATTATTGCATTTTGGTTGTGTGATTTTGTGTGTTTATTGTTTTGCTTGCTTGATGATAAGCAAACATTTAATTGTGGGGCTGTTGATAACTGTGAATTGCATCATGTTTTAAGGCTTAGTTTGATATGTATTTAAGTGTTAACTTAATAATTTAGTATGTGTTTAAGTTAGAATTGTGTTAATTAATTGTGTTTAAGTGTTTTTATGGGTTAGAAGATGAAGGAGCTTTTGCATCAACCATCATTGAGGAGCTCTAGATAGAGTTCATCGAGAGATTGAGAAAGAGAAGAAGGAAGAAAGACCTGGAGAAGAAGCCAGTGTGTAGTATTTCCCGGAATAGAAGGTTTCTCGACATTGCTGCCTCCATTATCCATTTCGTTCTTATCTCCTGTATATTTTCAATTTTATTTATGTATAAAATTGGAATAACTATTGATGATATGATTGTGTGAATGTTAAGGATGTCTATACTCCCCTTTGGGTTGTTTTTATCTTGATTTAATAAAAATCTGATTGTTTTATATTATTTAGATTCATTGTGACTGATTTCTGTGATTGCATAATTTGTTGATAGATTGAGAGGTTGAATCAAATAAAAAATAATTAAATTGGGCTAACGAGAGTTACGTGATTCAATCAGAACAAGAAATTAATCAAATCAGTAATTGTGTGAAAAGAGATTTCACATAAGTTCCTAGTAGTCTATTGGAAAACTTCAAATCTTACTAGATTTAGATAGCTTGTTAATTGACAGATTGCAAATTTCCATAATCTGATTAGGATTTACAATTTAGGGTTAGTGGTTATAATCAACCCTAGTATCGTCTAGGACTAATAATCTAATAATTTATAATCAATTAGGTTAGTGTTAAAGATAGGTAAAAAAATCCCCTTTCTCTTAATTGATAATTCCTTAGGTCGATTCTTTCATGAGTGCATTGTAATTGCTAATTTGTTAGTATTTCATGATTGATTATTGAATTGAATTACTTGATTAAATTAAATTCCTGTTTTAGTTTCGTTGCATTTTCAATACACACTGTTTTGGCCTTAGATTTTAGGATTAGATTAACCTTCCTCGTGGGATCAAGACCTTAGGTACTACATGAATGACTCGTACGCTTACAGATTATCGAGGTTAAATATTAAAATTTACACATATTGAAAAACTACGATCAGCAGTGGTTCGGAGATGACATCGACCCAGTTAAGTGTATTTCTCATTATTTTGTTATTTTTTCACTCTTTAGAAATTGATTGTGATATCCTATGTGTATGGATTTAGGTTTCATGTATGAGTGATCGTGTTATCATTATAGTCTGATTATTTATGTATGAACTTATTGGGTATTATGAAAAGATGATTTTAATTCATTCATTGGATCGTTTATTTACATACCCATTGCTAGAATTTTGATATAATTTGTAATTGTTATATTTGAAATTCATGTGTAGCAACTAATGATTCGTAATCATTAGGGATAACATGACTAGGTTAAATGATGCATTGTATGTGGTTGTTGCCTTGATTAATCGATTTTCCTAATTCACAATGCTATAACCCAATTGAATCTAGAGATCGTATCCTAGGTTATTCGGTAGTTAGGTTTAATTAACGATCATATATTGATTAAATACTACCTAAGGAAAAACTCAGGTTAATTATTAACCCATGATTAACAGTTGCCAGGAGAGATTTGAGAACTATAAATCAATGAAATATGTTTAATTAGGGTTTAGGCCGATATTGAACCAAAGAACTAGGTCCCTACCGAATTCCCCACTTTTACCATTGTTTACAGGTTTTCTTTAAATTGCTTTTGTTAGTTAGTTTAGCTTTATTTTATTTTCTTGTTTCTAAAATCAAAACCCCATAATCATAAACACTAATTAATTTCATTTCAAAAACTTTACACATACTTTCTATGGGGTTGACCTAGACTCATCACTACTACAGTAGTAGGTCTAGTTTATTTTGAATAGTGTTACGAGGTGTTGTCAAAAGGTATTGCATGTGAGGTTACCCAAAGGAAGTTGATTTTTGTCTCTTTACATTTTCACATTTTTAAATGCCCCATTTAGTGCATTTGAAGTCACATTAGGGATAATGTAAATTTTAAGTGTTGGGGTGAGGATCTTAGTTTTTATGCATGATTTTTTTAGCTTAATTGTGGCTTATGTGAATTTTTAGGCATTTTTTAAATCGAGCAAACAAACAAAAGCGTTCTCTTTTTCTATTGCTTTTAAGACTATATGGTTATAATTTGAGCTTGAATTGACTAGAGAATTCCATGGCAACTTTAGTATGTACTTTTACTATTATGATTGGTCAATGTAAATTATCTTTAGAAGGGTAGTGATTAGTGGTAGACAAAGTCAGTGAGATTTTGAGCGTTTACAGAGTGACACATCCATATCAGTCTTATTATCTTTTGTTTATGTGTGACCTTCATGACATATACATCCTGACTTTGTTTTGAACATGGAAATGACATAGGCATTCTTTATTTCATAAGCTATATAATCTAAATAGCCTACCTATTTTTATGATTTTCCTTTTGATAAGCCCCTTTGGGCTTTATTTGCCTTTTTTTTTCTAACCACATTACATGCTTTAAACTGAACCAAATGTCCTACCCAAGCCTTAAAGCTGGTGGAGCATTTGTTGATTATTAATGATTGTGGATGTACAAAAGTATAACTGTGGGGGTGTGCATGTATATGGGATGGTTATGAGTGTTGAGATGCTATTTTATACCTTATTAATGAAATTGGCAAATGAATGTAGCTTCTTTCAATTTTTTTAAAAAATAATGAAAAAGACATGGGAAGAAAGAAAAAAATATGTTTGAATAAAATTATCAAGGAGGAAATACATTAGTTTTGACAAGTTGTTAATTTATTTTCTCCTCCTAAAATTTTAATTGAATGGGTGAATTGAGTATGTTGCATATGAGGTAGATGTTATTTTGGTGATTATGCTTCATGTGGCTTTTAGTGTGAGAGCTTCAATTTGAGCTGTGAAATGTAATAATTGCATTCATCACAGCTGATGGTACCTAGTTTTGAATGAACGTTAACATGTCTGCTTGATGTTTCATCGAGTGTTATTTTTGTTTCATTAGCTTGATGGACTCTATGTTACATTACCCAAATACATCTCACCTTACCCTAGCCCACATTTCAACCTTAGAAAATTCCTTTCATTCATGGTTATGCATGTGAACTTTGGCAGTGGAGAAATGATATAATACGCAAAGTCTATCTCTAGATTACTTAATTTAGTGGTTGACTGTACCTATGAATTTACCATATTTAAACACATTTTGTCCAAGACAACCTTTAGATTGCTCAGTTTCTAAAGATGATGAATGTTGATTGATCAAGAGTACAAGTTTTGAATGTTGATTTCTTGCTATGATTTTTGAAAGTTATTCATCTTTAATTATGATTATATATTCTTGGGAAATATAGAAGATGAGTAAGTGTTTTCGTTTGTGACTTTGGTTTTGATGATTTGCTCGAGGACGTTCAAAAGCTAAGTGTAGGGGAACTTGATCTGTACTTAATTTTTGATACATTAAATCCTTGACACTTCGTAATTAATAGTTCAAAATGCTTAAGACACTTACTTTCTTATTTGATCTTAGGTATAATTTGGAAGCATAATAGCTAAAGTTAGCCGAAAGCATGCTCTTTGAGTCATCTTTTTGAGATTCACATTTAGTTAACTTCATGGAGCAAGAAGGAGAAGGGTTGGAATGAAGAGGAAGCAAAAAAGTATCAAAAAAATGGAAAGATGCAAGTGTCATGGCTATGGAGGTGTCTCACGGCCATTACAAATTTATCATGGTCACAAGACTAATGTCATGTCCATGATAAATTTGTCATAGGCATGACCCGTTAGCATATGCCATGGGCATGAAAGCCCATGTCACGCCAATGAAATATGCTAATAGGCGTGAAACTCCAATTCATGCCATTGAAATTGCCACATGTCCCTCTTGTTACTTAGTTTTTTACTATAAAAGCATTAGTTTGTGACAGCGGACAGATTGTTTTGAAACCAGAGGTGAGTTTTTTCGTTCTTTCTTCATTCTTTCACATATCAGAGGCTATTTATGGGTATTTCTTAAAGATTGATGGAGAAGATGGAAGGTTAACCTTCCCGACGTCAGTTTGGAGGTGAAGTTGATGATGAGAAGCACATTTAAGCATATCATCATTATGTATCATTTTCTTTTCCTCTTTTCAAATTATTTATATTATCTTGTATGTATTGATTGAGTATTGTATAAGAATGATGTATATGCTCTATTAAATCGTTTTTCTTGAAAACCTATAGCTAGAACTTGAATGCGATACATAATAGTGGTGTTGGAAGTCGTATGTGGCAACTACAGTATTAAATAGTTAGGGATAATATAGCATAAGTTAAATAATCTAAGCTTGTGTGATTATTTCTTAGATTTGTCCATTTTTCTCACATGTAATGTGCCTGTCTAAATAAACTTAGAGAGTTTGTTCTAGGTTTCTCAATAGTTAAGGTTAAGTAACGAGCTCTTCTTGATTAACTACGACCAAAGGAAAAATCAAGATTAATTGAACTTATTATTAATTTATGATTAATAGTCTAAAGAGAGGTAGGAAGATGATAATGCAATGACGTATGTGAAATTGTGCGTAGGTAAAGATTAAACCAAAGAATTGAATTTCAATCCATTAATCGATTTTATCACTTTGTTGTTGTTTAATTTTAATTTCTTTTCTATATTCAGTTTTACCTGTTTTCTAATTTGTAGTGAACAAAACCCCTTATTTTACATATAAGTATAATTTAGAAATAATTGGAATTAATCTTTGGAGGATCAGCCTAAACTTGCCACTACTATAGTTGTAGGTTTAGTTATTTTGTATAGTGTTATGACGTGCTACTAAGCTACCACAATTATACGAGGATAATCAAGGATGAAACTTAGGATTCAATTAAGTGTCGATCCTAGATTTTCGAAGGGTTTAATGACTCTCTCCCAAGACCTAACTAATTAACCCTAATTGATTATGGAATTCTAGATTTTACAATCTCTTGATTCACTAAAACTACCTAACATTTTCAACTAATTCTTAAGTGATCTATTGAATAATTGAGTTTTCACATAAGATCTCTCTTTGTATAATTAGCAATATGAAATTTGGGTGACTTATTAAGTCACCAAATCTTTTTGCCTATCCTAATCTAATTACTTTTGACTCACTATATCGATTTATTGTCGAAGTATTAACATACGTTAATATCACTACACCAGAATATTGTATTGAATTCAAAAATCATCAAGTCATAAAAAACTCAAGAAAAAAATACTAATATAGAAATTTAGAGCATTATAAACGTGAATAAAATATTTAAATCCAAGTTACGCATTAAGTTTAATGGAACTAGTAAAACGCAGGAAAAAGAACTTGATTTCGAACTGAATCTAGAAATCTGGAAATTCTCCATTGTTCTTCTTGATCCTCCTTGCTTGATACAATTTAGTAAGATGATGGCTTCCTTTTTTAAGTTTTTTTCTTCTTTAATGGTATCTAAGGGTCTTAGGGTTAATTCCAGGGTTTGCTGATTTCATTTGGTTCCAAAAACACTCCCAACTTTAAAACAAATGAAAAATCCCAAATATGTCAAATGTTTGTCATGATTGTGATACCGGAGAAAATCCTTCTATCACGATCGTGACATTGCATGCACGATTGTGACCTAGGAGAAAAGCCTTTTGTCATGATTTTGGCATTGCATGTATGATGATGACCTTGCCATATGATCCATGCACACTCCCAACTTCAAAACAAATGAAAAATCTTATATCTATCAAATGTCTGTCATAATTGTGACACTGGAGAAAACCCTTCTGTCACGATCGTGACATTGCATACACGATTATGACCTAGGAGAAAAAACTTTTGTCAAGATTATAACGTTACATGTATGATCATGACCTTGCAATATGATCCATACACATTCCAGCTTTCTTCATTCTTCACTTATTTGGTCTCCATCGTTAACAAACACATCAAACACCTCAAGAAACACAAGATTAAGATCCAAAATCCTGTTCTAAACTTTATAGTTCTTAAAACATAAACAAACAATGATATTAACATAATTATAAGCCTAAACATGTAATAATCATCAAATAGACACCTATAAACACACTAAAACACTTATCAAAATATGGTATAAACTACACCTATCAGTGCAAAAGAGGAGGCAGTAAGTTAAAAAAAGAATAAAAAGACCCATGTTTGTGACCTATGTTGGCAATTCTTGTCATAAAAAGGAAGTCTGAGTAATAAACTAAAACAAGATTTGCATGTTCTTATACTGATCATATGTTGTTCAAGATTTTATAATTTTTTAAGATTAAAAGGAGAGCTATCTGGAAGTACCAAGAACCTGTCAAATGAATGAAAAAGACAAAAAAGATAAGGGAGAGATTGATTAGAATACAAATTAAAGAAGTTGGTATTAAAAATAGGGCAACTCTAGATAAAAGCAAGAAGTCTTTCAAGATTCATTAAGAAATCAATATTTCAAGATTTATGAGAACGATTTCTTATTTTTATGCTCTTTCTTGTTTATTATGTTTTTTATTTGTTTAAGTATAAACTAAATTAGGATTTAGATCTATATTGGATGAACCTTAGACTTCATGTTTTAAATTGATTCTTTGATTTAATAAAAGATTCCAATTTTCTTAAAAACTATTAATGTTTGCTTATTTTGTTGAATTGAAGTAGCATGCGTAAAAGATTTAGTATCAGATTTCATATATATGGATTAAGAAATCAAATATATGATTAGGTCAAAGTATAGATAGTGAGAGTTATATGGAATGCTAAAGATAGAACTAAATAAATCTTTTAGGTTAGAGTCAAATCTATTATGGGAATTCATATAACAAATTAATACATTCTTAGATGTTTTGATTAGAAAGAGATTTTAATCAATAAACTTGAGAATATGGATTGCATGTTATGAGAAAGAATGCAACTTTTTCTTTGACATTCCTACAAATCTAAGAAATTAGGGTTGATTATTAAATCAAGATAAGTTCAAGCGTAAGAAAGGATATAGGGGATTTTACATCTATATCTTCATTTTCAACTAGTTTTTTTTATTCTTATCTATCCCTTTGATTTTTTGTTTCTTGTTATTTTAATTTAGCTAATTTTCCTTTTAATTTCAATCTTTCATTTCACTAAATTAGATAACAGAAAGATGGTTAATGCTAGTAGTTATAGTTCTTATGTTAATGAGGCTTTAATATATTGAAACTATATTATAAAAACTTATAAGTGCACTTACCTTATGGTTTCTTTAAGTATTGTTTGGTGTTTTGAATATAATATTACAATCAAATTTTTAGCTCCATTTTCATGGACTAGAATTTAGGAAAGCTTCATTTTTATTAATCTAATCATTTTCACTTCTTTTTTCCCTTCTTTTTAAATTATTTATTTAAAGAAAAATTTATCTTATTCTTGCATTTATTGGCTTTATTTTAATATTTAGGTACTTAATACTATAGCTACTAAAAATAATGGCAAGATAGGAAGGTGAGTTTGCTACAGGAGATTAAGTTATGTCGTCACCTATAAGGGCATTTAAAGCTTGGAACTATAAGTTTGATAATATGTATTAGGAATCTTAATTGTAACTAGTGATGCATTATGATATGTGTGGTTATGAACAATTTAATCATAAATGTTAAGAACCTTACAACGTATGGCAACCAACTGAGTAAGCTAATTTTATGAAGTTGCCCTCAAATTAACTGCTATAGTAACACTTATAAATTATGGTGAGGAGACCATTCTACCTTTTCATCAAACAATCATGCTCCACCTAGATTTTAGGAACAAGATTAATAAGAATGGAAGCTAAGTCGTAAGGAACTCATGAAAGGATTTATTAGTACCTCTGAGGCTTGCTTCCAAAGTATTAAAGAGTCTCTTCAAAATGAACAAGCATCCCCCAACAATTTAAAAATTCATATCTGATAATGTGCTAAGCTTGCCTCCAAACGAAAGCTAGATAATTTACCTAGTAATAACCAAACAAGAGGGTACAAGTGAATACAATCACTTTGAGAAGTGGAAAGGACCTAAAAGTCAAATAAAAAAGTTTTTGTACATGTAACTTTTGAATTATCGAAATCCATGAAACATTTACTTAGAAAAACGAAGCTTATTTCTCTATAAAAGTGATTGATATTGATATTTTATGCTTTATAAGGAACAATCACGTAAGACCTACTGGAGAATTATATCATAAAAGGAGATGAATGGGATATGGATCTCACAATCCAATGGAATATGAGAAAACTAATAAGCCCTCGATTGCAAAAAAGGTTGAAAGAAAGCCTTTGATTATAAATCTAAGATTAGTGAAATGCTTGCTTAAGAATCCCAGCTACATAAATTATAAACTATTGGGAGGATACTTAATATTTTTTATTTTAATTTAGTATATTTTAGGATCTTTACAAGTTTTTTAAGTTTGTTTTCATAGTTTAGACTAATGGGTTTTAGTTTATTTTGGTGTTCTTTCACTATTAGATGATTATTCTACTTAATATGAGACTAAACGGAATTATGCAAGCTATATAGTCAACATTACCCTAAAGTTCTAAAGTAGAGAATAGATTTCATCAACCTAGGACAGATACTAATAACATTGGCCAAGGTCGACGATCATTATTATTAAGGGAGTGATAGTTATCCTTACCTCCTTTTTATTTTTTCTTTGCTTTACTTACATTGAGGAAAATATAAAGATTAAATGTATGGATGGAACTATACTTATAAATTTTTTTATGGTTAGCTTATTAGGAAAAATTTTAGGAAAATTTTTAGAATATTAATGAAGATGATTCATTATAAGTTTTATTGTTATTGTGATTTGATTTGTTCAGGAAAATAGTTATAAGCTTTAACGATTAAGTTAATTTCAATTTACTTCATTAATTTTAAGAATGAACACTTGATTTCAACTATGATACTTTTTATAAAATTTTTATATATAATTAAGTTAGAAGTTAAAATTTTTAACATTTTCATTATCTAACACAAAAGAGGAAAAAATGTATGAATAGGTAAGAGTAAAATAAATTCACTTAGATAGATTAAAGCTAAGTGAAAAGGTTGAAGTAATTAAGTAATTGGGTGTATTCATGACAAGATGTTTACTCTCACATCAAATGACTTCAAACAATCTTCTAAATAATCTTACGTTAATTTTAAAGTTATCTTTTTATTTTTATACACTAAGGGTAATGAAAATGTTTGAAAGTTGAAGCATCTTTCTCATGAATTTTTACTTTATGCAATAAATTCAATTTTATGGAATGAGTTAAAGATTGAAGGATTATGGAGTTAAATTGAATTGACTTATGACTTTATGTAAATAAATAGGTGCCTAAAAATTTGATGAACTTTGTAATTGGATGAATAATGGAGAATCCTAATTAATGTGATTGGTTGGTTAAATTCTTTCCTTGAATCTCCACTTATTTAAGTTACGAGTAATGTGATTTATATGGTTGAGGACAACTAAATGCTTGTGGGGAATTTGATAAGTGTTAATTACTCTATGATTTTATTATGATTTTGAGAGCAATTAGCTTGTTTTTTTTAATTATTATAGGAGTTGGTACTGAATATAGTTTATATTTTATTTAAAGGACATGTTTTATCTCTCAAATAAGTTATGAATCTAACTTGAAGTTGTAATACAAAGCTGAACATAAGTTGAACATAGCCTCATGTTTAATGACACGATCCAAATATAGGAGCATATTCTAGCCTATATATCTTACTAGTGCATTATGTCTCTTTTATAAGTTGGCACTTGAAGAAACACGATTTAAACACTAACTAAACATGTCCTTAATCACCTCATGTCCCCCTAGTGAATTTTTCTTCTCTAGCAACTTTCCATATGAAGAAACATTCCTTAAACATAGTCTCTTATTTAATAATATGACTTTAATAAGGTCTCATATATATGGCCTCTAGACTTGTATTCCCTTAGTGATATCTAAAATGTACAATGAGACATGCATTAATTCAACATAAGCCCAATATAAACCGATATTGGTGACTTGTATTGGTGATGTTTTGCTATAGAAAGAAAGTCGAGGGAATAATGACTTAATACAGGGCCCGTATATTTTGTAATAGTTAAAAGTATTGGACTTCCTTCAACTTAAAATTGGATCAATAAAGTGAAACAAAGGAGAGACGCATAGAAGGAATATAAATAAGTAAAAAGAAGGAGAGAGGTGAAAAAGTAAGGGAGAGATTAGTAAGCTTAAATGCATGAAGTCTCTTCTATAATAACATTTATTAAAATATTTTAAAGAAAAGTAAGAAGTCTGTCAATATTTAACAAGAATATTAAGATTCAAGATCCATGAAAACAATTTCTTATTTTTTGTTTTCGTTTTTTTGAAAAATAAATAAATCTCTAGAAGTTGGAGCTTATACAAATTCAGCAAACTACAATGTTTGATATATCCAACAATAGTAATTTCTATAAGTTCAGTTGCATCTTAATATGATTGGAAATGAGTTCTTAATTAGCAATAATCATGATTGCCATCCTTAGTTTGAGGTAGAATTGCATCCAACTATATTCCTTATAATCTTATGCATTCCCAAAGATTTTGGTATTTCTCATCATCCAAATATAATGCAACAACATAGCAAAACCAATTTTGAAGACCCTATGATCCTCTTGACTAGGCCATCATAATTCATTAACCTAAATAAAGCAATTCATCCAGCTAATATTTATGTTTTGTAGTCCAAATATGTTAAGAAATGAAAACCATAGTTATCGAGTACGAAAGCAATTAAAAAATATGTGATTTAGTGTTTCATTTTCTCTGAAACATAAAGGGTAACTTATATCTGGAATTTGAAATTTGATTCTATCTCTGGTTCCCAATTTTTGTAGTGTTGCTAACCATAAGATGAAAGAATTAGCCAGAATTATACCTAATCCCTATATAAGCTTATGTAGTGAAAATCTTACTGCAGCACCAAGTAGTAATTGTTTGCAAGATTGTGCTGTAAATTTATGAGATTTATGAAGTTACCATATGATTTCATCTTCTTACACCTGGTTTAGAGAGTATAAGGGCCAGTGTTCTACAATCAATCTAATTCCCCTACTCATGTGGAAAAGCCAAAGTCAATTGTGTCTTTAGGGATATAATCTCTTAAAACTAAAAAGAGTTGAGCCTTAAAAAGACGGCCTAGATTATGCCAATGATCAAACCAAAATGTAGTGCTTTTTTCATATCAAATGTAATTTTTGATTTAAGGGTCTGTGAATGTAATATTTGGTTTTCGAAACAAACTAAGGGTTAGAAACCTAGACCATTGCATATGAGTAATAGCATTAACAACATTTCATTCGCATACTTATCATTTGCATACACACATGAATTATGAATTTGTACATATTGGAAAGATAGTTTATGCACTCAATTGACATATTTTATATACTCAATTGACATATTCTGGGGTATGAAAGATTTCAAATGACTATGATGTGAATTGTGAATTGTTATATCTTGAATTTCGTTTTGACTAGATTCCAATTAGTAATTTGGAATTAAATGTTATAATTGTGAGATTGATGAATTAATATGTACATTTGGATTAGGAAAAATGCCAAGAAGTAAGACAAATTGAAACATGGAAAATTAGGATGATTAAGCCTATAGTTGAGTGACATTTGGCATAGCTAAATGAGTGACAAATGGACTAGTAATTAATTTATAAATGGATCAATTATTGAGTGACATATGGACTAATTTTTAGAAGATACAGGGTTTAGATGTCGAGTGACAAGTGCCATGGTAAAATGAAGACACCTTGCAGCTTATGAAGCAAGTTTTTGTAGAGAAGGTTTTTGCTATCTTCACTTTGTATCTCTACCAAAAATTGCACCTACCTTACATCTCTACAGTTTAGTTTTATCCTAGCTAAACTGCTATACCAAATCTATATTTTTATCCTTCACAAAATAGTCAAAGAACTAACTCATAGCTGTCCTCAACTTGTTGTCGAAAACACCTTAAAATTGTGATGATCTTGCTTACATGGAGGGATAGGTTAACTTGATGTATTAAGGTGGAGTTAGAGCTTAACAAGTAAGGAAAAATCTGATCTTTATGGCATGGTTTAATAGAATGATAATGATGATTGAATTGGAATGAAATGTATAGGATGTTGATCATGAAGTGTGCTAGAATATGTTGGATGAACTTGGATCTTTTTATGCCTATTCTTGATGTATAAAAACCTTGGGTTATAGATTATTAGATAGATGAATTAGACTGGGATTTGAAGTAGAATAGAGGTGAATTTATGGTAAAGAAAAATGTTAATGGAGTGTTCTTGAAATGAGAAAGAATTAGGACTATATGCATGCTAATGAATGATAGTTTTTGTTGTAATTCTTGATGCATAAAAGACAATGATTTGTGAGATGCCAATTGAATAATTTTGAATTGGAATTAGAGATGCTATTAATGAGGAACTAGAGTATAATTAAGGTCTAATTGAGGTATAATTGATGGACTACTTAAAGGATGTTTTGTATTTGGTTTTAAGATGTTAAAATCTGGAAAGCAATCGAAGGAAATAGATGGGAACTTTTGGATAACCCATCAGAAAATGCCATAAGGTGAAGCATATATTGTTTTGTGTGATTCTTGAACCAAATAAAGATAAGTGACTTTACTATGTTGCATTTGGACTTAATTGGGGCTTAAAATAAACCTAATTTGATGTTAGAAAAGTTGGATAAGTGTTTGATAAGTTTATATTATTAATCAATGTTTTAACATAAGGAAAAGATTGTTTGATATCAATGTATCTGAGTTTGGATTCTATGAGAGTTAAAGGAATGAAGATGTTCTTATGAATACAAAATTGATATAAAAGATATGAATAATGCATTAAGAATGAACGAATGAGAATTGGAAATTGTGTGAATAATTATAATGCTAGAAAAGGGTTGGTGAATGTATGGTTGATGCATTGAGAATAATCAAGTTTGTTGAAGATATAAACCTAATTACAAACTAGATATGATAAGTTATTATGTATGAATGGTTATGTTAGACCCCATTTTCGGAGTCTAACTTTCATGCTTGCTCTCGCAGAAAATCATAACACTTGAGCTATTTCCAATAGAGAACACCTCTACCTCAAGGAAGAGTGTTAGTGAGTCCCCAGTTTTACACATATACCTGCTTCGAGGCTATTGGAATAACTTTCTCTATTGGCATCCAATTTAAGGTTTCTTTAGATAGTTTAATAGAGGACTTCAAGGGCTACAACTTTTATGAAGACCTCAAAGACCAATTTTATCTTCTGAAGGTTGAAAATAGGGCAGAAGATAAACCGTGAACAACAATACAGAAGAAGTTGTGAACAGTAACACGGACGAAGTCCGTGAACAGTAACACAGAAGAAGTCTGTGAACAGTAACACGGATGAAGTCTGTGAATAGTAAAACAGAAGAAGTCTGTGAACAGTAACACAGATGAAGTCCGTGAACAGTAACACAAAGGAATCTGTGTACAGTAACACAGACGATATTCTTCAACTTATATAACTTCTTAACTCCTTCTTATAATCCTTGACCTATGATCTATCCTCAGTGTTCTATCCTCTGTAGCTGACTTTTACCTTCTGTGTTGACCACTTATCTTCTGTGGTCTATCCTCTGTGTTCTATCCTCCGTAGTTGACTTTTATCTTTTGTGTTGACTACTTATCTCCTGTGGTCTATCCTTTGGGTGATGACGTGTCCTATGTGTTCTGACGTCATCACAGACGATACTCCTCCTCTCTATTAATTCTTTTCTCTATATTCTTACGTCAGCACAGAGAATACTTCTACTCTTTATTCATCCTTTCCTCTGTTTTCTGACGTCATCACAGACGATACTTCTACTCTTTACTCATCATTTCCTTTGTGTTCTGACGTCAGCACAGATGATACTTCTACTCTTTACTCATCCTTTCCTCCGTGTTCTGACGTCAGCACAGACGATACTTCTACTCTTTACTCATCTTTTCCTCTGTGTTCTGACGTCAACACAGACGGTAGTTCTACTCCTTACTTATCCTTTCCTCTGTGTTCTGACGTCAGCACAGAAGATACTTCTACTCTTTACTCATCATTTCCTCTGTGTTCTGACGTCAGCATAGAGGATACTTCTACTCTTTACTCATCCTTTCCTCT
>JANZXP010000196.1:24079845-24101002 GCA_027576715.1 Erythroxylum flavicans | reverse complement strand
CATAGTAATCATATAATATAACATTATATGCATAAATTACATCCAAAATTAATTTTGATGCATAACTATATAACACTAAGAGTACACAAGACCCCACAAGCCCAAATAATACTAGGAATAAGTATAAAAAGTTTCAAGAAAAAATTCGGAGAGTACATTGTATTTTTATTAATTTTAAATTTTGAGAAAAATAAAAATAAAAACTCTTGCATTCGAAAAATTCCAGGAAAAATACCATAAAATAGAACTGGGCAAGTGGAGTAACCAAAAAAAATTTAGGGAAAAAATACCACTGGAGACGGCCGCACGCGCCACCGTCTCGCGTGGGTAACGTTCAGCCAGGTCTAGCTGCATCTTCCTCGCCCGGCTGGCTGATATCCGGGTCACCCGACACAGTTTGCGACCCTGTTTGGAAAAAACTTGATATCTTTCTCAATTTTGATCCGTTTTCAACAAATTTGGTGTCATTAGATTTAGAATTTAACGATCTATCAAAGCCCACAATCAATTTCATGAAAAAAGCTACTGAAAAGGATCAGAAAATTTTGAAAAGACACGATTATGGTTCGGTTCTTCAAGTTTTTGAAGTTTACACATGACAACAACAAATTTAACAAACCTAACATATGCTTTGACACCAAACCGAACAAATCAACAACAAAAAATGATTTCACAGAAAATAACTTAACAAAACTTAAAACCCCAACAAAGAATTCATCATCCGGACTCGAAAAATTATCCAAACAATTAGCAGTCACAATTAGGGTTATTAGGCTCTGATACCAATTGAAAAAAATTTAACACGAAATTACATATTAATTTCATGATTAATCAGCACAATTAATTAACCATAAGATTTCAACATACTATATTCAATAATAGTATGGATAAATACCTGGAAATTGCGGAACAATTGAATCTATTGTTGTTTTCTGTGAAGTTACGTGACAGAGACGCAGAGGATTTACTATTGCTATGCCAAACCCTAATCAGCAAAAGCACTTACAGTTCTCAATGGAGCGACTGTATTTAAGGTCGGCTAGCAGTAAGGCCTTCTATGCACTGCAAAAGATGGGCCAAGCCTACCCATCATAGCAAGCCCATGAACACAGGCCCAATGACACGTTAAAGAGAGAATTAACAAGCCCAATTATCTTGACATCAAATTAATCAAATTAATCAGGGTTTGTACAAAATTATGTTTATTATTCTATTCCATAAAAGATAATGATAAAATTCTATCATATTGTTCTAGTGAGCAGACAATAGAGTTGTCAATGCTCTGTATACTAAAAAGAGCCATGTATATATATTGTTCTAGTGAGTAGACAACGGAGTTTTCAATGTACTAGAACAATATATATATACAGAGCATTGAAAACTCCATTGTCTACTCACTAGAACAATATATGTAGATATATATATAATATTACAACGGAGTTGTCAACGCTTTGTATTCGAATATTACTACTGTTTATTCTCCGTTAAAAAATTTATTTATTGGAAAGTCATTTTGTTAACGAGAGGTTAGAGAATCATCTTCCAAACACGATTCATAGAAAAACTCAACTGAGCGAAATCCGTTTTGCTATTATGGAAACCCTCGACCAAGAAGAGCACCACTCTAAGAGAGTACGTACTTGAAAAAATGAGGAGGAATACCACCGCATCTGAAACCTTCGTATAGTGCAGTCGTGAAAGGAAACTCACTGGGGGACCTAACGGTCGAGGACGTTGCATGGCCTGACAAAGATCCAGTAGAGATTGAAGATGGCGATATCATGCAACTATATGGGGAGTTATGGGGGCATTGCATTATCCCACTAATTCAAAGAGAAACCGGTTAAACAATGGTCACAAGCTGTTGTAGTGAAATTGCTTGGTCGTCACATAGGGTATCTGATATTGTGCTCCAGGTTGAAGGGCTTGTGGAACCCATGAGGACCCATGAAGATCGTCAATCTAGATTACAACTATTTCTTTGTTAACTTCATTGAAGAAATCGATTTCTTGAATGCTCTGACTAATGGCCCCTAGGTTATATTTGGACAAGCCCTTTCTGTTCAACACTAAACGTCTTCCTTCAGGCTTTCACAAGGGAAAATAATCAAAGCGGTTGTCTGGGTTAGGTTCTTATAATTTTCCATTGCACGGTATCACCCTATGATCCTCAAAGCTTTAGGGAATCTGGTGGCTAACACGGTTAAGATAGATGAAGCCACCATACAGGCGCAGAGGGATAAATTTAAAATAGTTACTGTTGATATAGATTTAAGTGCACCGCTCTGCTCAAGTGTAGAGCTTGATGGTGAGACGTTAATGGTGGCCTACGAAGGGCTACCACAAATATGCTTCAATTGTGGTCATATTGGGCATGAATCCAACGTGTGCCTGAAGACGCAATGTGCTCCACCAGCATCTTATAACTCGAGCACCGGTGAGGGAGCAGGGACGTTAGGGACGGCGGGAATGGCCATGGAACCTACAACTCGGACACCAGCAGTGACTGATAACAGCTATGGACCGTGGATTCAAGTACAAAGGCCGACTTCCTGCACTTCAAAGAAACGGCAGGAGGTGAGAGACAATCACAGACCCAGGGAGGCTAATCAACTAGAAGGCTCAAGGTTTTCAATTCTGACAAACAAGGAAAGCTTAGTAGAAGCACCTAACGGTCATGCAGAGCCGTTTCCTTTTTCGTAATGCTCCCAGTTTCGGACAACATTTTACACTGGACAGACCAATTGACCGCACTACACACAGGATTACTGAGCTGGATGCTTCCTCTACTAGACCTAAAAGGACCTTACGAACTAGATCAAAAGGAAAAATAGGAGGGTTATAATAGCAGGCTGGAGGGACAAGTTCATAAACTAAGGGCTACTAAGAGAAGGGACGAGTTGCTTTTCCTTAAGTCCAGCTCTAGGCTATCGATCTAGCTAAACACCTAGCGGTTGTCATCAACGATCACACAGAAATGTTATGTGACAGCTAGGCCATTACGGAGCGGGAGCAGATGGTTGAGGAACTACTCCACCTGATGGAAGGAGTCGAGGGTTCCGACAATGTCTGTCGTGTCAGGGGGAGTGACACTACACCTCCCACAGCTGATTCACTAGACCACAGAGCAGGTGCGTCGAGGATGATGGATGCTTTGACTGTTCCAGGACTAGACGAGGAGCATGGGATGCCGACTATGAGTACTGGGGAAAAGGATGGCCATGTAGGAAGTTCTGCCACCATGCTGTGTTAATGTAAACCCTCTCACTCTCTACATACTATGTCTTTACTATTATGGAATTGTCAAAGGCCAAGGGGTCTAGATTTAATGCGATTTTTCATAATTACATTAAGATTTATAAACCTGGTATTTTGGATTTGATGGAGACTCATATTAATGGCTCTCGAGTTGTTGAAGTCGTCTGTCAGTTAGGGTTCGATTATTCGTTTAAAGTAGAAGCAGTAGGGTTTTCGGGTGAGATATGGATTTTATGGAGGAAGGAGTTTGATATATCAATAGTGGTAGCCCATCGTCAGTTTATTCATACCACTGTCAAGTATGACTCTGGCTCTTTTGATCTTACCATAGTTTATGCTAGCCCACAATGTTCTAATCAAAACATGCTATAGCCTTACTTACGATGGATAGGTAATTCTAACCATAGGCCCTGGCTAATTGGAGGGGACTTTATCACTAACTTGGAGGCTTCTAATAAAAAGGTGGAGCCATTTTAGCTCGGGTGGTGAATAAACATTTTAGGGATTGGGTGCATAGGTGTGGTCTACATGATTTGGGTTTTGTTGGTTCGAAATTTACTTAGAGGGTAGGACTGGTCCAGGCTTTACTGGACTGAGTGTTTGGGTCCACATCTTGGTTGGAGGAATTTCCTCAAACGGTGAACCATCATCTACCCTTTCTTGGATCAGACCATAGGCCTCTATGGATTTATTTCGATCAAAAAAGACCCTAAGACATAGCTTTTCCAGTCTTTCAATTCCAAACTTCTTAGCTAACTCACGCCGATTTCGATGGGGTAATCGCAAAGCATTAGCTACCTGTAGAGGAAAAGTTGAGTAAGGCATTAGTCCAATTTTCTGGCCACCTAATGCGATGGAATAAGGAAGTTTTTGGTAACATCTTCTTTCAAAAAAATGACTATTAGCTATGTTGGAGGGTATTCAGAGGGCAATGGCGAATGGCAATTTATATTCGCTATTAGCTTTGGAGGATAGGCTGAGTGGCGAGTTACAATAGGTGTTATGCGAGGAGAAGCTTTATTGGCACTAGCAAGCCCAGTGTGAATGGTTATCAAAGGGTGATCAGAATACTAAATATTATCATACTCTAACCCTATCAAAAAGGAAGAAAGTAAAAATAGAGTGCCTCCGTGATTTAGTGGCTCAATAATATCTGATCTAGAACAACTGTGCCTCTTAGCCAGGGCGTATTTTGTCTAGCTTTATGGTAGTAAAGAAGGGAATAATTCCTAGTTTCTGATTTCAGGAGCATTTCCTGGATTATCAAAGGAGGGGTTCTATGATCTCACCTTACCAATACATTACACCGAAATAAAAAATGTGGTTTTGGAAATGAATCCTAATAAAGCCCCATGAGTCGATGGGTTCAATGCTTTATTTTTCCAAAATCAATGGAGTACGGTTGGAATAGCAGTGGTGGCATTTGTTCAGAAAATGTTCTGTCTGGAACGATGGGAAAAGGAGTTGAATCAAACCATCCTAGTACTGATTCTCAAAATACCCTCTCCGACTAATATCTCTCAGTTTCGTCCAATTAGCCTCTATACAGTGGTTTACAATATTATTTCTAAGAACTTGTTAATCGATTGAAACCCCATCTGGACAAACTCGTGGCAGCCAACCAATGCAGTTTTATATTTGGCAGACATATAACTAATAATATTATCATCGCGCAGGAGATTATTCATTCGATGCAAAAGAAGAAGGGGGAGACAGGGTATCTTGCTATTAAAGTAGATTTGGAAAAAGCATATGACTGTCCCCGATGGGATTTTATTCAAGATACCTTAATGGATATAGGAGCCCCATCTATCTTACTCAGTGTCATTATGAATTATATGACTACAGTGTCAATACAAGTCGTGTGGGAAGGCACAATTTCATATCCATTTACTCTTTCAAAAGGCATTCGGTAAGGTGACCTACTCTCACCTTATCTTTTTATTTTGTGCATGGAAAGGCTCAGTCACTTTGTATCATATAAGGTGGTGCACAGGCATTGGAAACCGCTAAAATTGAGTCCTATAGGGCCTCCCATATCCCATCTCTTCTTTGCCAATGATCTTATTATGTTTACCGAAGCAACGACAGTTCAGACGTAGGTGATTGCAAGAACTTTGGAGTCCTTTTGCAAGGCGTCAGGTTAAAAAGTTAGTAACGTTAAAACCAGGATTTTTTCTACAAGAACGTACCTCGAGCTAAAGCACACCAGCTTAGTTAAACCGTTCAAATTCTTTGTACAAATAATCTTGGAAAATACTTAGGAGTTCTATCGATTCACGAGTGTACAACGAGAAATACTTATCAATACATTCTCGATAAGGAACACCAGAAACTAGCAGGATAGAGGGCCCGAGTTTTGTCTCTTGCAGGGTGGGTTACCTTAACCCAATCTCCAATCTCGTCCTTACCAACCTACACAATCCAGACAATGTGAATCCCAAGGAAACTATGTGATGATTTGGAGAAATTAATGAGGGATTTTAAATAGGGATCAACAAACGTACAGCAAAATCTACATTTAATCAACTGGGAGGCAGTGTGTTAGCCAAAAAAAGCAAGGGGACTTGGCCAAAAAAAGCAGAGGGACTTTTGGGAGTTGATTATAAGCTTACAACCTTTTGGGTCCAGATCCTGAGGGAAAAATATCGGGTAGATGCATATCACATCCTACATATGATAGATAGAACAAGGGGCTTCAGTAACTTGGCGGGGGATCTCAGCTTTATGGCATTTTGTACGCCAAGGATTAAAATGGAAACTAAGTAATGGGCAGTAAATTTTCTTCTGGCTGGATAGTTGGGTAGCTGATTGGGGCCTACTAATTTGTGTAGTGACTATTCAACTTCCAGATAGCATACTATACACTACAGTTTTGAATGATACCAATAATATCGGCTCCTGGCACTGGAACCTATTCTAACAATACCTCCCTTCCACAGCTTGTATGGCTATTACGGCAATCCGTCCCAATGTATTAGGCAAGGGGAGGATTGAGTGCTATAGGGACCCACAACCCACTGGGGTTTCACAATGGCTTCTACTTATGCCCTCATTGAAAATAATCCCCTAGACGATCCAAACAAATTATGGGACTTAATCTGGAAATGGGCTAGGCCTTAGAGAATTCGATCTTTTCTTTAGTTATTAGCTAAGCGGAAACTGCTGACTAACCAACAGCGTGTGGTTCGTCACATCTTAGTGGATAGTAGTTGTCAAATCTATGGGCAAAAAGAGTCCACTTTGCATGCCATAAGGGATTGTCCCAGAGTGAAATCCTTTCGGAATCAATTTCCTACCGTAATGGTAGATACAACATTTTTTCAACAGCCTGAGGGGACATGGGTGTAATCTAACCTAATGAAGCAATTCTACATTAATCAGATAACATGGTCTACTATTTATGGAGTCACTTGTTGGTTTGTCTAGCAATGGAATAACAGATGTCTCTTCGAGGCATTTTTTCTGGCCAGAGGTAGGTTCTAGGATTGTAATGGATTATGTTGATTGGATCGAACAAGCAAGAGTAATGGAAAACCACATGTTTAGGACTCAGGGAGTACCTTTGGGTAATTTAGTTGGATGGACCAAATCACCGAAGGGCTGGATTGAATATAGACGGCGCATTTAAACAAGGTCCAAATCCGGTCACTGCTGGAGGTTTAATTTAGAACCGCTAAGGACAGTGGTGTGGAGGTTTCCAGCAGAATATTGGAGAGGATATTGACTACAGAACTCTGGGGCATTCATTCAGGCCTCACACTAGCATGGGAGCTCGCTTATAGACATGTGATCGTCAAAGTGGATTCTTCAGAGGTTATTAACATTCTCTCTTCTTCTTCCAACTTAGTTCTTTCTGAAGAAAATTCTTTGATCGTGCATTAATCCACAGGGTATGGGAGGTGAAATTGCAACATATCTACTGTAAAGGAAACCAGTGTGTAGATAGCATAGCTTCGCTCACTTGGCTCTCAAGCCTAGTATTGCATATTCTTCAGGAGCCTCCGAGAGTCACTATGGAACTTATACACCAAGATATGCAAGGAGCTTTCTATCACCGAACACTATCATAGTGGTGTTTTGTTTTGTTTTGAATTTGTTTTTTCCTTGTAATAAAAAAAAGAAAGAAAGTAGCATTTAACTTATTTCGATCAGTGCCAGCGCTGATTTTTTGATTGTTTCCTAAGTTCGTATACTCTTAACCACTCTCTTTTTACTTTATTACCCTTCATCTTGTTTTCAATTGGGTAGGAGAATTAAGAAAGTCTATCATTTTTACTAAAACTATAAAAGGAAAAAGAAGGACAATGAAGGAAGGAAGTTCCCTAAAACTCATCACTTGTTACTTGAAGGAAAAGAAGAAACATTTTATTCTTCATCTCCACTCTTTTGGTCTACTAAGTTTTATTGATTGGTAATGCTATTTAAAATCTAGAATAATTGTATGAGATCAAGAGAGCAAGAGGGAGAACATTAAATTACCTAAATCAAATACCAAATAAATGTATAAAAAATGAACAATGATTGACAAACTATTGTAAATTCAGGTTGAGATCTAATTCCATTACGAAACCTTTTCGTATTTGATTTCTCAAAATTCATAATCACTAAAATTCTTTGAAATGATTAATGAATAAATAATAGGAAAGCATGAATCTTAATTCGTGTCTTATTTTGAAACTTGATCCATAACAACAATATAGGGGGATTGTAGACACTTATGTTTAGACGCATTTAATAATTGTCTTAAATAATCTAAGAATTGGTAGAGTTTTTAGACATTTATTTAAGATGGTAAAATGTGTCTAAAAAATATTATTAAAAAGAGTCTAAAATTTCTAAAATTTTCATGAGATAAATTGAATTTTTTTACAGCTATAAATTAATTCTTATTAACTCCGGTTCTAATTTAATATAAGTTTTAAAAACTAAAAACAAGACAAAAAGCCATAAAAAACTTAATATAAGTTCTAGCGTTTGTAAGTTATGCTAGGTAGTCTAAAAAGTAATTTAATATAAGTTCTAAGTTTTGTAATTTAATATAAGTTCAAAAAAGTAAAGAAGGCAGCTCGGTGTTAGTTTTTGAACTGAGTAAAGATTTATCAATTTACTCAAACACCGCCAACGACCACCAACCTTGCATCTAAGTACTAACATTACGAGCTTCTAGATTTTTCTAACCCTTATTACGTTCTTTTCAGCTGGGCTTGCGTCTAAACAGAACAAATTTAGCCAACGCGAGTTTATCGCCCTCCTCCGTCTCACTCTCTTCTCATCAAACTTTCAAAGAATGTGAAGGAAACAAGCCATATCTCTCTCTCTTGCTCTCTCACTCTCTCGCTAACCCCGAGCAACAAACTCTCTACCAATCTTCTACAGGTATCTCTCTCTCTCTCTCATATTTGTCTTATTTTGTGTTTGCTTTTTCTATAAATTATTGTTCATACTGTTGTGCTGAACAGATCCTCCTTTTTTTCTGTTCCCCAATTTTGATGTTTCTTTTCTGTCTCAAACCCTCATAATTCTTGTTTTGTTCAATATTTTTCATTGTTGTGCATCTTCTTCTTTTTATGCTTTTTAATTGAATTACCTAATTTATGTTAACATCGATTGAAAGTCTTATAACTGTAATGGTTTTAGGATCAACTGCTTTTGGCCCCTGATTGTAGATTACCATGTTTGGCTTACGGAGAAGCTAGTTCGCCATATATGACTCCTCCAAATGCAACTCTTGTTTTTGATATTGAGTTGATATCGTAGAGCAGCATCAGGGACTTGACGGGTGATGGAGGACTGTTGAAGAAGATAATAAAGGAGGGTGAGGGATGGGATTCACCAAGAGATGGAGATAAGGTTTTAGGTAATAAATGAATTTCGTTTCAGTCACCATCTCAAGAAAAAAGTTTAAAAGACAAAATTTTTATGAGTGGCTTGTAAGAAACATTGTAATGATTGTGCATCTCTGTAGTGAAGTATGAGGCAAAGATTGAGAATGGGATGATTGTGTCAAAATCTGACAGAGATCTGGAGTTTCATGTTGGTGATGATAAGTTATGCTCTATATAGTCTTAACAGAGTTCAAGAAATGGAAACGGACTAATTTATTAAGATTGAATTCTACCAGGTTATGTATAATGTATGTAATGCCTTGAGCAAGGCAGTGAAGACAATGAGAAGAAATGAGAAAGCAGAAGTAGCTGTCAAGTTCTCTTGTATGTTTATAATCCTACTTAGATCACAAAATTTACTTTTTGTTATATATCTACTAATGAAGACCAAGTTGTTCAACATCAGATGGCTTCAACCAAAATGGGAAAGTACCACAAACGATGACTTTACCATACCACCTGACTCTAATCTGACCATCCAACTTGAGTTAGTATCATGGAAGAATGTCATTGATGTCACGGGAGATAAGAAGGTCCTCAAAACCATTATCAAACCTGCAGAAGGATTGGAACGGCCTAATGAGGGATCAAAAGTGAAAGGTGACCTCTCACATCATTATTTAAAACGGTTGAACTGAAAAGTGAAATGTAATTCTTTGAACTCGCTATATTCTCAGTGAGATATGTTACCAAACTTGAGGATGGAACAGTTGTTGATAAGAAGGGAACAACTGAAGAGCCTTTTGAATTTGTAACATTAGAAGGTATTATGTATCTTGTTATGTTGGTATCTTTGAAACGGGACTCAAATAAACTTAAAAGTTTTTTTCCATAATGCGTCCTGAACTTTTGTAAAATACAACAATGAAGGCTTAGACAGAGTAATTATGACTATAAAGAGAGGTGAACTTGCTCTAGTCACCTTTACTGGAGAACACCCTTGCAATATAACTGCTTCAACAGTATTAACAGAAAATTCTATTGTTCATTATGAAGTTGAGCTTGTCGATTACATAAAGTTCACTTTCCAGCTTCCCAGTCAACTCAATACTATTCCTTAATGCATACAGTGATCATGACCATTCAGAGTGCAATTTCATTTTGGTATAACTGAATCTTCTGTTCAGGAGAAACCATTTTGGAAAATGGACGCAAAAGAAAATTTAGAAGCATGTGAAAGGAAGAAACAAGATGTTAATGTGTTGTTCAAAGCTGGAAAGTTTTGGCCTGCATCAATTAAGTATGAGAAGGCAAGTTAACTGGTATTTGCAATTTTTTTGGAGTTTTTGAGATGAAAAAGCATGTGAATGTAGAAGTACATTATGGTATTTGAACAGAAACTTACACAGGAACTCCACATTTAGGCTACAAAATATGTTTGAGTTTGACCACTACTTCACCGATGAAGAAAAACGCTCGACCAATGGTTTAAGATTATCATGCAATCTGAACAATGCAGCATTTAAGTTAAAATTAGGGGAGTATTGTGAAGCATCAAAATTATGTACAAAGGTTTCTTCATCTCCTCTCACCTGTACCATCAGGACTGCATCAAAATTATGTACAAAGGTTTCTTCATCTCCTCTCACCTGTACCATCAGGACTAGAACTATTTCATTTCAATATAATGTCAGGTTAAACAGTTATACAGAAAGCATTTCATAACATTGATAATAGATCTTAGAACTAGAACCATCCAATGTCAAGGCCTTATTCAGACACTCGCAAGCGTATCTGTAGACATCTGAATTGGAGAAAGCTGAAACTGATATAAGAGAGGCTCTAGTCCAAGATCTGAATAACAGGTACATGCTTGGATGCGCGGAGATGGTTCAATACAAGTTTTTGTGAGCTCTGCCCTCTTTCTATTTCTGTAGATCATTGTTTGTATCTGGCGTAGATTGTGATTTGATATAGGAAACATGGGGGCATATCTCAGCTCCCCTAAGATAGATAAGGCATCAGAAGATGGTGAAAATGTTAAACTTCGATACGGCATCTCCTTAATACAGGGGTGGCGTTCAACAATGGAAGATGCAGTGAGTATTTTTTTATTTCTTCTTTCACTACTATGCTAAGGACTACTATGCTAAGGCAAATTAATCATGACAATTTAGTTAGTTTTGCTGTCAATGTGATTGGTGAGAGTTCTTTTGCGATTGAGATATTTCTTACATTATACTGTTATAACCCTCTGTTAGTTTGCTATAGGGTAGCCCATCAGTTGATGTTACTCCTATTCAATTTTCTTGAGAATGCATGGTGTTTGGTTGATGTGAAATAAAATTTACAGAACAATAATTTATTAAGCTTTCATTTCCTTCTTTTACCATGTGCTTCTTCATTAATTATGACCATGGTGAATAATTTGATATATTGGACGTGGCTTGCAATTGTGGTTTTTTCAGTTCCTTAAGTTTATATTGTTTTGTATGACTTTTGCTTTTATTTTCTGTCCCCATTTTAGTACTTTGATTGTTCCCCACATTCTTCATATTTTGTTGTAGTGATCTATAGAAGGAAAGATGCACGCTCTGTGAAGATCAAGAGAAGCAAGGATGTCGTGAAGTTCAAGGTTCGATACTCTCCAAGTACCTCTACACACACCGTGTCTTTGACTCAAAGAAGGCTGACAAATTGAAGCAATCGCTTCCACCAGGTTAATTCATAAACCTCATATATTAGGACTTTTGTGTAAGGGACTTCATTTGACATTTCACTATGTTCTGGTCTTGGAGATTGAGGGAAAATGAATGGATATTTCTTAGTTTAGTAAAGATACGTTGCTCTGTCAACTTATGAATTTGTCCTTTTCTTCTTGGTAGATTTGACAACTTTGCCACTAGTTAACCTATGTAGTCTAATTAATAGTTGTCTCTTTGTTCCATTATTGCAGGTTTGAGTGTGCAAGATATGTGAATGTGGGTGACCTGCTTCAATATTATCAATCCATTTTAAGGAGGATATTGACAAGAATTTTGCTGCTCATTTCGCTGTTGAAATGCATTATAGTGTATTTTGGTTGAATCTTCTTATTATTTCAAATATGAACTGTTCATTAATGAGAATCTAAGCTTTGAAATATAGTATGTTTTGTCACTCACAAGGTGAAGTATGTGAATAGTGTGCTTTCTTCGATAGAAATGGACTCTATAATGAATCTATTTTAGCTAATTTGTGCTATTATATACATATAAGTGTGTAATATAATATTTATTAACAAAAGTGTTAATTTATTATAATAATATACAGATAAATATTTTAGATTAATTTGTAAAATTTGTTATAATAATATGCATGTGAGTGATCTTAAAAGAGATGCACAAAGCAAATTGTAATTAAGCTTATTTTTTACTCAAAAATGGTGGAGTTTTTGGACGTAAAAAATTGTCTAAAAGTGAAAAATATCGACAGAGAAAAGCATTTAAAAGTTTACACAAAGCGTCTAAAATAACATATGTGTTGAAGGAAACTATCGAAAATGTATTTTTTTGACGCATCTATGTGTAAATAGATTTTCGACGCTTAGACTTTTGACATTTAGATGCGTTAAAAAATGTATATTTTTTTGACGCATTTATGTGTAAATAGATTTTTAACACTTAAATTTTCGACACTTAGATGTGTAAAAAATGTATGTTTTTTTGACGCATTTATGTGTCTAAGAAAACTGTCGAAAATAATTTTTGTGACACTTGTTTTTTTACGCTTTATACAGCGTTTAAAATTATTTTTAAGGCGTAAAAAAGCGTCTAAAATTTTCACCTTTTATGTCTAAAATCTCCATATTTTGTTGTAGTGATCATATTATTGTTGTATCCATTGAATTGTTTCCAAAATTGGTTCATCTCAAACACCGCAGCTACATAAGTATCTAAACTTTAATGATATCTACAGAATAAGTTGAGAGAACTCTACAACTATTGCAGAGAAGTTTTAAGCTAGGAGTGCTAGTTTTGTTAGAGCTTAAGCCTATTTATAATAGGATTTAAACATTTTAGTAATTTAATTGAAAATAAATTTTAATTTGAATTAAACTTTAAACAAAATTTCAAATAATTTCAATTAAATATCAATTATGCCCAAATAAAATATAATATCTCATATTGATTCTTATTTATTAAATATTTTATATTTAATTATAAAGTTTCTTAAACTTTACAATCAAGTACAATTTGATTAAAATATTTTCTCTCTTTAATGCATTCTTTATGTGTGACCCATTGGGTACCTAAATATATTAGCAATGGATACAAATTATAAACCTAAATCATATTTAGGATTAGATAAATTAAATTCTTTAATTTATCTTTAATTCTCTAATTAAACAATTTATATCCATAAATCAAGATTGACTTCAAGCAACACATCATGACTATCCAAATATTTAGAAATGTTAAAGTGGTTTAAACTATTTTTTATTTATGAAATTTTCATATAATTCAATCATTTCATCATGCAATATTCCAATTAGACATAAAGTATGAAATTAATATCCACTCTATTTTGAGTCTATATTAGTTCTCTGCCATTAACTATTGATTCAACTAATGACATTCATAAACTATTTACAAGTGTCATTCTACCTTGGTGAAGGATTTCCTGAATCAATACTAATAAAGAACAATGAAACATTCTCCCTAATTTCTTTAAGGTAATAACTCCTATCTTGATCACTTAACCATCTCCTTATAGTTTATGCTACATCCAATGACTACTAATTGAATTACGCATAATTAGAATATAATGTAAGCATTTTCAAAATATAGCAATTCCTGTACAAGATAACTTTGGATACCTTAAATCAAATGAACACTTATATGATCATAATTAGAATTTCCATAGACATGTAAGTAATGTTCTAAATGAATTTCTCATATAAGGTTAGTTCAATGAACTTTTTCTCTAACAAGCACCCACGTGTTTGTTTAAGTATCTCTATACTTTAGTCTGTGAGATCAACTACTCCCTTCGTAAGGAAAAACATAACATATGCTAGTCTTTTATGCTTTATTAATGTCTAGTCTTAATATAACAATGAATAGGAACTATTTAAGGATAATACATAAATGTAATATGAATCTTATAATTATAATCTCATTATAATTTCATTTACAATGTATAATTATCTCATGGACTTTATCACATACTTCTAATAAGATAAAGAATGCCTTTATATAATTATCACTAAACTACAACCAATTGATTGGATATAGGGCACAAACCAACAATCTCTCACTTTCTATAAGTCAATTGTTTAAGTATCTTATATCATATCCCCATATGTTGATCATGTTATTGCTAGGATAATGGCTTAATGAGAGAATTCTATAAGATTCTCTATGGTAAACGTTTGCTTATATCTTACAACTTACACCTTCATTATTATCATAATTAAGAACACTTGCCTAAATACATTCTTCGATCTTTGATAAAACCTTAGGTCCTTTTACATGCCCAATGACTCTAATGTTTTTTAGTACATTACTGTATGAATAATCAATGAACTATATTAAGTTCATTTAGGAACTTATTGATCTAATCAATCATTTCCACTAAATGAAAAATATGTTATAGCTTAATTAACAACCATTACTACATTGGAACCTTTCTAATCTTAAATAATATTGTTCTAAGTAAAATATAACTTAATCAGGATTTAGGATTTACTTTTAAAGTTAATATCCTTATAAACTTGAACTTAAATATCAACTTATACATAGAATAATAGAAATCTTTAATACTTCATAAGTATCAGATATCTTAAATGTTAAACATCTTTAGTACAATATCTATGAACTTAGACTTAGAATAGGTAAACAATTTCCTATCTACCTCTTTAGATCTAAGTCCTAGAATTAAGTTGTTACCTTTTCACATCCAATAAGAGTTATTCTTTAACAATTATATTTTCAATAATTGAATGTTAGAATTATTGTTCTCTATAGGCAATATGTGTCTACATATTGCCACTGAAGAGGACAACTATACTCCCACTTAAATATGATAAATTTACAATCATCTCCAAAACAAACTCTTTGAATTTATCATGAAAGTGAATCTTTCAATTTCTCGTAGCCTTTCAACTATACATCAAACGGATCAAAAAAGACACTAAACATTCCAATTGAATGTAATATCATAAGATTTGAAGTTTTCAAATTTCATCTTACTCCTACTAATTATCTTGAAAACCATTCTCCTATAAGTATACATTGAAAAAAACAATATGTTCAATAGGTCTGTAAGATTATACCTAACCTTTTGGATATCTCATAACCATTTATTACCCTATTTAGTTCTAGACTTAGTAGATAATACTTGCTTCAATAATTAGAATCAAATCCTTAAATCATTAACTTTGACTCTTTCAAAGAATTAGAATTTCATATCTAATATGAAATCTTGCTAATTAATTCAATTGTAACCATTGTACTAGGCATAACTATAAAAGAAATAATATTGGATCATGCAATATCTCATATAGTATTTTCCTCCTTACATAAATCCATACTCTTATGGAATTTTGTTATGAAGGTATTCACCAGATAATCTCATTCCCTGTAGATAATCGAAATCTTAAAACTTACCAAAACATTCTCATTAAATTATTTTAACATTCTCAATGCTTAATTTCTACTTAGATTTAAATAATTTGAATTGTTCAAATTTTTAAATCATTATTTCATTTAGTACATATGAACATATCACATAAATTCATTATTTATTTAATGAAATATAAGTATTATCCTTTTATGAATTGTTACTCCATTCAATACATCATATGTATAAGATTTAACAATTCAATACCACCATCATTCTTACACCAAAAATTGATTTAGTTATTCTTCAACTTAACAAGTTTTATATGATTCACAATCAAAAGGATACATATACTTGTATGTAACTTTATGATTTTCATCATGTTAATCTTACTAACATGACATAAAAGGATAATGTTGGGTATCTAACTTTGTATTCTTTTTTCTTATGTCAAGCATAATTTCCTTTTGATACAACACATAAAAACTATTTGCGCAAACTTAGATCAACAACCTTCACTCAACATTCTTATCATGTCTTAAACATTATGGTAATGCTAAATCTAAATTCAATATTAAATAATCATAAACATGAAAAAGTAATATTTATGATCTCTATCATATTTAGTATTGGCAAGAAAATTCATGCAATCATTTATTCTAATGATAACTATTACCATTCTATAACATTTTCCTTTAATTATTGTCCACAATTATGCCTTTAGTAAGCTAAATTGAGTGAAACAATTTCATTAAAGTACTATCCCTTTCAACTCTACTTCATGTAAACTATTGCGTCTTGGTATCATGATATTGGTGTACATTTATATGTCATTAAAGTTTATAAGACATTATTCAACTCAAAACATCAATACATTTTGTCATTTATATTAATGATTTAAAACCAAATCAAACCGATCGATTTGACCAAAAATAGTATGAACCGGCTAGTTTTCTAGTCTGGTTTAGTGTAATAATCTGTTGGTTTTTAAACCGAACGATTTATCAGTGAACCAAATGGTTTATCAATGAATTGATCGGAACCGGTTGTTTTTCAACCATCTCGCTTTTACTCTTCACCATCTTCTCTACTCAGTTCTTACTGTTTTCTTTTCTAGAAACCCCTAGTTCCTCATAAACCATAAACCAACTTTACTAACATCACTCAGCAGAATCAAATAGATGATCATCATTATAAAAAAGTCACCTCATTTTGAGATCAGTTAGTTAACATTCGATCCCGACTAAAAGTCATCAATAACATCTTATCCCCCTTCAGCTTCTAACAGATGTTAATAGATGTAAAGAAGACTACTGGACTTTTGTTGGGCGAAATAGAAGAGAGAACAATTAACAATACTAGAGAGAGGTCTACCAGAGCTATTTCAGCATGGGTAGTAGTGGATTTTTTTTTAATGGCAATAGTGGAGTTGTCAAGAATAGGAAGAGGTAAATCTCCATATTCACTGTGAGAGTATGTCTGAGGAACTGGGGGGCTTGTGTGTGGTTTTCTTGAAATACCAAAGGTTGTAGTAGATTGCAGAAAGTGTGAGTTGCAGTAGATTAGGGAAAAAAACTAGAAGAAATTTTTAAGTTAGAGTGTGAGTTGTAGTAGATTAGGGAAAAACTAGAAGAACAGAAAATAAAGGATGCGCAAAAAGGAGGACAGAAGTGCAGGGCTTGCATATGGTGGAAAAGTAGTGTGATAAAGATTAAAGAATGATGTGACAATTGCAATCGTAGTCCTGTACGATTTGTCTATTTGCAATCATCTATGAGGTTTTATTTTTCTCTAAATACTCAATTTCTACAATTCTGGTTTACATGTTTCTCATTATGAAAGTAAGTCAACAATCTTGTTCAAAGATAAGGTTTTGTGGTGTTAAAGAGTCACTTGCACTTCTAATATTAGTTAGTGCCATAGTGTCACTCACTTTTAGAAAGAGTCCAAATTGTAAATATGCATTAAATCAACAATTAACACTTTGCCAAGGTCATAAACTCAAATTTTGAATTCCAATCTCATAAATTTCTCACAATTTCAAGTGATTGAAATTTTTTCGTTCTTTAAATTTATTTTTCAAATAATCATTTGCATCAAATTATCAATTTAAAGTTATTAAATTTCTTAATTTATTAAAAATATTTTTTATAAAATTAAAATTGATATATCATATATTCAAATAATAATAACTATGCGCTCTTCAATGTATAAAAATAATATAACAAGTCCTTTAATTTAATCTAGTCTTCTTTAATACCACTACGTAATAATTTTTTAATGTAAGTTATTGCAATCATTATAAAAAATAAAAATAAAAATGATAATTGTCAACAATTTGTGAAATTTAGTTTATTTGACTCAAAAATAAAATAGTCAATTGTTAAGAATTTTGAAAATTACGTAAATTGTTTAAAGAATTCTTAAGCATAATAATTAATAAAAGTCCCAAATTTGAAGTCAACATACTTGAAATGTTATTAATTAAAAATAATTGTGTATTAATGAATGATTATTTAGGACGTGGCCATAATTAAAAGGATAATTAAAAGTTGAATAGTTACATTACTCAAGCACTCTTTAATATTTAGCAATTTCTTTTAACAATTGAATTAGTTAAAAGTATAATGTATTACAAATTTATAATTAAAAATAATTTCATACATTACTAATTTGTAACTTATTTAAATGCAATGGAAAAAGTTTATTCAAATACTTTGAATGAAGGCGTAGTTTACGAGTCTTTAGATAACATTGGAGAATTTGGAACTTTTAACGATGATGAGACACAATCTCTTTTAGAAATAATTTTAATTGTTATGGTATATTTTTATTTTAATAAAATATTTAAAATTTTTATTTTTACTTTTTATTTATTATATACCGATTTTATAGTGGTCTAACATTGGTTAAGCCTTTAAACCTTAATCCTTTCCTTTAGCTGGTTCGATGTCTAGCTCGATTTTTAAAACATTGATTTATATGATTTTGACATATCTCTCAATCTTTATCATTAAATCCTTAACAAGGATTAATAGCAAAATTACATAATGGATATACAACTTTTTTATGTAACATATCTTATGTCCAAGACATTTGGTTCAATAACTCTTAGTGTCAAGTATGTTAAACAAGATAAATTTCACTTTGAATAAAATATTAATGTAAGAAAAGCAAGTAATTGATTATATGTCATTCATAGTTATAGGTTACACGATGTTTTAATAGGCATTTTATTATGTTTTTAGTTATTAATGAATTGATTCATGCATGTTTAGGTTTAGAATTGTGTTAGTTGGTTAGATATTTATATTTTGAGGGTTATGTGGTTTAGAGCATGCTATTAAACTTTAATTTTGTGTATTTGAGATGCCTTGAAGTATTTGTTAGTGATTGAGATCAGATATTGAAGAATGGAGGAGATTTGAAAGAAGCCTAGCAGAGGACCGAGGGCTATGATGGTGATAGAGGCCCATTCATCAGGCACGATCATGACAGAGAGCACTTTAGCTGGCCACGATTGTGGCCTGTGCAATAGCAGATACAGACTAACTTCTAAACTCACTTTTAAAGGGATATTTCGAACTTTTTGGGCCCGCATAAAGCCTAGTTTTTACCCTAATTAGAAAAGAATGCAGAGATCAGGGGAGAACCAAATTTTCATATTCCTCCGTTTATTACATTCAAAAAGATCCAAGGAAGGAGAAGAAGCGGAGAGAAGAGGAGAAAGGAAAAGGGAATAAGAAAGGCTATTGTTGTTTATATCTACTCGATTCATCCTAACCTTCCAAGTGACATTTTCATTTAATCTTTGATATTCTCTCTTTTGAATGTATGAGATGGATTTGATAGTGATGGATTTGGGTTTCATGATGATGTTCTAAACTCCTTTAGGGATTTGTTCTTGAATCAATTTTAATGTGATTTCTTTTGATATTAATACATTGGGTATTATGATTATTTATTGTATTTACATGCTTCGGTAACAAATCGAGAGAGTGAACCAATAGCAAAATGGTTAGATTGGGTAATAAGAGTTAAACAATCTAACAGATCATGCAAATAATAAAATCAGTAATTTATACGAAGAGAGATCTCGTGTGAGGAGTCGATAGTCTGTTAGAAGGCTTAAGATCTAATTGGATGTGTGTGCTTTTTGTTAATTGAGAGATTGTAAATTCCATAATTCAATTAGGGGTTGTGATTTAGGGTTTAATGATTATAAGTTGAGAGAGAGTAATCCAACCTTTGAAAGTCTATGATCGATACTGTATTAACTCAAAAGTAATCATATTAGCATTGATGATAGGATAAATCCCCCTCTCATAATCGACAAATCTTCCTTATGTGATGTTTGATTGTTCATTAGTGGTGCCCAATTTTGATTTATTTGTGTTAATTTTACAATTTCATTTTCAATCAATCCATATTTGTTTCTTTACTTTTTTGTTTAGTTTTCCTTTTCATTTTAGTTATCCTTTATTCCTTAGATAACTTAAAATTCAATTATTTCACCAACTCCTCGAGGAATCGATACCTCATATACTACACTCATGACTCGTGCACTTGTGGTACTTTAAGGGATAAGAAATTGTAAGAATTGCCCACTCGATTAAGTTTTTGGCACCTTATCAGGGAGTTAGTAGGATTAGTTTAATTCTTTTAGTCTAAGAAGTTTTCGTCACTCATGTTTCTACAATTTCATGAACACAAGAGTTACTAGGAGTTTGAGTTGGATGGTCGAAACTATAGAACTTGACATCGTCCAGTCAGAGTGAGCCATCTGAAGAGCATCACGTGAAGAAGAAGAGAATACTGAAGTAACTATGGATAAGGAATTTCATCAAGAGATTCTGCAAGGAGGAAACCAAGGGAACCAACCACAGACCCTCATGGATTTAATGAGACTGGGGTTTAATGTAACCAATCAAGGTATCGCTAAACCACCCATTCAAACAGATTCGTTTGAAATTAAATCAACTTTATTAAGCATGTTGCAAACTAATATTCAATTTTATGGGCTGACTAATGAGGATCCTAATGCTCATATAGTCAATTTCTTAGAAATATTTGATACTTTCTAATATCATGAGATGTTGAACGATGTCGTTAAGATCAGGGATAAAGCTAAGGCATGGTATCACTTATTAAGTCCCACGAAGGATACAACTTGGTAACAAGTTGTGCAAGTGTAGCGCCCCACTCCCGCAAGACTCGAACCCGACATCGTTGATGATATCCGAGTCCGTGCCCCGTGAGGGTGGCGTGCTAATACACTCAATCATTCAAAAGTCGGTATAAATTTTTTTTTAACATAACATGCGGAATACATACTCAAATTGGCCCCACATTCATTCATCATCATTTTCAATTAGCACAAATTTTCAATAGTCATTTGGGCCCTTCCACAAATACAAAGCACTTAAGTCAGTTTGACTTTACAAATGACATAAACATTTGTACAAAAG
>JANZXP010000196.1:24041277-24051544 GCA_027576715.1 Erythroxylum flavicans | reverse complement strand
TCAACCCACCCATTTTACTCTAAAGTATTGGTACAAGAAGTTTGAAACAAAATTCCATGTTTTGCAAAATAAGTCCTGAGTCAGCATGTTGGTCCAATCCATCTACTACAAGAAAAGTAGAAATTAGTGATGGAAAATTACCGACAAAAACGAAGTTGTTGTAAATTACCGAAGAAAAATCGATTTCCATTAATAACATTGACGAAAAATTTTTCACTTAGCGGTGATAGTAATATCTGTCAAAAAATATAGATGGAAATCATCCCGAAAAAATTTTCGACAGACTTTAGCGACGATATAAAATGCCCGTAAGTAAAAAAGGTGGGAATTATTGGCAAAATAAAAAAGGATTTGATTTACCGACGAAAACTTTTTATGAGTAATTTTTGAAGATAAATATCATCGTCTGCTTCAACTTTAACGTTTTAAAGTAAACCAAAACGACGTCATTTTGTTTAACACCAAATGATGTCATTTTGGTTTACATTTAACTCACCAGAAAGCTCCTCCTCCCCCCACCTGCGTCTCCTTCTTCTTCTGCTTCATCTCTCCTCTTGTATAATTTTCTTCTCTCCGATTTCTTTGTCATGGACTCCTTGTCTGCTCGTTGGCATTTGTCTTCTGCAGTGACTATCATCATGTCCTTCGGTGGAGGTATTTTTGCAGCCACTATCATATGTTTTTTTGTATATTGGATGAAAGTTAATATGGGTATTTGATTACTTTCATTTATTTATGTATTATATGATTGGAAAATAATTTTTAAGGTATGAATGTTAGTGATAAAAGGGACAAGACGTGATTTTGGTTGTAATGTTGGGATGAATTTCTGATACATGTAAAGGATTTGATGAAATGCCTATTATGTTGATGTTTATTGTATGAGAGTGCTCTGCACAATTTAAATTGATAGAAATATATTCCTTTAAATGATGGGAGTGTTATAACTTTGATACGAGTCTATATAATAAAAAAATGAATCATTCCTACATTGAAAAAATGATTTCAGTTCTTTATTTTCAGTTCTTTTTGATGGTTTAGTATAGTGTAGTAGAGCTTACGAGAGAGTGGTATTTTAGCTGTGGATTGGAAAACAAAAAAAATAGTAAAAGTTAGGGTTTTGGTTTTAGCAAGTGGAGGAGATATAAAAGAGAAGTTATTTGGCCAAGAAAACATCAAAAAGTTACTTTGAAACTATTTTCCATTATTCTTGATTAAGAGTTCACCATTCTTTGGAGATAGAGGAAGGATTCAACAATTCTTTGGAGATTTTTAAGATTCAAGAACGTGACTTCTTTATATTGTTTTGTTTATTATTTTTATGTTGATATTATTTATGTGTTTATTTGTTTTGTTTATTATTTTTATGTTGATATTATTTATGTGTTTATGAATGAATATTGATATAGATTTAGGTAGGAAGAACCTAGGATGTGATATACTCTAATTGATTCTTTGTTTAATGAAATTGTAGTTTTATTGTGATTTATTTATGCTTTTACATTTATTAAATCGAAGGAGCGAAGGTGAAAGATTCATTATTAGATTTAAAAATTGAGATTTGAGGGTTGAGATATATGTTTAGATCATAACATAAATATATATGTTTAGATTATAACATGAATAAAGAGAATAAAGCATGAGCTATTTAAAAGAAAGCCACAAGATCTTTTTAGATTAATGTAAAATCTATATGAGAGTTTATAGAATGAATTAAATTATTTTTAGGTTTTCTAGATTCAAAAAGGATTTTAGTTGATTACCCTTTGAATAGGTATTACTTGTCTCGAGCGAGAATATATTCAAAATTAGGAACTCTTACTGGTCCAAGAATTAGAATAATTTATTAATCAATAATGAAACCAAATATAGTAGAGCCTTAGGGGAACCTGACCTAAATCTAGCTAATTCATAGTTTGTTATATTCTTGATTATTTCTTTGCATTAGTATTTAGATTGTTACTTTATTTTATTTATCCAGTCATCTATAAATGTTAATATATCTTGCTAAGTTTATAGATAATGGGTAGTTAATCAAGAATCCCATAAGATTGAACTGTAATTGCATTGTTAGCTATAACTACATTATGCACTTATGGTAAAACAACTAAAACAAATAGTTAAGTAATGCAGAATGCTTCGTTGACTTTTTTACCTATAATGAGTGTTCCATTTTAGAAAACCTATCTAGTACTGCAAATATTGAATCCTTACCATTTCTAGAACTAGATAAACCTAAAGAAAAATCTATTAACAAATCTACCTGTCTATGGGGTTGCACTTGAGATTTAGCCTGTTTGCAAGTAACACATCTTTCATATATTCTCTTTATATTTCAAGATTCTTTTTTACTTTAAAGTTTCCTATGCAATGATAAATTTTAGATTTATTTTTCATGTGTTAAATTAGCATAATTTATTATTCGACACTTATTATTCATATTAGAAGCATTATTTACATTCCATTTAAAATTAACCTAATTATTTTTATTTATTTTCAGTTTTTAATTACATCATTAAATTGTAGGATCATAGGAATTATATACACTCACATTCATTCAATTAAAGGAAAGGAAATGGTATATTTTATTAGTTTTCATCATTCTCTTTCCAACTTATAGAGAAAAGGGGTTTCTTTTACTTAAGTAATGTCATTAATTCACTCGTTTTAGACTGTTGGCTTCGCTTCAGATTTCAAATAACCATTGTGGAATGTGAATAGCTCTAACTACTTAATTTCTTTTTTTGGTGTGGTCGGACTTGGAGAAAAAATGACTTGTTCTTGGATTTCATTATTTTTTCACTCTTCAAATTTGTTCTTGTTCTAAAAGAAAAGGAACTATAAAGTCCTAATCTAAGAATGAAAGTTTGGGGATTGATTGCAGGATAGCTAAGGTGTTAGGTACCTAATCATGCTCATCTAAATAATTACCTAGACTTATGATAAGTTTTACAGATTTAGGGAAAGATTCAAAGAAGAAAGGTAAGATTGGTAGGATGAAAATGTAAGACAATTTGCTATACCTTTGATAACTTAAATTGTGTAATTTAATTTGCTATTACATAATTGATTAATTGTTGATGAAAGAATAGTTTTATAAAGGTTTAAAGAGTATTTAAATTATTGGCGTTAATTTTGATTATTATAATTGATAATACTTTTTGTTAATATATATATTTAAAATTTTGATACATAAATAATAAAGAGAATTCACACACTTTTTTATTTTTGAATAATTTATCATTTTTTACGAAATATTCTTTTTTGCAGGCCCTATATTGTGTTGAAGAGCGTCGTTCATCCTTCTTCTTTGTAGTTTGGAGTTGTTTGTCCACCCAGGTAAGTCATCTAACTCATGTCTACCATATCTATTGTTTTAATAATATGATTCTGATGCATTTGGGTTTTGTGTGAATGTAAAGGACGTCTTAATTTTATGTTGTTGTTTAGAATATTCTTATAATCATTGAGGAGTTTTTATGTTCTTCTTTAATAGTCTAAGTATTTACTGTATATGGAATGAGTTTGAGATCCTATGGATGATTTGAGGCATAACTAAGTTCTTAGGATAGTATATAGGCTGAAAACCCGTGCTGTAGCTCCCATAAGGCTTATCGATGAAAAATTCCACGAGCTTAGTAGTCACAACGAGAACTTGCTTTCTTGATTCAGAGGTATAAACAATGTCATGTACTGTAGTATTGAAATCAATTGTAGGTGATTAATTCAATTGATAAATTCTTCAACTTCAATTTGATTAATGCAAATTTAGTATTAACACAAGAAATTCATACTTTTGATAGATAAGATAGTTCTTTGCATAATAAACCTTAAGATAGTATATAGGTTGGAAACCTATGATGTAACTCCCGTGAGGCTTATCGGTGAAAAATTTCACAAGCGTAGGTGTCATAGAAAAAACTTGCTTTCTTGATTTATAGGTATAAACAATGCCACGTACTATAGTATTGAAATCAATTGTAGGTGATTAATTCAAACATAAAGACTTCAACTTCAATGTGATTATATTAACACAAGAAATTCATACGTTTAATAGACAAGATATTTCTTTGCATAATAAACCCTAGGATGATTTATAGGCTGGAAACCTGTGATGCAGCTCTTGTGAGGCATATCAGTGAAAAATTCCATGAGCACAGGAGTCATAACAAGAACTTGATTTCTTGATTCACAGGTGTAAATAATGCCACGTACTATAGTATTGAAATCAATTGTAGGTGACTAATTAGATTGATTAATACTTAGGGGATGTTGTATAAAGTTTAGATGTTCTATAAACTTATGGGACATAAAGGATACTAACTATGTAATTAACAGTTTTACAGAAATGAGTAATGTTGATAGATCTTGGATATATAGATAATTAACACCTGATGGTTTCATTAATCCTGAGTTTGTTAAGGGAGTTGAAGCTTTTATTCATTATGTCTGTTCTCGACCTGCATATATGGATGACCCAAAGATCAAATGTCTATGTAAAAAGTGAAAATATATTCGTTTCCTTCTTATTGATGAAGTTAATGGGCATTTATTGAGAAAAGGGTTTGTCTTGAATTATTTTGGGTGGACATGATATGGGGAACCATTGATTTGTAGCACCTCAAGGGGGAATGAAGTAAACTCGTCAGTAAATGTAGATGAGTTTAAAGGGCGGATTGGATTTAGAATAAATAATGTGGGTGCAACTGAAAATTCTTACATGCAAATGGTTTATGATGCAGCCGGTTATACCTTTCAAGAAATATAGAAAATCTTAAAGAAAAACCAAACCTACATGCAAAACAAGTTTTTGACTACACTCAGTTGACCAAGAATTATGGCCAAATTGTGAAACAATGACTCAATTGTCTTCAATTACTCGAATATTGAAATAAAGTCTGAAGGTCATATTTCTGATTATAGTTTTGCTAAAATTATGGGATGGTATAATGAATCATTACCTCCTGATCATACAATGGTTGATAGTTTTTACAATATGAAGAAATTTATTACGAGTTTTGGTTTGCCTATTGAAAAAATTAATTGTTGCAAATTAGGATGTATGTTGTATTGGGGAGATGATGTGGAATTACAAGAGTCCAAATTTTGTGGTCAATCTGGATTTAAGCCTAGAAAGCATTATATGAAACAGAAATTAGTACCTTGGAAGTCGATGTATTATTTCCGACTAACTCTGAGACTTTAAAGACTATATTCTTCTGATGTTACTGTATCTTATATGAGATGGCATAATGAACACAAATAGGAAGATGGAATAATGAGTCATCCATTGGATGCACTAGTATGGAAACATTTAACACCCATTATAAGTTTGCAGTAGAAAGTTAAAATGTTAGGTTGGGATTGTCTACGGATGGATTCTAACCTTTTGGTCAATACGGCCAACAATATTCATCATGGCCAGTCATAATTACTCCTTATAATTTTCCTCCATGGATGTGTATGAATAAGGCATATATGCTCTTGACAGTGATTGTGCTAGGGCCTACAAATCCAAAGAATAAAATTGATGTATTCTTACAACCATTGATATCTCAATTGTAACATCTTTGGGAATATGGTGTTAAGACATATGATATGTCTCTAAAATAAAATTTTGTGTTGAGAGCAGCATTGATATAGACCATTAGTGATTTTTCGGCATATGCTATGTTGTCTAGATGGGGCACAACAGGGAAATTGGCTTATCCTTATTGTCGTAATGATTCTGATGCGTTTTATCTTCCAAACGGGGGCAAAACATGTTAGTTTGACAATCACAAGAAATTTCTTCCTCCACATCATCCATTTAAATGCAATAAACAAAGGTGTATTAAGAATAGGATGGTACAAACACCTCCTCTCCTTTACAAAGCTGATGAAGAGATATTGCAGGAGATTGATGCATTAGGGTTGCTGAAAGTTATAAAATTTGAAGCTGATGAAGTTAATACAAGCATTAGTAAACTTTGGTTGGAGAAAACGAAGCATCTTTTGGGATTTGTCATATTGGAAAACTAATTTGATACATCATAATCTAGATGTGATGCATATTGAAAAAAATATTTTGACAATTTGTTCAATACCATAATGAACATTGAAGGGAGGACAAAGAAAAATGCAAAATCATGAGCTGATTTGAAACTTTGTTATAGAAAGAATAAGTTATATAAATATCTTCGCACCGGTAAATATAAAAAAATATGTTACACTTTGGACAAAAAACAAAAGGAAATTATGTTTGAATGATTGAAAAGTTTAAAGTTTCCCAATGGTTGTATTTCAAACTTGGCAAGGTGTGGACATAAGGAAGTACAAATTATTTAGGATGAAAAGTTAAGATTGTCATGTGTTTATGCAAAAGCTAATTCCAATCGCATTTCGGGAGTTGCTACCGAATAAGGTTTGGGAAGTTATAACAGAATTAAGTTTGTTTTTCAAAAGCTTAACATCATCTGACATCAAGTTGGCTAAAATGGAAAAACTAGAAAGGAAAATTCCACTAATTTTGTGCAAATTAGAAGGGATTTTTCCTACAAGTTTCTTTAACTATATGAAGCATCTACCTATGCATTTAGCACATGAGGCTAAACTTGCTGGTCCAATTCAATTATCGATGGATGTATCCATTTGAGAGGTAATTCAATAAAAATGATTATAATTAAAGTAATAACATGTTTTAATAACTAAATTGTAATAATCCTATTCATTAATGTAGGTGTTTGCATCACTTGAAGAAAAATGTCAAAAACAAGGCTAGAGTTGAAGGTTTGATATGTAATGCTTATTTAGTGGAGGAAGCTAGTATAGTTTGTTCATATTATTTTGAGCCGCATATTCACACAAGAGAAATAAAAGTTTCTCGTAATGACGATGAGGGAGGAACGAGTGATGTTGATGGTAATTTATCAATTTTTACAAATCCTAGATGAACATATGGACATTCAACAAGAAGAATATTAACAGAAGAAGAAATTGAGGCTATCCATGGTTACATTTTATTGAACTATTAAGAGGTTCAACCTTTCGTATAGCAAGTTGAAATTGATTATTAGGTTTTGAAATTTAGTGTTATTCACAACTGAAATACATAATAATGCTTTTAGATTATACGAGGAATGGTTACATGAGCTAATGCCCAAGAAAACACAGGATGATATCAATAAAGAAGTTAGAAGACACTTTCCTCGATGGTTTGAGAAATAAATAATGAAGTTTGCATACGGGGAGAATTGATGGATTACTATGGCAAAATTATTAAGATACTTGAAATTGAGTACCCTGTATTGCTAATAAAGTGAAGTATGATATTTAAGTATGACTAGTTTTATCTAACTCCAAATTTTGGTACAAAAGTGCATAGCCGATACAATCTCGTTGAAATCAACAAGAGAAGAAGATTTAGACAATTTGAACCTTTCGTGTTAGCAATGCAAGTGATCAAGGTGTATTATATCCCTTTTCTAGCTTACAACGAGATGAGTCAGATTGATTGGCCGTTTGCAAAGTTCAACGTAGAGTTGTTTTTAAATCACATTGAAAAAGAGAATAGAGAATTGAAAGTAAAGCGTTTCAGGAAGATGTTTATGAAACAGATGCATTTGTTACATATGATTGAACGATCCAAATAATGAATTTGTTAAAAATTTCATCTGAAAAGGATGAAGCAGGAGAGAGATCTGAAGAGGAACCTGAGTTTGATTTTAATTCTTCAGAAAAAGAAGATGATGATGATTTTGATTTACAATTAAGTGCTAATCGTGATTAATTTGTGTTTATAACAGAATATTATATTTAAAAAATCAATTATTGAATTTTCAATATATTGTTTGAAATATTGAATTGAAATTGTTATATTTTTGGAATATTCAATCAAATATGAATTTCAGGTTTAAATATGCCACCAAAGAGAAAATAGAATATGATGTCACCAAGGTTCAGACCACGACTTAGAGCTAGATACTATCTATGTGAAGCATCTCATTCTACAGCTGCAATTTAATCAGACGTTGTAACTTTAGTTACTACACTTGCAGATGAGGCATCATCTTCCGTACCTACTGCTACACCATCTACCACCCCTATACCGATAGAGATATCAGGGGTAAATGATAGGATGAAGGAGGCAGCCTCTAGCCTTGAGCTGAGGGAGCTGATGGAAGAATTTACATCACAGTTGTCAACAGTAAGTGAAAATACATGAAACACCATATGTTTATAATTAAGTTATAGGTTTAAATTTAAAAAAATGGTATAAAATTAATTTTTTTAATATTAGGTTGATTCCGTCTAGACCGTGCTAAAGAAACATGACATACAAATTCAAGGAGAAGATGGATCTTGAGGGCTACATATAAAAGAATATCTCTCAAACGACAAAGGAATTTTAATATCAGGAACTTGAGCTACAAAAAATATATTTTTTATTTTTTAATTGATTTTTAAACTTTAATTAGATAAATATTACATTATAAGTACTTACCGTACGTTTTTCCTTTTGTTTCAAAATGAAGTTTTTTAGGATTATGAATTTGACTCGGTCATTTATAAAGTATGGGAGAGACGAGCACACACATGTTATCGAGACTTTGTTGGTGTGATACATAAGACTGATATATGACCGCCTTATATTTTTGAACAAATAAGGAATCATTGGTAGCAGTATTGGACATCACTCGAGGCAATGTCCATTTCAAAGCGTAATTCTATTAACAGACACAGAGGACCGGGGGAGAGAGTCTTCCCGTACATACTGGAGGATCTATTACCCACCATAAGCATGCAGAGAAACTTGTAAATATCTACACTTTACATTTATATTCTGATTTTTTTACTGTGGTATATTTCAATTTAATTTGATGTGTGAATTTTGGAATAAAAATATGTATTATGGAGAATTATAATGTTATAAATGTCTTGTGCTATTTATGGTTGTATTGTTGAGTTACTTTCTTTGTTCAACAGGGGGTAAATATCATAAAAATGGAGGAAATTTTGCCAAAATTTTTATAAATTGTAGTTCACTTGTAATATTTTATTTTGATGCAGGAAAAGTCTATGGGCACGAAGCCTATACCCTTTCAGCTCTTTTTGCACACTCACACTAAGAAGCATGACGGTATAACCTTCATCAACACTCGATGTTGAGAACTAAATGTATGTGAAATTTAAGCTTTAATATTAATGCTTAATAATTATCACTTACTAACATAAACATTACATTCTAGTATGACCAAATACAAGAAAATATTCAACAACAATCTCAGCAGCCTGAAAATGTTGATGAGAGTTAAACCTATCTTCATGTAGTGGGTGGTAGGGACCGTCGTGGAAGGATATTTGGATTAGGTTCATTTGCGAACAAATGTTATTCGCTATCCTCCACATCGAATACAACAGCTTCTAATAAGAGGTCTGCACCTAATGAAGTCTATGAGCTTCGAAGCACAGTACAGACATTGGTAACTCAATTACAACAGTCGCTGGAGTACATAGCTCAGCTCCATAATTAGGTGGATGAGTTGAAGGGTAGGGACAACAACTCATCGTAGTAGTCAGAGCATCTGCGGTCACCAAATGAATAGCGTACTTATAGTCATTTCTATGAATTAAATACTTATTATATACGAAATAATTTTTTATTATCAATTAAGATTATTTTTACTTTATATCATCAATCAACTTTCTATTTTAACAAATTAAATGTAGAAACAAAACAAAATATTATCATAAGATAACTAATAACTGTATAAATTATGTATCAACCATAAGATTATCAAATAAATTAAATTCAGGGAAAAATTAAAAAAATAGTATTAGTAAATTTACTGATAAAAATTCGATTTACCGATGGATAACTGAGAACCGTCAGTAATGTTGTCGTTAACTTACTAATGGAATAACTAATTTTGTCAATAAATTTACCAACGAATAAGATTTGTTCGTCGATAATATTACCAACCAAAATAATCTTTCCGTCGCTAAACTTACTGATAGCTCAAAATAATCATTGGTATATTCACCGACGGTAACATAAAATGTCCATTGGTAAATTTGTGACGAAAAATTTGTGATTCGTCACAAATTATTACCTATGACTGTTTCTCCAACATCTTTGTCCTTCAGTAAATTCCGTCCATAACTTAGCTTACCGACGAAATGAGTAGGTTTAGAGTCGGTAATTTTCGTCACTAAACTTCATTTTTCTTGTAGTGATTACATTTAGTTAAAATATTATAATTATAAAAATCTATATGTCATAGAGTGC
>JANZXP010000196.1:24021783-24034779 GCA_027576715.1 Erythroxylum flavicans | reverse complement strand
TCAAAAATATACAATTTAAGCTCAAAGATTCAAACTAACCCATAAAAACACTTAAACACAAAAACTAATCTAATTAACCCTAAATGCATATTAAAAACTTGAAATGACATTAAAATACTTATCAAATCTAACCCTAAAATACAATGCAAATCACCACTATCAGTAAGAACTGGTACCATAATAGATCTATAAACATTAGATTAATAGCCAATTAAAGAGAGATCTTAATTGTTTATTAGTTACCCTTATGATAAATTCAAATGCAGTTAGATAGTTAGGATGAGTTTTTATAGATCAAGAGGTCAGAATCCAATTGTTATCTATTTTAATTAGGATTACCTAGCTATATCTTGAAATGGGTAATCATAACTACTGAATATCTAAAGTTAAGTATTATTAAATAAAGAAGGTGAAGTGAAACAAAACATGTATCTAAGGAATTCCTAACTTTTTATCATTGATTAATCAACAAATTTACTAATGCTAGTTTAATTATTTAGTTACCGTTTTTCTCTATATAGTTTTTTAGTTATTCTATCATATTATTGAACTTAACAAATTTTTATAAGAATTGTTAGGTGACTCTTGATGTGTGTATATGCTCTTGAAAAATGTTGATATGGAATCTAATTTTCTATAAAAATTTGTTGTTGAAAGTTTCTTAATCCTAAACTATGTCTTGGAAGACTATCGTATTTCTCTCATCTTAGATTGTAGCGACGCTAAATGTCAAAAAAATGCAAAAACACCATTTGATATTTTTTGGTTGGATGTTTAATAGTGAAGCATCGGTTGATTATTTCATTCAATGAACTTGGGACATTGAATACCTGGTAGTTTTGTACAAATTATTTCTATATTTTCTTGTTAAATTCAGAAGAGATGTGATGGATTTTCTTTAGCTTGTTAGCATATGATGCACCAATTAGGTAGATGTAGGAATGTGAATATTCTGTCAATTGTTGGAAATTTAGATTTCATAGCCACCTAAGTGATTTTGGAAGCTTAGGGATTAAAATTTTTACGCCGTACCACTTTAATATAAGGGATAATGGTGGTATTACCTTTTATAAATTCTTTTATAAATAATTTGTGAAGTTTTCATATCTTTTCAATCTCCTTATGATCTTGTCATTGTCAAGGTGAGTCTGTTGATTTCTTTCTTAATACTATCTGGAATAGGAATGTTATTGAACAAGCATTTGGTAATGACAGCAGTAGCAACTGTACTGTCGCAATGGATCAGTGGATTTAGTATTTGCATGGAGGTTTTATTCTGAAGATGCCTTGTGGACAAACAGTTGGCATACCAGAAATGAGTGTCCTTATCATTTCCAATGAGATTGATAACTTTAGATCTCACTTTCTCTTTTGTTTTCAAGGTTGCTTTCATCATAGACAACATACTAGGTAAGGATATGTACCTCTATATGTTGGTGCCTTTGATTGAATAACCATAAATCCATTTAGTCCATAAGGACTACTTCTCTTTGCATAACCTCTACAGTATTTTAACCATCAATGAGGTTTTAATAGTTTGAATAGAAATGAGATTAATACCACCCTCAATTCTTAGGATATAAATTTTAATCAATGTGATCCTTGCATTGCTTGTGTAAAAATGTGTCCATGTCCATCAAAAATTCTCCAACATTCGGTCCATCTATTTGGAGATTGATGTTGGTATGGCCATATGTGCTTCCCAAAGCACATTCATAAATACAAGTATAGTTGAAATGAATTGCACCTACCTGCTAGAGATAAGTTCTTGTTGTTTGAAAAGGATATTATAGCTTTGATTCTATCAATAAGAAAGGAGTACTCCTTATAATGTAATCTTGAGTGAGAAATGGGGAAGCCAAGGTATACCATTAGCAGTTGTTGTAGTTTGAATCCTATGGATGAACTAATGCTTTGCTCCATATGATTAGCACATCTTGAAACAAAAAGTTCACTCTTGGTATAATTTACTTCAAGTATAATGAGTCTAGTGAAGATTTTGAGAGCTGACACTAAGGTTTTGATGGAAATTGGATCTATATTGGCTAGCAAAATTAAATCATTAGCAAAGCATAAATTGGAAATCCTAAGTTTCTTGCACTTCAAATGATATATGAATTACTTAGTCCTTTCAATGACTATTGAATACTTCCATTGTCAATGCAAATAAGTAAGGGGATATGGGGTCCTCTTGTTGAATTCCTTTCATATTATTGATAGTTGTGGATGGTTGGCCATTAATCAGCACATTGAATATAGGAGTGGTTATGTATCATCTTACCCATTGTATGTATATTTCAGGGAACTTCATAGCATGCATAATTTTAATGATGAAGTCCCTACTATCACTATCATAAGCTTTTCTTAGATCTATCTTGAGAATGCAATTCGTCCTACTCCTTTTCTTGGTTCCTTACTAATTCTTGCAACAACATTATGTTGTCACCTATGTTTCTACCTAAAATATAGGTTCCCTGTCATTAACTGATGAACCTTGGGATCACTTCCCTTAAACTATCGATAAGTATCTCTGAAATTTATTTTATAAATCATTTTACAACATGCCATTGGCCCAAAATCTGAGAATATTTTTTACACTCCACCCTTAGGTATAAGGGTTATATAAGTTCTATTTAGTTCAATAAGTAAAACTCCATTATTGAAAAACTTAAGAATTGCATCAACTACCATTGGTTTTATGACTGACCAAGAAGAAGTTACCATTGAATCAATCTAGGCTAGGGGCTTTGTAAAAGTTCAGTGAATTCAAAGACTTCTCAATTTTTACACTAGTAACTGATTTACAGAGACTTTCTACCTTTTGAGATGAGAGTGTCTTTTAAAGATTTCCTATAGCAAGGAACTTAAAGAATAAGAACAAGTAGGATCATTCATCAGTTTAGAGATTCCCTCATTGGGATGTTGTGAGTGATTGGAAACCAGAAGCCACTATGTGGTAGTAATCTAGAGAAGTCATTTTTATCATGCCTCATCCTAGTTTCTAAAAAGACTTGCCATACTTGCTTTAATATCAAGGATCAAATCCTTGATTAAAAGTTTCTTGTGAGGCGCATTTGTACTTCTAACATTCCATGTTAGAACTTTCATTTATGAACTTCCCCTATGAGGGGTTTCTTCTTTATGTTAGACTTTTTTTCTAATAACTAGTTCAAAACTAGATTTGTTTGCCGCTTTTCCTCCTAAGGATCCATGATTGGATGGAGTTGAGTCTTCTCCCGTCCTCATTCTTTCCCTTTTAGAGTGTGTGCTATCATTTCATATGGATTCACATGTTAAGTTTCTTTGCATTATGGACTTTAGTTCCCCAATAATCATAGCCTTTTCAAATGATTAATAACTAGCTGGAACTATATGTTTATCATCTATTACTTCTTTTCCGTATAAGTTGCTTATTGTTAGTTGATCTAAATTTTTTGATTAGGTTCTAGTATTAAAGTTTCATGATCTAGTTTTTGGAATTATGTTCATCCACTTTTTGAACTATGAATTTAAGGAATCATCCTGTCTTGAAGACCCTTCTACCTAGATACCCCACAAATTTGCTTTTATTTGGTTTAGCTTAAAGCCTATTAGATATAGCACACTTCATATAAGCATCACATCCCCAAATGTTTAAGTGTGACCATCTTGTTTTTCTACTAGTCCATATCTCATATTGTGTCTTGTCAATTGATTTAGATGGAACTTTATTTAAAAGGTAAGTAGTGGTTTCAATGGCATATTCCTAAAAGGAGATAGAAAGGATTGCATAAATCATTATGGAATGTACCATATAAAATAGAGTATGATTTGTCCTCTTAGATACTCCATAATGTTTTGGAGTTGTAAGAAGACTCCATTGTAAGAGAATCCCATTCGTTTTTAAGTAACCAAGAAACTCATGGTCTAAATATTCACCACCTCTATCTAATTTAAGTGTCTTAATACTTTTACCATTTTGTTTCTCAACCTCAACTTTAAATTCTTTGAACTTTTCAAATGATTCAAACTTTTGTTTCATCAGGTACACATAACCATATCTAGAATTGTCATCTGTGCATGTAATGAAATATAAGAATCCACCTTAAGCACTAGTGGACATAGGCCCATGTATATCAAATGTATTAGTTTTAGTAACTCACTAGCACGTTCTCCCTTTCGATTAAATGGTAATTTGGTCATCTTTCCCAATAAATAAGATTTACAAGTTTCATATGATTCAAAATTAAAAAGATCTAAATGTCCTTTTTTATGTAACTTTGTGATTCTAGTTTCAGTGATATGACCTAACCTACAATGCCATAAATAAGATAGATTTTGGTCATTTAATAATTTTTTCTTGCTATTTATGTTAAGAATTGGTCTTTCAAGATCTAATTCATACGAACCATTTGTAAGTAATCCAGATCCATAATAAACATCATTGTTATAAATAAAACATCTATTATTTTTAATGATAAAGACAAATTCATTCAAATCTAATTAAGAAATAGAAATGATGTTTCTTTTAATAACTAAAATATAACAAAAATTATTTAGATCTAATACAAGGCCAGAAGTCAAAGCTAAACTACAAGTTCTTACAGCTAATGTAGCAACTATTGTCAACTCATAAATCCAGTTCACCTTTCCTCAACAATCTTTAACATCTGCATGTTATTACATATATAAGAAGCAAATCTAGTATCTAATACAAAAGAATATGGAACAGAAGTAGAAAGATTGATCTTAATCATAAATGTCCTGAAGAGACAGCTTCCTGAAGCTTCTTATCTTTTAGGATAGCAAGATAAGATGGGCAGTTCCTCTTCCGTTGTCTATTGGCTCTACAATGAAAGAATGTGCCCTTGTCATTTCTCTTCTTCAAACCCCCTTTTAGCTTTACTAAATTATACAAGCCTTTTGTTACTTATTCTTAATCTTCATAGAGCCCTTTTTTTGTTCTTAGAAGAATCCACAACAAGCATATAACTGGGTTCTTTTTAAGGTACCCTTTTATAGTCTTAGGCAAATTTAGCAGTTCGGGCAATGACCTATCCTTCTGGTTCATATGGAAGTTCTTAATGAACTATGAAAAGCTCGAACTGAGAGGCTGCAGCATCAGACTAACGCTTAACTCATGGTTTATGACAAAAGCTTATTGGGCTAATTTTTCAATATGCCCAATCATCTTAAGCATATGTAGGTTAACTAAAGATCCTTTTACCATCTTACATTGAAATAATGCCTTGGAGAATTTAAAGCTCTCTACCCTACTTTGTGCACTAAATAACTTCTTGAGATGAAAAATCATAGTAGGTGCATCCATTTTCTCATGCTTTCTCTGAAGCTCTGGAGATATGCTAGCCAACATCACATACTCACACCCAGGACTTGTACACCTGGCATCTGAACCTTAGTTTTTCATATAAATAGACATTTTGTGACTGAAAAAACTCTTAAAAGTTTAGATGAATCGTTCATAAAATAAGAGGGGCAATAAAAGCTTGCATTTTTGGAGATCCATGGAGGCCATAGAGGGCTAATCCTTCTTGCTGAAGATACATTTTGGGTATCTGTTCATGTGTATTGTATTCTTTCTCTCTTAGGAATTGATTATGTTATCCTATGTTTATTATTTGGGTATTGTTTAAAGATGATCTTAATGCATTCGTTGAATTGTTTTATTACAAACCCATTATTAGAATCTTCAATATAATCTGTAATTGTTATGTTTACATTTGTTTGTGATGACTAATGATATCAAATCATTAGGGACAATTTGTAATTGTTGTGTTTCTGATTAGTGTCGAATCATTAGGGACAACATAAAATAGGTTAAATGACCATAGCGTATGTTGTTGTTACTTTAATTAATTTATTTTCCTAACTCATAATGCAACTATCCAATTAAATATAAAGAGCTTATCATAGGTTGTTTGATAGCTAGATTTAATTAACGAGCTTCTTTTAATTAAACATGACCTAAAGGAAAACCAGGGTTAATAAAGCTTATCGTTAACCTATGATTAATAGTTGCTAAAAGAGGTATGAGAATAACAATTCCATGAATTATATTTAATTGTGTGTAGGCTGAGATTGAACTAATGATCGGGTCCTTAGCATATTCATCACTTTTCTCATTTTTATATTGTTAGATTTAATTTTCTTTTGTTAGTTTAGTTTCATTCTATTTTCTTAATTGACAACCAAAACCCCCAATAACGTAAACACCGTTTATTTTCATAATAAAAGCTAGCCAAACATTCTCTGTGGGATCGACCTAGACTTACTACTAGCTATATTTTTAGGTCTAGTTATTTGTGTAGAGTCATAATGTGCCGTATCAATTTTGGCACCATTGGTGAGGAGTACATTATTTTAGCTTTTTTCTTGATTTTAATTAGTGTTTTGTATATATTTGTTCATAATTAGTCTTTACATTTATTTCTTGATCTTTTCACCTTCTATTTATTATTCCTGTTAAAAAAAGAGAAATATATGGAAGGAAGTAGTTTTTCCTATAATTCATATTCTCAATCTTATAACTAAGTTTGAGTGATCATACGAACTTTAGTTATAGATGAGATAACTAGCAAAATTACTTCTTTCATAGTTTGTAGGATACATAAGAATTCTTGAATAGATCAAAAGCTTCTTATTATGGCTTAGGTCCATCTCTAGAATAATTAGTTAATGTTGTTGCTCCTAACACTTTGCAATTTCAATAGGAGGAAAGGAAATTTTGGTAGGATATGAGGTTTAGTGTCTAAAATTTAGAGTGATAACAAAACTCAGGTACATCTCTGGAAGATTTAGTTATGTCTCTTTCTACTAATACTTTGAAATTTCAACAGGATATAATTCTTAGAATCTAGAACTTGGCAACCTAGGAGGGTTAGATGATGGAAGCTCTCGATCACCTAGCATCACAAAGCGAAGAGATCCAACCATCTCAACTCGAGGTGAACCTGAGGGAAATTATTACAAAGACCTTATAGAGTGAAGAGGACATGAGAATCTTGAGAATACTAGTTAAGGAATTGCTTGTGAAGAAGAAGTTGAGAAGGAGCTCGAAGGAGAAAAGGATACATTATTCAACTCGAAGGTGAGTACTGAGTCTATAATTATTTTTAAGACTAAACCTTCACCTTTGCCTAATAGGTTGGAGTAATTAAAAGAGGAAGAAAAGGTTAAAGAGATATTTGAGATATTTCCAGAGTGTATGGAATCAGTAGAGATTAAGAATTTGAAGATAGGGAAGATGCTGAATATGAGAGATCATTAACTTAATTTTGTCATGTGGAGAAAGCGCAAAATGTGACACTTGAATATCATAATTTTGTCACGTGAAAGGAAAAGTATGGAGTTGAGCCAATGATAATAAACAAAGGCACTGCTTAGGACGAAACCCAATGGAAGTTTATTTCTTTTTCCTTTACATTTTCACATTTGTTTCTTATATGCATATGTATTTTTAAGTATGTTTGTTCTTAAATGTTTTTGAGTTTTCAAACAAAGAGAGAGAGAGAGAGAGAGAATCAAATAATCAAATAAACAATATCTCTTTTTCTATTACTTCTAGGATTATATGTTGATAATTAAAGAGTGAATTAACTAGAAGAATTTATGGCAACTTTAGCATGTACTTTTACTCTTGTGATTGGTCAATATACATTATCTTTAGAAGAGTAGTGACTAGTAGTAGGCATAAGCTAGTGAGATTTTGAGCCTTTATAGTCTGACACATCCATACCAGTCTCATTGTCTTTTGCTTATGTGTAACCTTCATGAAATGTACATCTTGACTTTGCTTTGATTTTCTATTCAAGACCATATATTTATCACATGCATTAACATGGAAATGATATTGGCATTCTTTTCTTTATAAGTTACATTAGCTAAATAGCCTAGCTATTGATATGATTTTTCCTTTATTAAGAGCTTTAATTGCCTTTTCTTTTAGTGCTAACCACATTATATGCTTCAAACCTAACCAAATGTCCTACATAAACCTTAAAGCTATTGGAGCATTTTTTTTATTGTTGATTATTGTGGATGTACAAGAGTATAAGTGTGGAGGTGTGCATATATGCGAGGTGGTTATAATCATTAACATGTCATTTTATATCTTGTCAATGGATTCTAAGGTTGATGTAGTTTCTTTCAATTTTTAAATGAAAAGAAAAAGAAAAAAAGAAAGAAAAGAAAGAAAAGAAAGAAAATTTTGTTTAAATAAAAGTATCTAGGAGGAAATGCAATTGTTTTGAAATGTTATTCATGATTAGTTTCTCTTCTTAAAGTTGTATCAAATGGGTGATTTGAGTATGTTATATAGAGGTAGATGTTGTTTTGGAAGGTTCACTCCTTATAGTTTCAATGTATTGTTTATCATCACATCTTTATGACTAATCCCTTCTAATTAATTATGTTTCATGTTGTTTATGGTGTGAGAGCTTGAATTTAAGCTATGAAATATAGTTTTTGCATTCATCATAGTTGATGTACACAATTGTGAGTGAGTGTTGGTTTTTGAGCTTGATGGTATATTGAGTGTTTTTCTCGTTTCACTAACTTTAATGACTTTCATGCTATATTATCCAATTACGTCTCACCTTTACTGTTGCCAACATTACAATCTTAAAAAGTCCTTTGATTCATGATTATGCATGTGAACCTTAGTGTTAGAGAAATGAAATGATATGCAAGGTTTTAGAATGTCATGATCATGAATGGTATTTGAGTGTACCTATGGATCTGCTTTTTCAAGTCTACCTCTAGATTGCTTAGTTTTTAAAGGTGATGATTGTTGATTGATCATGAGTAGAAACATTGAATGTTGAGTTTTTTCTATGGTTTTCGAAAGTTATTCCTCTTTTCTTATGATTATTTGTTCTTAGTAAATATGGAAAATGAGTAGGTGTTTTAGGTTTGTGACTTTGATTTTGATGTTTTGCCAAGGATGGTCAAAGGCTAAGTGTGGGGGAAATTGATATGTACTTAATTGGTTATACATTTATTCCATAACACTTAGTAATTAATGCTATGAAATGCTTAAGACAATCACTTTAGTTCATACTTAGTTTTAGGTACAATTTGGAAGCAAAAGAGCTCACGTGAGTCGAAAGCATAATATTTGAGTTGTCTATTTGAGATTCACACTCCCTTATCTTCATAAATCAAGAAGGAGGAGGATTAGAGCATGAGGGGATAAGAAAATGCAAAAATATGAAGTATATATATGGTTTATAATAGCTCAGAACCGTACATGAAATTGTCATAGCCGTGAGACATCTCTCACGGCTATGACAAAAGTGTCATGGTTGTTACATTCATCTCATGACCAGGAGATATGTTTCATGGATGTGGCACTCCTTTTCACGCCCACACAAATGAGGATCACATCCGTGAGCCTCATTTAGGGCATTCACTACTGTAAGCAATATAGTCACGCCTGTGACTTTTACACCTAGCACCTGAACCTTAGTGTTTAATATAAGTAGACATGTTACGACTGTAGAAATTTATAAAAGGTTGGATGAATCATTTGGGAAACAAAAGGGGTGACAGAAGCTTGCATTTTGAGAGACCCATGGCTAGTCCTCCTTGCTCAAGTTCATAGGGGATGTCGAAGTCGAAGGCATATTTTGGGCATCTCTTCATTTGTATTGTATTCTTTCTCTCTTAGGAATTGATTATGTTATCCTATGTTTATTATTTGGGTATTGATTAAAGATAATCTTAATACGTTAATTAGATTGTTTTATTACAAACCCGTTATTAGAATCTTCAATATAATCCGTAATTGTTATGTTGAGATTTGTTTGTGGAGACTAATGATATTGAATTATTAGGGATACAATCCATAATTGTTGTGTTTCCAATTAGTGTTAAATCATTAGGGATAACATAACTTAGGTTAAATGACCTAAATGTTTATGTTTCTTACCTTGTTTAATCTACCTTCCTAACTCGTAATGTAGTTGTCCAATTAAATCTAAAGAGCTTATCATAGGTTGTTCGATAGCTAGGTTTAATTAACAAGCTTCTCTGAATTAAACACGACCTAAGGGAAAACTAGGATTAATAAAACTTATGGTTAACCTACAATTAATAGTTGCTAGGAGAGGTACAACAATAATAATTATATGAAGTATCTTTAATTGTGTGTAGGCTGATATTGAACCAATGACCAGGTCCTTGGACTTTCGAGAACATACCCTAATGAAAGCGGAGTGTAAGAGCAGTCACATTCATTTTATGTGGAATCATACAAACACCACAAATTTTTAAAGATTAAACTCCTCATTCCATTGATAAAACATAGTTTACATTGTAGCTTTTCACTACATAAACCATATATACAATATCAAAAACATATAAAAGTTTACTACTCTTTACAGCATTCTACATGAAATGAGAAAACTATACAAAAACATTCTATCTAACTCCTCAATGTCAGCTGACTAACCTTTAAGCCATTCCTTGAGTCCAAAAATGTAATATTAGACTTCTTCTAGAATGTCTTAGAATCTACGTCGCCTCTTCCATACCTGAAAATCAACGTTGCAATTTTGATGAGTTTTGCGAATTCAATGAGTGATCCATCATCAATGCGCTCACTCATATTAAACCACAAAGACAATTTTCCATTCAATTTACAACTGAATCACATTAACAAATACTGAATAGGATGGTTCACTCTTTTCAAATCACAAGAAAAATTCACATTTTATAGAACAACACATACTTATTTATTCTTCCACTATATATATATATATATCAAACAGTTCACTTATTCATTTCTATTCAATCATTAGACATATATAACGATGTATCTGCAAATGCACATGTGACTCACTTTTGTTGTTACCTTTTTTGTGACCGAGCATTTTTTTAACTGTCTCTTATCCATTATGAATACTGAGCTCATTAATAACTATCCCGTATTCGTTGTGAATACTGGACTCATTATAATATTGGGCCTGTGGTTTCTTAAGCATATTCTAATGCAATGAGATGCACCAATTCACATTTTAAGTAATCAATCACATTCGTTCATTATAAACTGTCACTTTTCACATATTCCTTGGATCTCAGTCCCGCATTGAACATTTTGTTAAGAACACTTATTTTTCCCAATTCACATTCAATCATAAACACTTCCAATACATTCCCAATTTCAAACTCCTCGGATCATCAATGTCTAAATTATCACATTCAGATCATTCACAGTTCAATAACTAAAATATGAACAAAACAAATCAAATCCTAGTTAGTAACATCTAGGTTGACTCACAGTAAGCTCCAGATAGTTATTGCCTCATCGAACTAGCAATGTCTGGATGTTGTCATTTGACTTGAGCATCTAAATCAAACAATACACATATTTTACACATTACTAATTTGATCAATCACGTAAGTATTCAATCATACACATATGTCTATGTGTTATGTACAATGCATGCTCAATGACTTTTCCTGGGTATGTATCCTTAAATCCTAAGTCTTTATCTTTCAAACTTTATCACTGCATCTATCTAGCTTGTACTTAGGTTTACACCTTAAAGAAACTTGATCAATTCTAATATCATCAATCAATCATTTACCAATGTTGTTCTAGTATTATATAATCACATAATATCCAAATTATCATTCATTCTTACTTAATACACCTTCCCTATTTCTTTTGGATCACAATTGCATTTCTAAGAACACTTTCATTCCTATAACACTCATAATTTTTCAGATTTTGATAGTTTTTTGTCCACCATCCATTCTTCAATTATAACCTTAATTAACAAAACTAAGTTTATTTCAAGCCTAAATGCATAATAGGAAGGTACCTTATCATTAGTTGTCTTAAAAATTACTAAAAGACAACATTTCACTTTATATGCCTTTCCCACGATCGTGGTGGACCTTCCCACGATCGTGATCGAAGCTTGTGCAGCAAGCCACGACTGTGGGGACTATACCACGATCGTGACAGAACCCAATTAACTAGGCCATAATCATACACTCAAGGGTAAATGATGTTGTAAATGATGTTTCACCTACTTAGAAACATCATTTACCCTTCAAGTTTTCCAGAATTCATGCTCTTTTATTCACCTTATTTCATACTAATCTAACCACCATATTGGTTACATTAAACCTCACAAAAATCTACTAAATTTTTTCATTATCATTCACTTTATACCATTTCATCCTATATCCAACACATCATATACATAGTTCATCATTTTCTATTTCATTTCCTCTTCATTCTCACCTCAATTCTAACTCTAATTCATCTATAAAACAACTCATAAACTATTGTTTATCATCTATATAAAGATAGAACATAACATCATCATTCATAAATCCTAGTTCTTCTCATTTTAAGAACATTACATAAACACACTTCTTAAGTATAAATTTAACCTTCATTATACCTTAAATCCTAATCTATTTCATCTACATAAAAACTTATAACTCACTTTTTTCATACACCTAAAACATAACATAATGGCCTTCATTCATCCATCAAAAGTTTTGCACTCATTTAACACCATTAACACTATCATTCTATCTCTAAATTATCATCATAAATGTTTCTCTTATAACAAACTATGAAATCATTTATATACTTACTTGTTTTAGGTCCAATCTCTTCAAATTGTCACCTAACCTTAGCTTTCATACATACACAATCAACAACTCTTCAAAGTAGAATTGGTTAGGTTTTAGTAATAAGATGAAGAAGATAACATCTTGGAGTAGCTAGTGTTGAAAGATGATAGCAAGGCTCAATGTGGTGAGGGTGAGAGTGGAATGGTCGTAAGTTGGAGAAAGAAAGAAGAAGAAAACAAGAGCATGTAGCAGAGAAATGAAAGACATATGAAAGATGAAAAATTGTTGTCTTTCAATGTAAGTGTCGTAGGTGATGAAAGACATAGAGGAATCATTCGAGTAAAGAAGCTACATGGGAATTGGAGGAGAACATGAATAGACAATAACCCTACCTATTTGATC
>JANZXP010000196.1:23980777-23999003 GCA_027576715.1 Erythroxylum flavicans | reverse complement strand
CAATTTCTAAATGCTGGAGTAGATCCTAAAGAGATCCCACTTCCTCATGAATTTATCTTGAATCGGGATCTTTTGGCCAAAAAATGGACAATCAAACCCATTTCTCGATTCAATAGAAGCCCAAAGAGGTGAATATAATAGGGTCTCAAATAATCCAGCAATTATAATTATAGTCGTACAAATACATAAAACGATTGAAATCAGAACATTGTGGGAAAAATTAAATATGTCAAAAGAAAAATAATCATGGAAGTGAGTAAAGATGAATACAAACAACTAAGCATGGAAGTAAGGAAAGTGATAGTACTCAAAACTTGGTAACTTGAACAAAACAGAACTCCTACTCAAGCAACGAAGATTATGAGTTAAGTCAAATCAATTATTTCATTTCTGGTTAACTATGACATTGTAAAGAAATTAAGTGCACCAACGATTGCTTTAAGTGTCTCATAAGATGTAAATGAACTTGTAATCTAGAAATCAATTTGATCAAAATTACAAGACATAAAGATAAAAGGTGTCCTAGGAAAGATAGGGTATTATAAGAGATTTATTTAGAAAATTTCAATAATTATTGCATAATTAAATAGGCTTAAGCATAAAAAATGTCAAATTTAATTAGAGTGATTGATATGAAGAAAGCTTTTAGAGGTAGAAATAAAGCCTTATCATTGTGACAATATTATCCCTTTCTTCTAAAGATGAGTATTTTGTACTATATTTTGATGCTTCTTGAGTTGGTTTAAGGTACATTTTGATGCAAAATGATAAAAATTACCTATTTATTAAGGTAACTTAAGCAATAGAAAGTTATTTTGCTCATAACCTTGAGATAGCAATCATGAGCAAGATGTCAAATCAATCTTTAGAAACTTTATTTGTGAAATGTGAAGTATTACATGATTCTGAAGTAATAGTACAATTTATTGGTAAGGTGCATCTAGGTATCAAAATAAGATTTGACAATATTATCTCTATAGAGTTACCTCTAAAGTATATATTGATTATAAGAGTTTTTAAATATATTCTATATAGAAGTGGTTGACTAATTATCCAAACCAATATCAATAGGCAGTAAAGAAAGCATAATGCGTTATGACTCTATTTTAAGAATATCATAACCCTATATAGAAAATGTTAACACCTTAAATAAGGTATGTTACCACTCTTTAGAAAAGTACCAATACTACAGCAAAGTTAACATCATTATATTAAAAAAATACCACCACCATAGAAAAAAAATACTACCACATTGTGTAAAAAAGTATCATTATTTAATTTTGCAAATACTATGTGCTTAGATTGAAAATACCATTAACCTATTTAAAAAACACCAATCCACTTAACAAAATATACTACTACTCCTTACAAAATATAAGACTAGCTTTCACAAAGAAAATTTTTAGTTAGACTTATAATAAATTTAGTTTATTACTTAAGAAGATATATGGATTTTAACATAGTTACTAATTGGGTTATGTTCATATGTTTTATACAATCATATAAGAAAAATATAGGCAAGTGCTAAATCATGTTTGTAGATTGTTTTCTTAATGAACTTGGTTTAGTGCATGCCTATGTACCAAACTATGTTCATGAAATATTTTCTTAGGGAACATAGATGGAAAACACCTATTTGTTAAGAATGATTTTCTTAAGGACATAATTTAGTACATGTTGTGTTTCAAAATTATGTTAAAGGACTTTCCTAAAGAATCCCTATTGGTACATGATCCTATGCTTAACAATAGTAATGAATGATTTTCTCGAGGAACATTGTTTAGTACACATCTATATGGTTAACCGTGTCAACAATAACTTAATATGAAAAATTCAAAAATAATTTGTGATATGTCTATGTTGTTAAAATCTACTAATTTATCTAGAATCCCTTGCATGTTCTGAGTCTAAATCTATTTCTACCAAAATTAAAGAACTAATTGAGGACATACTCATCCCATTTAAAAAAAAATTTAAAGTTAAAATGAATTAATGAAAATAAGGAGGGAAATATACAAGCTGAAGTTCAAGGAACCAACTACAAGACAAGCAACAAGCTTGATAATGCTACACATAACATCAGTATTACAATCATTCATTCCTAATTAATTATGTGCAAAAACTAATTGCTAACAAATACATCAACAACTTAAGCTTCGAATCACAAGAATAAATTTTTAATAAAATTATATCAATTTCATTCAGCATTTAACATCCATGATAGTCTTAGGATTCATCTTTTATTCTCTAAGAATTGGCAATTTTGGGATGACAACTACTTGCTTCTTATCTAAGAAACAATTCCTCTCTATCTATTGTATACACTCCTCTAGGATCTACTACTTATGTTTCTTCCATATCTTATAGATGCATAAACTGAAACTAATAACATAAATAATCAAGTTACTTTAAACTACAGTGGCCAACTTATAACTAGTTTATAAAACCTTCATAATTCATGACAAATCTTTTCCAAAGGAATAAATCTTGGATAGTTTTCCAAATTTTTTGTGGTGAAGTTACAAGCAAAGAAAATATGGATTAAACTAGTACCTCAACCGATGATTAAACTTGTACCTCAACCCAATAAAAACAAAAATCGATGATTACCTATACAATCAAAGTAATACACAACACCCAGTAAAAAACAAAACCCATTGACGTCGTAAAAAAAATAAAGATGGACCACTTACCTCAATTGATGATTAAACGAAGTTGACGAAAATGGCGCGTGATGGAAGCAGATGGATGCAGAGAAGGGCAGATAGCGAGGAAACCGAAGCACACAAGATGGACAACGGAGAACCATGAACGGTAACAGCAACAGAGAATAAAATAAAGAAAACAGAGAGGAGAAAATGAGGATGGACCGAGGGGGTTCGTAGGTAGGTTTAATGTTTAATGAAAACAACAACATTTTCTTTCTTTAAAAACATTGAAGATGAAGCTAATGATGGTGTTTAGGTTTTAATTTTACCGAAATAATCGTTATTCCGTCGGTAAATCACCAACGAAATCCAATCCCATTGGTACACCTCGATGCTTATTTATGTCGCCAAGCATTCCCACCTAATTTACCGACAGATATCACTCTTCTGTCATTATATTCCATCAAAAAAATTGTTGGAATAATTTTCCTCCAATTTTATGGATGGATATTTTTTCCATTGTAAAATGAAATTTTTTCGACAATGTTACAGACAGAAATTGATTTTCCGTCGCTAATTGACTACGATATATTTACATTGGTAATTTTAAAATTTCTTGTAGTGAAGAATTCAATTTTATCCATCACAATTCATCAATAAGTAAAAAACTAACAATTCAAGTATTCAACATACATAATTACACAATACATGTCCATTTTATGTAATATAACTCGTTTTGTATGATTGTATCATACACAATTGAATTTCATGAAACATAATTCAATTTTATCAATTACAATTCATCAACAAGTCAAAAACCAACAATTCAAGTATTCAACATACACAATTATACAATACACACATCCATCTTATGTAATATAACTCATTTTGTATGATTACATTATACACAATTCAATTTCTTCCATCACAATTCATCAATAAGTCAAAAACCAACAATTCGGCTATTTTATATTTATTCATCAAAATTTTAGTTAATATAAAATAAATTAAGCTAAACCTAGGAAAAACAATGCATAAGGAGTTAAAAAATACCTTGAATTTTGCTACAAATTGCGCTAATTAATATTTCTTTAATAAATTTTTTAATGATATGTAATTACTATTAAACTTATAGTTATATTATTGCATTTTTATAGTAAGTTCTTTTTTGGTTAAACAAAGGCATTTTAAGTGAGAATTCAAAATTGAGTCAAAATAATTGTAAATTTCGTACTATTGATGTATAAACTATTTTCATATGCGTTTTAAAGATGTTATAAATGTTGCATTCGATCTTAAAAAAGGTTGAATATTGTTAGACAATTTTTATTTTTAAACATTTAAACCAACCTAAATAATTCAAATCAAATTAAAATTATATAGATATGCTTAAATTTGACTTAATTTGTTATCTAATTTATTTATAATTTAGTTTGTAATTGAAATAAACCAATCCAAGCACCTAGCTCCTCACCCTCCTATTTCTACATGACTTATGAACTTCCAAACAGACAAACAAAACACTCAATGCATTTCATTCAATTTTAAATTTCCAATCAAACCATTCACATCAATTCAATTCCAAGTTCCATCCATTCACAAAATTCACCCAAGTTTCAACCATCCACAACCTCACAATCACAAATGAAATTCAATTTCAGGAGTAAAAAAAATCCAATTGAAAACTTATAAAAAATATTAAAAATTCAATGGGTCAGGTCAAGTGAAAACTAGATCTAATTTCTCTTTCTACATGATCAAGAGTAGGTAGCAATGGTGGATAGAGGTGAATGCAGACAATAACAAGTGGAGGAGAAGGAGGGAGAGGCGGAGTGAGGCAATAGCAGACAGAGCCACGAAGGAGAAGGAGGGAGAGACATGGCGGAGACTTGATAGTGGAGAGGGAGGCAAACTAGTAGGTAGAGGGGGGAGGGGGAGCCGCAGTGGCATAGTGGTGGAGGACGGCAATGACGAGCAGTGATAGAGAGAGGTTAGAGAGAGAGTGATGAGAGATAGAGAGAGGGGGTGGTTTTATTAATACTTTTTTTTGCTATTAATCCTTGAACTTTTCAAAATTAACGGTACCATTTGGTATTTTATTGATATTTCAAATACTAGGCGGTATTGACCTGTACCCAAGATAGATATCAAAAAGCCTAATACCGTTCCGCTTTTCAGTCAGTACGGAACGATATCTGTATCATTGTTTATTATTTATAACATTTTAATTTTATTTAAATGTTTTATATTTTATTTGAATTTATACAAGTAATTATATAATATCTAATTATCATCTTTTACTAATATAATTATGTAATATTTTTATTTAATATATGTCTTTATTTTTATTTTATTTATGATATTTAGTTATTAATTGCAAAAGATAATTTATTTCAAAATATTACCTATAATATTTTTCATACACAAAATAGTTTTATAATGTTAAATGACATTTTCAATATTTTTATAATTTAAATAATTAGATTTTATAGAGAAAGTTGAAATAATTGAATATGGTTAAATTTAAAATAGTTTCTACATTGTGAATATAAATTATTTTTATAAATATTGATTTACTATAAAATTAATTAAAAATTAAGTAAGTTATTTATATTTTCTTACATAAATATAAATTTAATTTCAAAAAGAGTTAATAAATTCATACTAAAAACTCTTATCTTTTTGTATATTTATCAATATGTATATTTGATAAATTATAAGTATTTATTTCAATGAGTGCAAAGGAACTTAAGTGAGGAGACCCTATTTTCCTTTATTTATCTACTCTTAAGTATAGAGGTTCTCACAAGACTTGTAAGTCATATAATTCAACAAGAAAGGAGCTTCAAATATCATCATAAATATATATAGAAAAATAGAATTCACGACTTGTCTTTTACGAATAACTTGCTTCTCCTCTAAGAGGTAGACTTAAGTTCAATCAATGTCTTATATCAGCTCTTTAAACATTTAAAGATTGCAGGCCACTATATGTACAAAGCAAAGAGTGACTTGTTTATTTCAACTAGTGCTAATCATCTTACCAGTTGGTTATCAAACCAAGCAGGACTCAAAGCAATGAAGCCTCCATTCACATAATTAGGCATTTTTATCTCCACATAGAGACTAACTTTTAAACTTTTTCATCCTTTGATTAAAAAAAATAACAATTGGTGCAACAAGAGCTCGTCCTTTGTAAGCAGCACTTAACTCATAAATTTTATGATCAATAACTTGTATATGTATTGGGCTTCTCATATGATGTTTCTATAGATCTTAATCAAAAATTTAGATTAAATGATGAGGAATGTCTTATGGTTAAGTTATCTTGTAAGAAAAACAATGACAAACGTGAAATGGATCTACATTTGCTTACCAAAGGAGGAATGGGGTCTAGGAATCATTCCAATTAAAATCACCAATAAGGTCTTATTGATTATGTGAATATGGAGAATCCTTATAGATAAGTAAGCTCTTTAGGTAAGATGGATCCATATTCATTACTTGAATGAAGGGAACCTTTGAGATATCAAACTTAATAATAGTTCATGGACTATATATCCTTAAGCTAAAAAACCAAGTCCAGTTGGAAATCAAACATAAAATTTGTAATCATTTTAATACAAGCTTTTGAAATGATAATTTGAGTAACAAGGGTCTTACTTATAATATTAATGAACTCAATACTCTCAAGAACTTAATTCCAAATAAGGCTACAATCAAAGATGTCTTTAAGAATAGTCAATGCAATCTTAATGAAAAGGAATGATCAATTCTTATAGACATCACCTCCTCTCCCATACTTAATTCTAGTTGAGAAGACTCAATACATTGGTTAAAACATTCCTCTAAATGCTTCACTAACCATTCTTGTAGATAAATTTTAAGGAACTAACCCCCTAATGTGAACTGGTATAAAATACTGTGGTTTAAGCAGACAAGTCCTAGAAATTTATCTTTTCACTTGTTATTAGGTAAAAGCTTAACACAATTAATAAACTAAAGGGTAATCATGATGCCCTTAGTTTGTGTTCCTTATGTGAGCAAAATCTTAAATTAATCAACCATATTTTCTTTTAATGTAACTTCTCTTGTCACATTTGGAAAGAGATACTTAAGCTCTACAACTTTCTTTTCCACCAAGTGATTAGCATGGGACAATTAGCTAGATACATCAAAGACAAATTATATGCAAAAGAGACATCTTTATCTTTAAAGTTGCAATTTTCAATCTAGTGTACTATATAGACATAAAGAAACCAATGAATTTTTCAACATAAGGTTTCACAATAGTAGCATTTTCTCCTTAAACTAAAGAACTTGATAAGGGAACAATTGTCTGTACATAGTGTTGAAACTAATTGTAGTTCGTTATTAGCTACCAATAAGGTAATTTCTTTACATTGATCACTAAAAGAAAGTTTTGAATTAGAAGAGCTTCTTTAAAAACGAAATCTAGATATTCTCTCTTTCCAACATTGTTCAATTTATAGAATTTCTTCTCTTTTGTATTGAAAATGGCATATGCCACTTTTAGCTAGCTTTGCATTTTGTTTCTTATTCTGCCACATTGATGTGTCACAAATTTATCTTATTTTTGGCATTTAAATCCTATATAATTCCCTTTTAATGTGTTTAAACTAAACCTTTTTGTTTACTTTTATTGGAAAGGAGATAAAAATGATATCTAATTGGAAGAAAGGAGCTAAAAAGGCAATTAACAAGAGGAATTTAATTGGTCCTTAATTTAAAATCGAAAGTTTGGAATGAAGAAGTAATATCATCAATAATCAAGGGAGGATTAAGAAAATTTGGGCCAGCAAATCATTTTAAATGATAGTTTTGGACAAATTATTTATATTAAGTTGAAATTTTGGTGAAATAGATTGGTGCAATCTTAGGCATGGATAGTGAAAATTACAGCTTCCAAATTTCATATTTGCTAGAAAAATGTGTTGCAAGCTATTTGAACCTTATCTTGACCAAATCAAGATAGTAGTAAGAGAATTTATAATTTGTGGGAGCTGAAGACTCACAATAAAAAGATCTCTATATCATCTAAACATGATTTTAAACTAACTATAAATAGGGCCAAAGTAAAGGAGGAAATGAATTTTACGTTTTACATTTGCACTTTCCAGCTTTTCACAAAATTTTATTTTCCTCTCTTTACTAGACATTAGAAGAGCTTCTCTTCACTAGAAGTTACTATTAGTTATGACCACTATTGGCTAATCTTCTTATCTTCGTTAAAAGAAGTGAAAGTAGAAGTCTTTGGAACTTTGGAGATTCAAAGATAATTACGACTTATTTCTAAGTGTTTCATTCACTTGTAAACTGAAATGTTTTTCAATGCTTTTGTTTCTAAGATTTTTTTAATTGATTTTTAGCATATACAATTTGCTTATTGATGAAATGATTATTTGCTAGATTAAATATTGAATACCTAAAAATTCAATTCCTTTAATCTTTATAGCAAACAGGAGTTTTTAATTTGCTTCGTTAGAAACTATTAACTTTTAGGAAAAGCATTTAACTAGATTAAATGCAACCACAAATGTAAGTTATCTTGTTTCGATGGTTTTTTTTAAAGCTATTGCTTAATTAAATTTTAGATAGTTTATAAGGTTGTTAAACAATAAGAGTTAATTAAATTACATATTTTTTATTGACTAATCTTAAGGAAAGACACGTATTTCATATCAAATATATGATTGATAAAATAATTATTTTTTATCAATGATCAATTGTAGTTCCAATGGTGGAGGCAACTAAATTGAAATTTATTTTATTAATAATTCTCTTTTTATTAACTGCAAATTTTAATTTATTTTTTCATCATAAAGTTTTGTACCATTATAAACCCCAGTTTGTTAAATATCTCTTTTATAACGATTGAAAAATTAGAATTCCTCGTGGGATCAATTCTTACTTTCCTATACTATAATTGTTTTATTACAAGAATTTATGATTTAATTTGGGTGTAGATAACAACATCACCAAATTTTGATACCATTGTCGGGGAAATCCTAGTTTGTATGTTCATTCTAAGAACCTTGAAGTAGGCTAATTTATATTATAATTAGAATATTGAAAAGACTACGAAAAAATAAAGAAAGAAATTAAAAAAGAATACTACAATTGGTAAAACAATAGACATCATGGCTAACAATTGAACTCTACAAGAACTTGTTGAACTAGATTTGAACTAACAACCTCACTGTATAACTCTTCCTAATTTAGATGTAAATACTACTTTTGAATTAAAATCCAATTTAATTCATTTGTTACCAACTTTTCATGGTATTGTAGGTAAGGATCCATACAAGCATCTTTAGGAGTTCCATATCATATGCATTAAAATGAAAACCAATAATGTCACCAAATATCAAATCCAATTGTGGTTGTTCCCATTCTCTTTGAAAGACAATCCCTATGATTTGTTGTATTACTTACCACTTGCTAGTATTACAACTTGGAATGAGATAAAAAGACGAATTTTAGAAAAATTCTTTCTAGTTTTAGGAACTGCTAGCATTAGAAAGGAGATTTATGGCATTTGAGAACATATTGGAGAGTCTTTGTACCAGTACTAGGAGTGTTTCAAAATGTTGTGCTCCAGTTGTCTACACTATCAAATTAGCAAACAACCTAATTTAGTATTTTTACAAAGAACTTCTTCCACTTGAAAGGAGTATTATTGATGCAGCTAATGGAGGAGTACTCATTGACAAAACACTAGATGTGGCTTACACATTGATCGCTAATACGACATCTAATTCCTAACAATTTAGTGCTAAGATATACTATTCAACTTGATGGGTTACTGAGATAAACATTTCTTATCTTGAAAAACGTATGGATAATCTTATTGCATTTATCGTAAATTGGCCTTAGGAAAAATAAAAGCAACAAAGGTATATGGGATTTGTTTTGTTACAATGAATCCAACTTATATGTCCCCTATCCTTCAAATACCTTATAAGCAAGCTAATGATATAAGGTAAATAGTCCACTTTTTATACAATTAAAGAAGCTCATAGATATGCTAAATTCTTGAAGGAACTATCTACTGTAAAAAGAAGGCAGAAATTAAAAGGGATTGAAAAAGTAAGATTGGGAAGAAGTGTGTTTGCTAGCATTAAGAAACCTCCCAAAAAAGTGTAAGGATCCATGTATGTTTTCCATACAATGCACTATTAATGGTTCTAAAGTAGAAAAGCCATGCTAGATTTAGATGCATACATTAATGCCATGGCTTATTCTATTTATCTAACTCTCAATTTAGGACCATTAGAAAAGACAAGAGTAAATATTCAATTAGTGGATAGGTCTAATGCATATCCTAAAGGGTTAATGGAGGATGCTCTTATTCATGTTAATGACAAATTAATTTTTCCGCTAACTTCTATATGTTAGATATGGAGAACAATGATCAAACAACGTTAATTTCATTAGGGAGATCATTTTTTGAAATGGACAAGATAAAATTGATGTCCATAATGATACTTTGACTATGAAATTTAGTAAGGATATTATTTAATATAATATATATGATACAATGAAATATCCTTGTGTTGATTTTCCTATTTTTACAATTGATGTTTTGGATTCATTGGTGCAAAACTGGTTCGAACTTAATAAAGATGGATGAGTAAGAAATAACTTTAAGGGAAAGTCTTTTTAATAAAGATGATATTGATGTTTCCATTAATTTTTATTTGCTAGAGAGTTGGCAACCTTGAATAGCTTCAAGGAGGTGAAACAGATGTTAACAGTACAGTATCTAGACTTACGCATGCCTATACTTAGTGACTAACTCATCCCTTAAGTTATGTAAGTACCAAAACTAGAGTTAAAACCACTGTCAGAACACTTAAAATATGTGTTCCTTAGAGAGTTAGTTATTTTTCCAATCATAATCTCAGGCAATTTAGCTTTTACTTAAGAGGAGAAAGTGGTGGAGGTTTTGAAAAACTTCAAAATAGCCATTGGATAGACTCTACAGATATTAAAAGGATCATTTCTTCTACTTGTATGCATAAGATTCTCTTGGAAAATGCAGTTAAACCCATAAGATAACCTCATTGAAGATTAAATCCACCAATGATAGAGTTAATGAAGAAAGAAATTTTAAAGCCACTCCAGGTTGGGATAATCTATGTAATTTTAGATAGTGAGTGAGCTAGCCCCATACAAGTAGTTTCAAAGAAGACTAGAATTACAATTGTCACTAATCAAGATAGAGACTTAGTTCTTACTAGAGTTCAAAATAGATGACAAGTTTGTATCAATCATAGAAAATTAAATCATGTAACTTAACCATATTACAAATGCTCTAGATAATTAGGAGAAAATAACTTTCATTTGTCCTTTCAGAAATTTTGATTATAGGTGAATGCCTTCCAAAAATTGTAATGCCCCAACTACTTTCCAAAGGTATATGATAAGAATTTTTTAAAATTATGTAGAGCAAATTATTGAAGTTTTATAGACAATTTTTCAGTTTATGTAGATTCTTTTAAAAAGTATTTTCATAACTTGGGCTTGATTTTGCAAAGATGTATAGAGACTAACCAAGTTATTAAATTTGAAAAATGTCATTTTATGATAAAACAAGGTATAATTATGGGGCATGTTGTTTATTCTAAGGGAATTGAAGTAGATAAGGCCAAAATTGATGTTATTCAATCGTTTTCTAACCTCACTAATGTGCGGGAAGTTCCCTTATATCTTGGTCATGCAGGTTTCTATCATAAGTTCATCAAGTATTTTTTAGAAATATCTTCTTTATTGTGCAAGTCACTACAGAAAGATGTTATTTTTGAATTCAATAATGATTACAATGAAGCCTTTGATAAGCTGAAAAATCTACTAGTTTCAACCCTTATTATTTAACCATCAAATTGGGAATTGCCATTCAAACTCATGTGTGATGTAAGCGATTTTGTAGGAACTATTTTGGGACAATGAGTGGGAAAAAAGCCTCATGTAAATTACTATGCATCTATGACTTTAAATGATACCTAGAAGAATTAGTCAACAATAAAAAAAGAGTTGTTTGGAGAAATTTTTGTTAGGGTTATTGTTTTTTCTAATCATATAACTCTTAAATCTGTGTTGTCAAAGAAAGAGGCAAAAATAAGATTGATCGTTCATGCGAAGTGAATTGATTTAGAAATAAAAAAATAAACAAGGCATTAAAAATTGAATGGTAGATCATTTAAGCCATTTATCTCATGTTCAGACAACCTTTGGTTTACAAGAAGAATTTTCGAATAAGCAACTGTTTTCTGTGAGCATCCAATTGTAATGGCATGCAAATATAATAAATTATTTGGCTATTAATATGTCACCCGTAAGACTATCAAAAGCTTAATGGAAGTTCTATGTATTAGACAACCCATATTTGTGGAAACCTGATAAGATAATTTGAAGTTTTCTACTTGAAAATGAAATCACATCAATCCTCATATTTACCATTCATACGTTTGTGAAGGACATGTTTAAGGTTAATGATTGTGAATTTAAATTATCCAATTTATTTCGGTGAATGAATGACTGCACTATCAAGCTAAGGATGCTAAACAAAAGTGCTAATCATCCATAATTTTATTAATTCTCTTTATCAATTTTGTGATCCATCATTTTTATTGGGTATAAAAAAAAGAGACACTGTAGACATCACTGTAGCATCATCTAAGTTTGTGAAAAATTGTTAGGAGGGAGGTGTTTAATTTTATTAGTTGTGGGGGAGTATTTTAACCAAGTCCACATCTTGCCTATTATTAAGGACACTAACTTAATTAGTTCCAACAGAAACAACTTCCAGTTATATAGGAAACTAATCTAATTATTAACAACTTAATTAAAACTAATAATAAAACCAAATTGACAGATTCTCCTAGCATTCGTCCTTAACTTGCAAGCAATGTTACTTGGGTAACAAGTCTCTGCTTCTTGGCATAATCCGTATCAACTCTAACCCCTTAGAATTGTCCTTGTCTTTAAGGATAAAAAACCCATGATACTGTTTCTTGAACCGTCAAAAATCCTCCTACATTGCGTCCTCTAGTAGTGTCCCACGTCACTGGATTAACACCTCTTCTCGCGGCCTATACTTGCCCTTTTGAACGATTAAGAGTTGATTCAGGTTATGGCAGATAGGGTTCGTTAGAGTTATAGGAGGATTCAAGAGTTAGTGGAAGATGAGAAGTCATAGGTATGGATCCCAAACTCTTCTTCACACTCGAGCTAAATCCCGAAACGGTCTATAGTAACATGGGGACAGTTTTAAAGAAGAACAAAAAACTATATTAGATTGACGATAAGGCTATAGTTTTAAGTAAACATAATCTCCAATCGCAAACTCAACATCACGCCAGTTCTGATTTGCCAAGTTTTTCATTTATTCTTGAACTTGTAGTAAGGATAACTTCAAATCTCTCAATAATGCATCACAGTCTTGAAGATAGGTGTAAACAGTGGCAACTCGGGTTGTCCCTGACACATACCCTAACATTGATGATGGAGGAGTACTATAAACTGCCTGGAATGGAGAAATCTTTGTTGATGAATGAGTGGCAGTATTGTAACTACATTCTGCCCATAGAAGCTAATCTCTCTAACTTCGTAGTTGATCTCCTGTAAAACAATGCAGATATTGCTCCAAAGTTCGGTTGACAACTTTCGTCTGTCCATCGTTTTGTGGGTGATAGATTGAACTCATGTTAAGTTTTGTTCCTTGTAAATGAAAGAGAGTAGTCCAAAATTTTCTTAAGAACACTGGACCACGATCAGTCACAATCAAAGCTGGAATTTCATGCAACATGACAACGTTGGCCACAAAAGCTTGTGCAACTGTGACAGCCATGTAGGGGTGTGCAAGGGGAATGAAGTGTACGTATTTGGACAATCGATCCACTATGACCATATTTACTTGATAGCCACATAAAGTAGGAAGCCTTTCTATGAAGTCCATGGATATATTAGTCCAAAATTGATCCAGAATTGGCAATGGTTGTAAGAGTCCAATTGGAACCATGTATTCAGATTTTTTTCGTTGACATACGTCACATTCACGGATAAAGGATCGAACTCTTTGTCTTATCCCATTCCAAGTAAAATCAAATTTCAGTCAGCCCAGTGTTTTATAAAAATCAAAATGTCCACTAGTGGGTGTCTCATGCAATTCAGAAAGAATAATGGGTATAATTGAAGAATCAAGTTTTAAGAGTACCTTATCATGTAAGAACCACACTCCCCCATGCTTCTGTGTATTCAGATTTATGTTGTACTGATTGTAGAATGAGTCCTGATTACATTCATGCTTTAAGACTTCCCACCACACGACTTGAGGGCTAGAGACGGCAATTAGCATAATTTTTGCTTTCCTAGACAATGAATCTACTGCATTCTTGGTGTTTTTGAGTTTATATTCGATCTTGTATTCATACCCTAGTAATTTCGGCAGCCACCGTGCCTATGCATCTGTGACAACCTGCTGCTCCAATAAAAATTTTAAACTCTTGTGGTGTACCACAAAAGAGTTTCCCAGAAGATAGGGTCGCCTTTTTCTCACGAATTTGACAATAGCGAGCATCTCTTTCTCGTAAGTAGAAAGCTTCACAATTTCCCCTTTAAGATGTTCACTAAAATAGGTGATTGGCCTTTTCTCTTGCGTCAATACGACACCAATTTGGTTCCTACTAGCATCACATTCAATGATAAACGGTTGATCAAAATTTGGAAGACGAAGAACAGGGGCGCGGGTTAGTGCATTTTTGAGTTGTTGGAATGATTCTTCTATCTTCGGTGTCCACATGAATCCTTCTTTACCTAGTAGTTTATTTAAGGGAGCCGCAATAGAATCGAAACCTTGGATAAACTTTCGATAATACCCTACTAGGCCTAGAAACCCTCAGACTTCATGTATTGACGTTGGTGTGGGCCATTCTTGGACTGTCTGTATTTTTGCAGGATCTGGCCCAACCCTATTTTTGGAAATTACATGCCTTAAATATTGGACTTGTTGAACTCTGAAAATGCATTTGTTCTGTTTTGTGTACAACTGATTCCGGTTCAATATTTCCAATACAATTTGCAAGTGCTATATATGTTCTTCCCAGGTCTTGGAACAAACTAGTATATCATTGAAGAACATAAAAATAAACTTACAGAGATAAGGCCAAAAAATGTCATTCATCAAACTTTGGAAAGTAGATGGCGCGTTTGTGAGGCTAAACGGCATTATTACGAATTTGTAGTGGCCTTCATAGGTCTTTAACGCGCTTTTGGGAATGTCAGCTTTATGGCCTTATCTGATGATATTCGGCTTTGAGGTCAAACTTGGAGAAGAAGTAAGCTTCATACAGTTCATCCATTAATTCGTCAATTACCATAAGTAGAAACTTATCCCGTACTGTGATGGAGTTCAAAGCCTGATAATCTATATAGAACCTCCACTCTCCATTGGTTTTCTTTACAAGTAAAACTGGGGAAGAGAATGGATTGTTACTGGGGCGTATGAGGCTTGAGGTTAGCAACTCACGAACCTGCTTTTCATTTTCTACTTTTTGGTAATGAGGATATCGATATAGCCTAACGTTTACGGGATTTGTGTTAGGAATTAACGGAATACAATGATCTTGACTATGTTGTAGTGGTAAGGCGGTAGTATTTGAAAATATGTTATGATATTTGGATAAGAGCTGACCTAATTCAGTTGGTATGGAAGAGAGATTGGTGGAGAAATTTTTAGATACCATTTGAATGAAGAATCCTGTTCTAACTAGACTACTGCTAAGTAGAAGACTAGTCTCCTTCTTAGATAAGGCTTCTACTTCTTGTTGTTGAAGCCCATTAAAAATGTGTTTCCATCCATCCATGGTGAAGGACATAGTGAGGCTACTATAATCAGTCACGATCGGCCCTAGTGTAGCTAGCCATTGTACTTTTAAGACCACGGGACACGCAGCTTTTGGAAGCATAAAAAAATCAGCTTCTATCAGGAAGTCTTCAATCTTCATGCGAATGTTCTTACAGAGTCTGGTACATTGCACACATCACTGGTTAGCCACCACAACCTAAAATTTGCGATTGGTCTCTACTGGTAATCCAAACTTAGCTGCCAATTTTTTTCTATGAAATTGTGAGTGTTTCCTCCATCTATGAGGACGATAATTTCCTTTTGATTGATATTTCCTTTGATGCGCAAGGTTTGCGGGTGCTGGATTTCAGAAATAGCGTGAAAAGAAATTTTCGGTATGATTTCAGCTTCTTCCATGCATTCTATGTCCTCATCACTCCCGTTTCCTTCACGAATGGATTACATGGCCTCCCCAATCATAAACAACTGAGGCTTGACACACCAGTGTCTAGGTACGAACTTCTCATCACAATAGAAGCATAATCCCTTGTCTCTTCTTTCTTTAGCCTCTTGCGGTATTAGTTTACGAAAATTGGGAATGTTGGTATTTTGAGTAGGAATCGGTCCTAGTATACCTTGGGATTGCTGGCTAGCATTTGTTGGAGGTGTGGAAACCCTGGGCAGATTTGTGTTTCATCATTGAAGTTGATTTTTTTCCTCTACCATTCGCGTCTCACTAATGGCCTCAGTATACATCTATGGTTCCTTGAGTTGGACGTCGAGTCTGATTTCATCTTTGAGCCATGCAATAAAATTTCCTGTGAGAAAAGATTCAAGTAGGGCATCCATCTCATGAGCTAGCCTCTCGAATTCCTTCTGGTAGGCCCCGACGGTTGTGTTTTGTTTGAGCTATGATAGAGCTATGGCAGGGTTTTCATATTGAGTTGGGCTGAACTGCTTCAAAAGGGCTCGTGTGAACTCCTTCCAATTTTGGGGTCCTAGAGCTATCTTACTGATGTACCGATACCACTGGAGAGCGTCCCCATCCAAGTGAAAAAAGGCCAAAGTTAGTCTTTGTTTAGCTTCAACCCTATGGTAGGCAAAATACTGCTCACTCTGGAAAATCCACCCAGTTGGTTCCTCTGTTCCATTATAATGTGGAAACAAGATTTTTGGCACAGCTTTGGTTAACCTATTTGCCTGAGAATTCTCTCCCATTGAGCTTTGACTAGTGTCCTGATACCAAAAATGATAGGATTTACTCTATATTTTAGTAATCTTAAGAACTAATTAAGTGCAATAAAAATTAAGAGAAGGTTCAAGAAGAAATTGAGACAAACAGAATAATTTTTTATATCCCTTTTGTGCTGCCATTACAACTCTATTTAAACTAAGGACATAACAAACTAAGCTAAGAGCATAACAAACCAAGTCCACTTCTTGCCTATTATTAAGGCCATTAACTTAATTAGTTCTAATAGAAACAACTTCCTATTATATAGGAAACTAATCTAATTATTAACAACTTAATTAAAACTAATAATAAAACCAAATTGACTCACTACAAGAAAAATAAGCATTAACAATGGATATTTACCGATGGACAAGAAACCGTAGCACATTACTGATGAAAAATAACTGTCTGTCGGTAAAGTTGACGGAAAAATTTTGTTCGGTAAAATTGTCAACGGACTTTAGCAATGGTATAAGGTGACTGTCAGTAAATAAGATGAAATTTTTTGAGTTTACAGACAAAAATTTGTCCGTCGGTAATTATGATGGGAAATCATCCAGGTAAAATTTGCTACGGACTTTACCGACGGTACATGTTGGTCGTCAGTAAACAAAGTGGGAATTTTTGAATTTACCGATGACACATTATGTCAGTAAATTCCGTAGCTAAATTTAAACCGTAGACGTTGTCATCTGCTTCTCCATTAGCGTTTAAAAGTAAATTAAAACAACGTCATTTGGTTAGGGGGAGGAGGGGAAGTTAGGTGTGTTTATATGAATGAAAACGAGACGTCGTCGTGTGCTTCTCCATTAGCGTTTAAAAGTAAATGAAAACAACGTCGTTTGCTGTACAAAGTAAATGAAAACAACGTTATTTGGAGAAGCAGACGACGCACACCTGACTTCCCCTCCTCCCCCCTGCGTTGTCTTCTTCGGTTTCTTCTCTCCCACCCACACCGTCATGTTTTGCTTCTCTCCGTCCACCGTCTGTCCTCTCCGTGGCTTCGGCTACTATTGTCACCTCTCCTGTTCGTGTCTCGTTTCTTCATGACTTCAGTTGAGGTATTTTGTTCTCCCCCTGTGAATTAGTGATTCGGTTGAGGTATTGGATGATAGTTTAAGTTGGGTATTTAGTTTATTTGTGTATTATATGAATGAAAAACATTTGTCAGTTATAAATGTTAATGATAGAAGGGACAAGAGGTTAATTTGGTTGTGTTGTCAGGATAAATTTGTGATGCATGTAAGGTATTTGATGAAATGTTTGTTCTTTGAAAAATTGATTTTAGTTCTTTAGATAAAGTTTAGGGTGATAATGTGCTATTAAATGGTGGTTTTAGTTGGTTAAATATTTCCGATCAAAAGTTGAAAACGTGAATAGCACATTCATCAACAAGGGTCATAATGTGCTTTTCTTTATACATTAGTATATGGTCTTATGTTTACATGGTGGTTAGTTAAAGATGGATATATGTCA
>JANZXP010000196.1:23912223-23930367 GCA_027576715.1 Erythroxylum flavicans | reverse complement strand
GTCCACCACAACCAAACACCTCACTGTCTCCAGCTTTTGTTTCGTTCCGTCCTGTTCCGTTCCGTCTTCAGATACTGAGGACAGCAACCAAACGTAGCGTAAGTTCTATTGTCTTAATTGCAAGTGAACATTCAGTTTAAAAGCTTAGAAAAGAATAGGCTACAAGGGTCTGCTAATAACTGTCAAGAAATCTTTCAACCCAAAAGTTTTGAGACAATGGATGGGACGCGTAAATGAACCATGTATTGTTTCAAAACGCCGCCTCCACAATCTGGAAAAATATGATATATACATCCACCAACAAGCACAATATATTCTAAGTTTATTAGAAATGAGGGTGACAAAATTTGAATTCAAGATTTCCTGGTGACAAGAGATTCTGATACATTGTCAAAAAACCATTCAGTTTAAAAGCTTAAGCAGATGGGTGACGCCCATCAATAGATATAACCGGTTGCTGTTCATTTTCTTTTCTGTCAAATTGATGGTTTTGTGTTTTCCAACGTGTAGAAGTACAAAGTGACCAGGTGAGGGATGGTCTGGAAGGAGTAGGCTCATCTGAACCTTGAAATCAGGGCTTGTCTCGCTTAAATTGCTGATCTATATACGTATAAAGTTGGTTTAATATTATTCTACACATATAAAGATGTGCGAATTATTACTGATAAATTAAGAAAGGTGTTAATATTTCGACTGTATTTTTAGTTTGTGTATTGTTGCCAAAGGAAATATTGTACCTCTCAACTTAAGAAAATGACAAGTCTTGGAATCATAGATTCAAGCATTGTCAATTATTCAATTTCTTTTTTAGTTCTGTTATTATTAGGTGACATCAGATCTAGCTAATATTGGGAGAGGCAGAAGCATCTGTCCTTTAGGCTTTGAAATGAACGGGGCAACAGTGTATGGTTTAGTATTAGGAGTTTAGGATTACTTTTTTGGGCAAAAATTTAAACTCCATTGATGGGTTGACGTTGATTTTACCAAGATTGCTAAGAAACTGAGAATTTTATGATTTTGTACTTATAAGGTCACTCTTTAGGAGTAGCATAGGCTTGTTTGGATTTACTGCTATTTTGTATTTTTGGTTTTCATTTTAAAAAATTTATTTGATTAATTTTAATTTTAATTTTAATTTTGATTTTTTATGTTTATGTTTATTTTTATTTTTTCAGAAATCTGATTTTTTGAAAATAAATATATTATTTAATTATTTAATTATTATTTATTAATAATTTTTTTGAAAATTGGAAATAAATTGATCTATAAGCCCAAATCGGTGAGTACAAGTATACAAAGAGTGGTCCTTGTCCCGATAACTAGAAAGCTTTTGCATTTCCTGCATAAAGGCCATTCAATAATTCAAGGCGATAAAATCCCTGAGCAAATTACACAGCGGAAATCAAGGGGCCTCAGCTAAGAAGATTTTAGTTTCTCATATGCTGGCTAGGTTATCAGCATTTGGAATCATATGCTGGCTTCACTAAGTTATCAACATTTGAAATTTTGTTTGAATTGGGCATGTGTGGACTGTCCATTAGTCCCCTTCTCCTTGGCAGGTTATGTGAAAGTTGGGAATTACTTAAGCTTTTTGTAGAAAAGAATACTTGTATATTACGTTCTTTGAATAGATAGTACACAGTATTATATAGGAAATTACAAGGGATAAAATATGAAACTAGATTAGATAGATAGACTATCTAACTAAATCCCTTAAATTAAGGGATTTCAAGTTTATTCTTTTAATATAGTTACAGCTAATGTACATCTCAGCACTCCCTCTCCAATTGAGGAATAGATGTCTTCCATTCTTAACTAGACCACAAGATCATGGAAACTCGAATTGTAGCCCCTTTATAAGACCTATATATTTACCCTTGTTTCAAAATTTTTTTAATGAAATGTCTATCAATTTCAATATGCTTTGTCCGATCATATTGTATAGGATTATAAGCAATATTGATGGTTAACTTATTGTCACAATAAAGTTTCATAGGTTAGTCCCATTTAACTTTCAAATCGTCTAGAATAATCCTCAGTCATAGTAGTTCACATAGTCCTTAAGCAATAGCCTTAAATTCCGATTATGCAAATGACCTTGCTACCACATTCTGCTTCTTGCTCCTTTACGTTACCAAATTTCCTCCAAGAAAAGTGCAGTACCCTACAGTAGATCTTCTATCCATTGGAGAACTTGCATAGTCAGTGTCGGTATAGGCTTCTAAAGCAAGATTGTTGTTTTTTTTAAAACAAAATTCCTTTCCCCGAATTGCCTTTCAAGCAATGTAGCACTTTGTAAGCAACTTGAAGATGAGGTTCTCTTGGATCAAGCATGAATTGACTGATTACGCTCATCGAGTATGCTATGTCTAGCTAAGTGTGAGCAAGATACATGAGTCTACCAACCAATCTTTGATACAATCTTTTATCAATATTTGGTTCTTCTTTAGCTTCTCCCAACTTATGGTTTGGATCTATAAGTGTAGAGACTAGTTTACACCTAACCTTCCCTCTTTCTGCTAATAAATTAGTCACGTACTTTTATTGGGATATGAAAATTCCTTGTGTGGAATATGCCATTTCAATACTGAGGAAGTACTTTAGTTTCCCCAGTTCCTTTGTCTTAAACTCTTTTACCAACGTTCGCTTCAATTCGTGCTTCTCTTTCTCATCATTTCCAATCACTATAATGTCATTATATAAACTAGAAGAGTAGTAACTTCCCTTGCAACTTAATGTTTAATGAAAAGAGTGTGGTCACCTTGGCTTTGTCTATACTCAGACTCCCTCATGACTTTTGAAAATCTCCCAAACAATGCTAATCTAAACTTGAGGATTGATTCTCTGCCTATAACGTCCTCATGTTGTCTAATATGTACATGAACTCTAGGGTGAGCTCTCGAGCGACTAGGTTATAATAGTTAAAGATGTTAGACCAACTATCAAAAGAAATAAATCTTGTACACCTCATCAATGAGATTCTCTTATCTAAAGACATACTAATCGATGAATTGAGGCGCCTTAAACTATTTGGTACAGAAGGCCTGTTATCTCTTCTATTAATCCTCCATCTCAAAATAAAGTAGTAGATGATCTAACTATTGTTGAGTATCTATTGGAGCTTGTGACTCTACTAGAGGTGGTGGTGGTAATAGGGACACAAATTTGGCTTTTGCCGCCTCCTTAAAGCATGTGCCCTTAAGGTAATGGTGTGTGAAGAAGAGGCGGTGGTGTTTACTCTAGCCATCTTGCACGGAGGTGGTTGTATAAGTCTCTTAGGTGGTCTAGGTGATCCCCGATTGTCTCCATAGTTTGATATCTTAAGAAAAACATAATTAAGATATGTAGAAACAATAATTAATATCACACAAATATGTAAGTGTGGAGTATAGTGTAATAAAAAAAAGAATAACTAAATAGGATATCTATAGGAGATTGAATCAAATTAGATTTGAGGTAGAGTGAGAAATGACTCTTTGATCGAGAAAACTCTCCTCCTTCTCTGTTCCTTCACTTTGTCCTAACTATGGCACCTTTACCTTTCGCTATCCTTAACTCTTGGCCACTTGTCTTTACTCTCTTCCTCAATCCTTCCTTCTTCTCCTATATCCTTCTTTCCTCACTTGGTTAGCCGCTTCCTTCATTACTTTTCTCCTTTGTTGGTAATCGACCTTTCCCCCCTTTACACTCTCTAAGGGCATTCTAGTCCTTAGATATTTCATTTTCCTTTATCTACTTTAGTTACTATTTTTAGAAATGGTTTTTCAAATTTTCCTCTCTTAAAATACTGGTCTTTTCTTGATTTAGCTAAGATAAAATCCCAGTTCAGATGTTGGGCATACAAATATTCTAAGAGAACACTTTTGCCCTTCTTCTTCGGATTCCAAACGTGCCTTCAAAAAAGTTTGCTCTCCTGAACCCCTTGACCCCAATCTCCCATTATTGCTTCCTTAACCTTTGTCTCAATCACCCCCTTATGTCACTAATCCCTCACCTTAGACCACTTCAAACTAAACCTTTAAAAAGACCTGGTCATAGGTGGTAGGAGCTAATAACCCTAACGCCAAGATCTCCTTTATACCTTAACCTTTAGAAGTCAAAGCTGGCATCGTCTTCCCTTTAGTAGATGTACTCTAAACTAGAGCCTCAAAGTGGTTTAGCACTCTAGTTGGATACTTTGTAAAGAAAAGGCCTTTTTTTTCCCCCTGAATGAAGTCATAGGGAAAAGGAAGTGGATTGAGCTTAGATTAGATAAGAGTCCTCATTAACTAAGAGGACTTCGTCCTATCTTCTTTTAGCTTGGAGAAAAATGCAAGTAAGGTATTCAAGCTAGGTCCTTGGCATTGTCATGGGAAACCCATCATATTTTATCATTGGAAGCTTGACATGAAGATAGATAGGAGCAAACTTGTGAATTTTTACAACATTCCCTTGAAGTATTAGAGTACAACTAGCCTTAGTTGCCTAGCTAGCTCCATTGTCAAAACATTACAATATTAAGCATAATTGGTTATGTTAGGAATTATATTGAATTTGAAATGAGTAAAGAGTTACTTAAAACTTTAAAAGATTGGACTTTAATGGAAGCTTGAAAATTTTTACAATCTCAATCACGTACTTATGGAGAGCCCAAACAAAAGCTAATAATGAAAGGAGGCCAACTAAGAAACTCTTTGAGAAAGGGGGCCATGAAAAGTTGAGGCTAAGGAAAGTGAAAAGCAATTGGGATCTAATTATAATAGACAATAATGAGTCTATACTCACAAACAAGGAATTCTTATAAAGAATTATAAAGCTCATTCAACCCATTAAAGAAATATAGGAAATAGAACATATGGACTTAACATTTATAAAGAAGAAAAATGAACTCTAAAGTAAAGTATTGTACTATGTCATAGAGAAGTGATCAAAGATGCTCCTAGAATCTTGAACATGCTGGAGCACTTTATGCCAGTGTTAATGAGATTAGGGAGGAAAAAAGCCAAAGGAGGAAGACTCCCTCCTTGCCTGCCATGTAAATCTTGCTTAGAATGTTAGGGGTTTAAACAAACTAACAAGCAAGAAGTAGTTTAGGATTACTTGTTGATAGTAAATCCATTAATCATTGGCCTTTTTGGGGGAAAAAAAAGGAACACAATTGTAAAAAATCTAGTCCATCTACAACAATTAGAGCTTACTTACCAACTATGATGCACATCATAATGAGAGGATCCTTGTAGCCTATAACCCTAACTATATTAAGGTAAGAAAACAATCTCTTACTACTTAAGCTATTCATATCTTTGCTATTCTGAAAATGATTGCCTACGAACTCTGTACTAGCTTTGTGTATGTAGCTAGCTTTGTTGTTAAAATCTTCCTCTAACTCCAAAAAATGACATATTCTTAATCAAAATTAATGCAAAAAAGATTTCAAAGTGTTTCTCGATCAAAGAATTCTTTCTTTTCTGTCCCCTAATTGTTTTAAAACCCTAAACCCTATCTTTTAATGAGCTATATGGTCCTAAATATAGATCTATGTAGCAGGTCTTATTTTTTAAAAGATTCTTCGAAAATAACAATGTCAACATGGGTACTTACTCTGGACTATGTAGGATACCATATTCTTCATCCATAGGGTAGCACACAGATGTGCATGGTACACTATAGAAACAAAAGCGACCACTTTTGAGGACAACCCTCAATATAGCAGCATATAGGGTGCCATATTCTATTATCCTTCTTTAATTTTTCTAAAATTGCTTCAGTGTAATCTAAATCTTTCATTAATTTTACTAATTTTTTATGTATTGACATAAATAAGACCTAGAATGACATTACTTTTTAAATTAGATATCAAATCTTTGAAATTCATCCAAAAATATAAGTAATATGCCATAAAATAGTGCTAAAAATATTTTATGTCTAGCATACATCAATAAGTTAAGAAAGAAGGTATGGATTCACTAGAGAATCATGTATAATTCACACTTAATTTCACATTTAATTGAGTGACAAAGAATACTTATTCAATGATCATCATTCACCACTCTGAATTCCAAATTTTTAGAAAAGTTAAAGAAAAAGTGAAATACTAATAGAAAACTAGATGTCATCAACAAAAATAGAAAATTTGGATAAACAAGTTCATTACAATTGTGAATCTAATCCAAAGTTCATCTACATCTTATAAAATAAAAAAAGAGTTTTAATATATTTATTTTTATTTTTCCCTTAATTCATTGCTTTAAGCAACTTTTACTATAGTAATTTATCCTTTTCAAAGAATTTCAAAACTATATTTATCCTAAATCTTAAAGGTTATGAAAAATAAAGATGATTCCCATTTTCACTCTCTAAAACTGGTAATTAGTTCCAGTAAAAATGAATATATTTTGAGTTGAGTTTGATACATTAAAGGGGTGGCTATAGTTTTTAAGGTTGATAATGGAGATACTTTTTTTTTATAATGCAAATGTCTAGATTAGCTTTTAACACTTATTTGTTACAAATATTTCTAGATTTGTCTAAAAAGAAAACAAGATCTCCTAATTATTTGTTAATAGTTCAATTTATTCAAAAATAAATAACATAAAATCAAGCTATTTAAATATGTTTACCTTTTGGCTCATTATTGCTTTGTAGATCATTGAGAGGAGAGATTGGCTGCATCACATGGCCGTTGCTTATCTTCTGAAATTGTGAGACATCAAAATTTAATGTAACGAGAGAGCACCCGTTTGGTTTGACGGTCCAGGTGCTCTAATTCTGATTTCTCAGAGTGGGATGGGTCACAATTCTCAACAATACGGCCAATGGTTATGTGTTACACAGCTCATCAGTCAAGTTTCAAAGTCAAATTAACAGGTTGTTTGGACCCATTTAGCAAATCATGTCAGAAAGTGTGCAACTCGATTGGATCACAGCGGACATCTCTGTTACCGCAAGGGCTTGACTAGGTGGACTAAAAAGTGAAAATGTCAATTATCCTCAAGTATTTGACCAGCTGAGCTGACTGTATTCAACTATCGCTACTGGTTTGGTAATTGCAATCTTTCAACTTACTTTCTTCAATTTGAACACAAATGTTTTCTTCTTTTTCCGTAAACCCTCAAAGCATCATACAATAATCATAATCATGAGACCTTCCACAAACATGGATGGCTAAGTATCATGAACTAAAAGACCAGGAAAACGTCATCGATGTGTAACATCCTATCTTTAAAACTGACAATTTGGAGTAAATACTTGTTTATTTTTGTTGATTGTTTACCTTTAATAAATGAAAACTATAATAGTTAAAACCTCGAAAGTATTATTAACTTCAAAACATTGTAATTGGAAATAATACATTATAAAATCATACTGTACGCTTTAAAACATGATGTAACTTCACATATTTGCATGTCATTTCGTTGTTGTCTAACTCTTTAACTCTGTATTAGTAATGCCATATGGACCACGACTTCACTGGATGCCCGTAAAGTTAATGTTTGGAGCGAAGCTCTTTCGGGGACAATATGAGAATGGATTAGAGATGGCCGATGGGCAATTCCATTTTCATGTCATTCGTTGTTAATTGAAAGGAATACATATACAGCAGAACAAGAAAAGCCAAATTTGATTCCATATGGTAATCCTTGAATCGTAAAGCTCGGGTCCTAAGCAGTCTCTTGTCATAACTAACCATCAAAGCAAACATTCTCAATTTTTATTTCTGAGTTTCTATCCATAAGCAGTGCTGTAGAACCGTTTAATGGTGCAAACATTGAGAATTCTTAAGAGGACTTGGTCGTTGGTGCACCTTGGTGTCTTGAACTGGCTCAGAGCCGCACCATTTCCAATGAAGTGATCCAAGATCTTCTTGAACGTCCCTTTCTCCACAATACAAAGCTCCAGAGGTCCAATTGAATTGGATCTCCTCGACACCACATAGCCATGATCGACAAAAGATGCGTCCATTTCTGTGCAACACTCTCCTAGAATACCCTCCTCAACTTCTCCTTTAATTTCCCAATAGATAACATAGTGACCAGGTTGGCTTGCCACGTTCGCATGGCTCGTAAAGTCCACTAGCTCTGCTCTAACCCGGCTTAGTAGTTCAGACCCCCTCTCCACCACAAGTTGAAGGTCTCTCTCCGTGTTCTTGTCAATGTTCACACTTAATATTAACTTTCTCCTGCATATATAGTTCAATTTGGGGGTTCCGTTGTGGAAACCAGCCACTTCCACTACATCACCTAGCCTGTATCTATAAAGCCCTGAAATGAAATTACACAAGTGGAAAGAGACGCCTACGGTCAAAGAAAATTGAATAGTGGACCGGGTCTCAATTGACTCCGATATGCAAATGATTGGAAGTAATGTTAAAGAGTTAAATATCAAAGAATCGGTATCAAAATCAAGGTTGATAAAGTATCAGATTACAGATCACGTGAAAGGAGCGAGCATAACTAAATTTATGAATAAGCAAAAGATGTCAATTTCATGCTATAAGAAACAAAGTCAAGCAGCAAAATTCAAGACTAAAAGTTCATTACCTTGAAGTTCTGGATTTGGTAGAAGTGTGATAGGTGAGTTCAATTTCTTCAAAAGAACCAAGTTACTCCAAAGACATGACCATTTTGTTGGCTTGTGGATTGTAGAGTACTCAGTCCACATTTGTGTCAGCTTTTTACAGTCGGGTAATTATATATAATACGAAATGATAAGTCAAGGTGGAATCAAATAGCATTTACGTGGATCTACAAATGTGTAGATAAAATTGACTAGAACAGAGTTTAAACACTCTTGTAAGCACAGAAGATTTGGTGTGAATCAAGTATATATTATATGCCAGCATAAACAAGTCGCGAAAAGGACTCGATTGAGTATTTAAGCATAAACTGAAACACGGACCCTTTATATTTGGAATAGATCAAAACATGTATTTGGAAACAAAAAAATTTGCAGCTTACCCGTAAAAGTGGTCAAGATAATTTCATATTCTTGTCCAACCGTCACTTTTGAGAGTGGAACCGGCTCATCTTCTATGAAGTCATCAATCATTGCAGTATCGAAATCATGCTGCTGTCTGTATAGTGGCATGAACTCAAAGTAAGAAAATGTAGGGATTACAGCAAAAGTAACTTTCTCAGGAGGTAACCAAGGATCCACATTAGCCCCTATCCAACTTTCAGTAGATCCGTAGTCTGCACTAACTAGAGGCAAACCACCAGCATACTGCCGTAGTTTCTTCAAGTAAGGTTGCATGGTCCCTGTCATTATAGAGTACACATACTTAGCATTTGGCCACAGCTTAGAAATCAGACCCTGCCAGTCTAGATTTTCCAGGTCCTTGCAGATTTCATCAATCCGAGAAGATAAACATGGTTTTGGAGACATGATATCCAACACAGCTTCCCTCATCTTGGGCACGGTTATTCTAGAATTAAGAGTTCCTTCTTTAATGTCGTCACGTAAGTCCTTCCACAGCTCTTCAAGCGACGAAAGGGCTTGCACTATGCTATAAGCAAAGGTGGAGGCTATAAACTCTACTTGATCAGAGAAAAAGAGACCTAGGAGCAGATGGCAATAAGTGGTCTGCTTGTAATCTCCACCAGAAATAACCTCCTGAGGGCTGCAAGTGAATGCCTTAGTCTTCTGCTGCTTCGTCTTGAACTCTTCACTTGCGTAATAGTGGGTTGTGGCAGTTCCAACTGCCAGGCCCCCTTTTGTTATAAATTGCTTGCTGCTATATATGAACTCAAGGATCTTCCCTCCTTCCCTCGTCGGATAAACCCTATTATCATCATATATCAATAACAGAGAGAGAGAGAAATGTGAGCAAATAGCATTCACATGTCTGATCAACCCATGAAAAGATAAACGAGCTTACTGTGAAAAAGATGCAGAAATTGTCTAAAGCTTCCAAGCATAATCTAGTAGAGAAAGAGAGAGAAAAAGAGATGCTCAAATGGTCAGGTACCTGGATCTGTAAGCTGCTGCTAAAGTAAATATCTGAAGAGTAGTTTGGGAGCTATGGCGAGTGAACGGAACGTACTTCTGTCTTCCATCAGTTGTTCCAGAGCTTCAGAAAAATGTCAGTGAGAGGAATCATGAAGAAAGTGGAAATCAGTCAAAAATCAAATCCCACGTGATGGAAACAAACGCTACCATTAAGATGAAAGGCTGTTGTTGATAGTTCTTATTTGCTAAGATTCTTTAGTACCTACAGAACTTGATGTACAATAAGAATCATAAGAGTGAAGATAATAGAAGAGTCACCCACATCCCACATCCCACATCCCATGTCTTAGATTCTGATTCCTTCACATGTTATTCCAAACTGATAAGTCTGCCGTACAAACTTGTCTAAGAGAGGAGACGAGAGAGAGAGAGAGAGAGAGAGAGCGAGAAACTCGTGCGAAAGGAAAAGTGACCTTCAAGAAATAATTCATTGTACCTCAAGGAGAGAGTGGTTAAAGGTTGTTGGGTGAGTAGAGGAGCTGTATCCCCATCTGCAATTCTAGAAATATAAGGCTCCAAATCTGCATGGGAGGCAAGAGGCACCATGGAAGTGTAGAGAGACTCTAAGGCACATGAGTCAATGTCTTTGATTTTAATATCCCCTAACCATTTCTTCAGGTATTCAACGCCACAGTTAAGTTGAAGAATCCGGTGAAGTGTCTGTGTCTGAACAGCTGCGGCGTTTTCCGAGATGTCTTCAAACCAACCAATGATGTCGTATTCATGGCTTACATTAGTCGCAGCGAATTCCATTAAGACGAGAGTATCATAAACTTGGTGGCAATGAAATATAATTATATAATGCGAGGAGTGGGCGTCATTTTGCCTGTATCCTGAGAAAGACAGAGGAGCCCACTTCACGAAACATCGTTCTCTCGGCTATACGATAATTTCATCTTCTGTTTTGTCCCCTCTGGAGAAAGCTCAAAATAAAACTTATAGCTCTCTCTTAAGCTGGTACGGTGGTTTATAGACCACAAATGACATGATTTTATCGTATTTATAAGTCAGAAAAAGAGAAGAGAGAGATTCTTCAATTCAAAAGCTTAATAAGTTGTTGGGGACCAACATACAAATAGCCTATACTATTAGTCACTATAACAAACTTCTGTCGTTATTAGTTTCTTTGTTTTACCTTATGCCTCGTTCTATCTTACATGGGCGTTCTTGCTCCCCAACCTCATCTCACAACACAACCGATTAATTGGACACATTATATAAAATCTTTTTAATTTAATGAAGGATTATTCAAATTTTTAAAGAGATGCTCAATATTATGGGTTTCGTTTAATTTTAGTCAATATTTTATTCGTTACTATTAGAATTTGCAAATTAGTGTTATGAAGTCATATTAATAATGGTTATCCTGAAGCACTTTTCGGTGCGCGAGCACCTGCCTGCGTGCACGCTTGACCTATTGATGTTACCAATAAAATTTATGAACTTATATTAGGCAAGGGTTAGCATATCATTTCACTCAAATTGAATAATAGTAATAAAAATTTTAAATCTTTTTGCTAATTCTATAGTTTTAAAAACATAAAATCAAGTTTTACTTCATTCTATCATTAATATAAAATAGATCCATTAAAATAAAAAATAAAATTATCTTTGTCAAAATAATTCATAAGCTTTACAATTAAAATGAATCACTATAAGTCAAATGGATGCCTGATAAATATCAACAAGAAAAGGTGCATTTGGAGCACAGGTAACGAGTTGGATGATTCTTGGATCACTAATCAAATGTTAAAACTAAGATATTTCATGAAAATAGTAATTAAATTTAGAAGAAGGAATGACGAGAAAAGCAATTTTTGATTTGATAATTGGAATGATTTCATATTTCTACATACGCTTCCTGGGTTCAACTCTCTTTGATTCTCCATTCTACCCATTTCAAAAGTTAAAAGTGATGATTAAATAAGGATAATTACATTTAGATAATAGATGCCTCCTAACAATCATAAACTCATTCCTTAACTACAATCTTGACACAATTAAAAAAGACTTAACAACTTGGTTAAAATACAACTTTAAAAGATTCACAAACAATTCTTGCCTAGCCATCTTTAGAACTCCTGAACCAAATATCCCTCAGACAAAATTGGTGTGGTTCAACAACAAATTACCTAAAGCTATTTTCATCATCTAGCTTACCATATAAAAAATATCAAAACCAAAAATAAAATTAGTTAAGACGCTAACAATTATGGTTTTTACAAATTTTGTAAAACTATGCCTAAAAACTTGGATCACTTATTCTTTCAATACTTTTTTTTTAGAACGGAGGAACTCGCAATCGCTATCTTTTAGATGCCCACTAGGTAAATCTCTGGATTGACGCAATAACCTGCAAATCACGCCAATCGGGTACTCTGCACTAGACAGGCCCTATACAACATGACTCGATCGAGAGAGTGTAGGAGGATTCAAACACAGGACCTTTTGTGCTATCTACAACATATAGCATTATAACAACCAGTTCTCTTTCAATTCTTAACTAAGTGTTGTTTATCATTGTCAATGATGGCAGCTCTTACCCAGTTCACTATATGACTTGCAAGCTACTCTTTACTTTCTTCAACAACCTTGTATAGTCTCCTATTCCTTTCCCTCCAAACGAAATAAATGACAGTATGAAAAGTAGTCTTAATAATCATATCATTCAAGCTACTGTGCTTAGTACACCTTATGATGATATTCAAAGTCTCCGTCCACTCAAACGTGTACATAAGTAGTTATAACATAACCACAAGTCTACTCCAAATTGTTTTAGTGTAATTACATTCAAATAATAAATGGTTCTTGCTCTCATTCATTTACTTGTAAAAAACATATATGGGGTTATATCCCCTAAACCGTTTGTTTTTAGTTCTGAGCATGTTTTTAATCACTAGCCAAGTGAAAACAACAGCTTTGTTATTTAAAGCTTGCTTCCAAATGATGTTTACCCAAGGAACCACTTTAGGATTATTAACTAGTATCTTGTGACATGAGTTATTGTTAAAGGTACCACTGGAATGGTCCTTCCTTAACCCTGCTGGGATGTTTAGAAAGTAATATGTCATTTAGTGGAATCCTTTGAAGTTTCCAAGCCACTCACCATTTTGGATGAGCAAAGACACTCTAGCATTGGAAGGGATTTTATTTCTGACTCGAGAAAGACTTGTTCTTTAAATGAGAGGACAATAGTTGGTCCAGTTATAAAACCAAAGCCATATATCCTCTCCATCACCCAACTATGTTTGATATAGGCATAGATCATGTCTATCAAGCTAAGCATGTTATTAAATATCTATAAGGAGCCCCTAGAATTGTCTAGCTGCTAGAAATTCTGACTTCTAAGATGGTATTCATTAACCCATTTAATCCACAGTGCTTTTTGTCAGTGAATAATCACCAAGTCATCTGACAAAGTAGTACTTTTTGCATTTGAGTAATAGGAATGATCCTAAGCCCCCATTGCCTCTTTGGGATAGTTATACCACACCATTTCACCTTGGCCTGCTTACCATTCTCAATTTTTCTAGACCACAAGAAAGCTTTTAATATTCTATCCATCTCTTTAATGACCCTTTTAGGTAGAACAAAGTGTATAGACTAATGGATATGCATACTATTCAAAATTGAAATGATGAAAGTCAATCTAGCTGCAATAGATAAAAACTTATTTTGCTAGGCATTAACTCTGTCTTTAAGCTTTCAATCAAGGGAATAAAGTCAAAGAATTTAGGCTTACAAGTAGTGATTGGGACTCCCAGATATTTAAATAGGGGAGACTGCAAGGTAGTTATAGATTGCATTATGTTTTAGTGGGTAATTTAGTATGTTTTTAGTTGTTAATTAGATGATTACCAAGTAAACTTAATTAGGATTTATTAATTAGGATTTGTGATTATAACTTGAGAGAGAGGAATCCTCCCTTTTATAATCTAGAACTGACACCACAATAACACATAAATTGTTATATTAGCATTGATGATAGGAAAAATCCCATCTCTCATAATTTGGTAAATTCTCTTGTGTGTTTTCCTATTGTCAATTTGGTGTTTCTCAAGTTGATTTTTTTTGTGTTAATTTATGAATTAATTTTCCATCAATTATATTCTTGTGTTTACTTTTTTGTTTTGTTTTTATTTTTATTTTATTAATTCCTTAAGCCTTAGATAACTTAATATTAGATTAGTTCGTGGGATCGACACCTCACGTACTGCAATTCATGACCTTTGCGCTTGCATTATTCGGAGGGTTTTAAATAGATTTAAACTTAGCATCAACACTATGGGTCACGATCATGGCCTACGTGATAGACAGCGTAGGTAGTCTCCCAAATACGACTTACCAAAGGACATTTGGGACTTTTTGGACTGAGAAAAACCTTAGGGTTTACTTAAAATATAAAAGACTATATAAAAAACAGAAAGAACCCTAGGGGGAGCTCCTTTTTATGCCACTTTGAGAAAGATCCAAAGAGAGAGGAAGAAGAAGAAAGAAGGAGGAGAAAGGAAGAAGAAGAAGAAGGGCTGCAGTGTTGTTATCTTCCTGGTATATTTCCCTTCTAAGTGACGTTTCATTTAATCTTTACTGTTCTTTCTTTTGAATGTATAAGATGGATTTGAAGTGATGGACTTGGATTTGATGATGATGTTCTAAACTTCTTTAGGGATTTGTTCTTGAATCAATGTTAATATGATTTCTTTTGATTTTAATACATTGGCTGTTGTGATTATTTATTGTATTTGTATGCTTCGGTAACAAATCGAGAGAGTGAACTGATAGCAAAACAATTAGATTGGGTAATGAGAGTTAAACAATCTAACAAATCAATTAAATAATGAAATTGAGAATTTAGACGAAGAGAGATCTCGTGTGACGACCCAGTAGTCTATTATAAGGCTTAAGATCTCGTGTTACTTAGAAGGGAAATATATTAGGAAGATCCAAAGAGAGAAGGAGGAGAAAGGAAGAAGAAGAAGAAGAAGAAGGGCTGCAGTGTTGTTATCTTCCTAATATATTTCCCTTCTAAGTAACGTTTCATTTAATCTTTACTGTTCTTTCTTTTGAATGTATAAGATGGATTTGATAGTGATGGATTTGGATTTGATGATGATGTTTTAAACTTCTTTAGGTATTTGTTCTTGAATCAATGTTAATGTGATTTCTTTTGATGTTAATACATTGGCTGTTGTGATTATTTATTGTATTTGTATGCTTCGGTAACAAATCGAGAGAGTGAATTGATAGCAAAACAATTAGATTGGGTAATGAGAGTTAAACAATCTAATAGATCAAGTAAATAATGAAATCGGGAATTTAGACGAAGAGAGATCTCGTGTGACGACCTAGTAGTCTATTATAAGGCTTAAGATCTAATTAGATTCATAGGTTTTTTGTTAATTGAGAGATTGTAAATTCTATAATTCAATTAAGGGTTATGATTTAGGGTTTAATGATTATAACTCGAGAGAGAGTAATCCATACTTTGAAAGTCTAGGACAGATACTATATTAACTCAAAAGTAATCATGTTAGCATTTAATGATAGGATAAATCCCCCTTCTCATAATCGGTTAATCTTTCTTGTGTGATTTCCATTGTTAATTTGGTGGTGCTCAAATTGATTCCTTATGTGTTAATTTTACATTTTAATTCCAATCAATCATCTTCATGTGTTTATTTTTCTGTGTGGTTTTTATTTTCATTTTAATAATTTTTAAGCCTTAGATAACTTAGAATTAGATTAGTTCGTCAACTCCTTGAGGATCGACACCTCACATATTACACCCACAACCTATGTGCTTGCAATATATTGAGGGTTTTAAATAGATTAAAACTTGCCTCAACACAAATCATAATCCAAATTATTAAACTGAAAAACTTCTATAATATTCAATCTTAACTTATCCATCTTCACCTTAAATTATTATATCTTTTGAATAAAATTAACATATAACCGAACTTTAGCAATACTAGAGCAAACTTCCATAAGTGAATATCAATAGTAACCAAATTGACAACCTTTCTGAAAGAAAAAGCACAAAATTCCACTCCCTCACAAAGGATTCTCTCAATTCATTAAAAGATTTTAGGTGGAAAATATAATGAATGTAATAACCTATTTCTCCATATTTAGGGTTATAACCTATGACTATTACACATGAGAAATAGTGTTGAGAAATTAGGAAATGCATTTCATACTTATGCATAACATTATCATACACACGCATGGATTACGATTTTTGTACACATTGTAAATATTGTATATGCACTTAATTGACATTTTTCGGGGTATGAACAATTTAAAATGATTAAGATGTGACTTGTGAATTTTTATGTCTTAAAAATTGGTTAATGAATTATAATTGGTGATTTAGAATTTATTTGTTATAACTGAGAGATTTATAAATTTATGTGTATTTTTGGACTAGAAAAAATATCAAGTGGCAAGACAATTTGATTTGTGGTAGTAGAAATAAGTGACAAATGGTAGTAGAAATAGTTGACAAGTGGCATTAGGATTTATTGATAAGTGGCATAGAAAATTGAGTGACAATTGGTTTAGAAATTAGGCGACAAATAGATTAGTTATTAAGAAGGCAATGAGAACCATAAAAGGAGGACATGTGAAAAGTGACAAGTGTCACGCCACTTGCCACACACCTCACTCTCGATATACTTACTTGAAAGAAAACCATCTTTGTCTTTCATTTTTTCTTTGGCTAAAAAACCTCCTTTTCATTTTCTTTCTTCTCTTAACTCACGATACTCTCACATTCTACACTGACGATTTTGAGTTGCCATCATCTTTCATATTACTACTTCAAGATTTCATTATCTCCCTCTTGTTACTAAAAGACCCAACTAATTCATCCTTGAAAGTTGATGATCGTGTAAGCTTTGAAGAGGCTAGGTTTATGTGATTTAAAGAAGCTTGGAGTTAAACAAGTAAGTGATATATCAAGCTTTATGGTTTGCTTTAATAGAAATGTTTTTAATGATCATTAGGGATAGATTGATCGGTTAAAGGAGTTGAATATATACTGAAATGTGGATGAAGAAATGGGTATATTCATGTCCTATTTTTGTTTATATGATGAGTAATAATTTATGAATTGTTATAGGGATGTTTTTTAGATGGATTAATAGTGTAAATGGTGTATGAAAGTTTGTTGAAAGTTGATAAACTTTGATGAATAAATGTATGTGTTTGTGTTCTATTTTTCAGAGTATGAAAACCATGAATCATTGGTTATTATAGAAATGAATTAAATTGAGATTTGAAGCTAAAGAAAAGGCTAGTATTCTGGAAAAGAGAAGAACAAGGATTTATGTATAATAAGATTAAGTGAATGACAATGAATCAATTGAGTAGAGTTTTGTGAAATTTAATGTAACCAATATGGTGATTAGATTAGCATGAAATGAGGTTGCATAACAGAATATAAATTCTAGAAAATTTGAAGTGTTAGTGATATTTCTAAGTAGGTGAAATTTGTGGAGAAATAAAAGAAGAAAGGCAGAGCACGATCATGGCCTTCAGTGTATGATCGTGGCTTGGTTATTTGGGTTTTGTCAGAATAGTGGCATAGTGCCCATGGTCGTGGCTTATTGCACAAGCTTTTGTCACGATTGTGGGAAGGTCCACCACGATCGTGGGCTAGCATAAAAAGTGAAATGTTATCCTTTAAGTAATGTTTGAAACAACTAATGATAAGGTACTTTCCCATGATGCATTTAGGCTTGAATGAGACTTGAAATGAACCTAGTTTGATGTTTGATTAGTTGATAAAGTGTTTGATGTGTTTAGGTTATTAATTGATGTTTTAGGGCAAGAATGGATTGATGAGATTAATGTAACTAAATCTAGAAATTTAGAGTCATTAATAGAATAAAGGTGTTCTTAGGAATACTAATATGATTCAAAGGAGATGAAATATGTGGATTAAGTAAGATTAAATGAGAATTTGAATATTATGTGACCATATAATGCTAGAAAAAGGATCGGAGAATATATGATTGAAGAGTTAGAATAATCAAGTATAATTGAGGTACAAACCTAAGTGCAAGCTAGACCTATACAAGTTATAATGGTTTGAATGATCAAGACTTAATTAAGGACACATACACGAGAATGTAATTGAGCATGCATTATATA
>JANZXP010000196.1:23872300-23897140 GCA_027576715.1 Erythroxylum flavicans | reverse complement strand
TATCACCTTAATTCTTCCCATTTCAAGATACCACATTACTCCCTTTCTTTATCTCTATACTCATTTTATTTCATCACCAAAATACCCAAGGAGATTCACATTCATTCATTAAGAAAACATAACTATGTATCCAGTTTTTTTGCACTTTTTCCTACAACCAGTACTCAACTTCAAGTCAAAATTAGAGACTCTTAAAGATATAATTTGAATTCGATATCTTCATAACAAATGTAGCCATATGTCTCTACTTTAATCCAAATTAAATATCACCTCATTTGGATATCTACAGAAAAAGTTATGGCTAAATTACAGATACATAATCAATGGAAAATGTTACTGCTAACATTTTTCCAGCACACTTTAAACACCATTATCATCTGATCTCTAAACTTTTATCCTAGTTCTTCCCTTTTCAAGACATTATACTTGCCTTTTCTTTAACGTCAAATCTCAATCCAATCCACGTCTAAAACAACCAATGATCCATGTTTGTATCCATCAAAATCAGAACATAACAATATCCATTTGTGTAAGTATAAGCATCACTCTTCTTGATTTGAAGAATGAAACATGATTTGATGATTGTTAGAAGTTAAATGTTCATAAATTGAGGTTGGATATATGCAAAAATGTGAGTGAGGGTTGTGGGTAGATTAATGTATTTCTTTTACATGTATGATGATTAATGATCTATAAGTTGTTAATACATACAATTCACAATTCCAAATATAATCACATTTATAGATCAATTATACCCGGAAAATGTCAATGAATGCATGTACAATCATTTTAATATGCAAGAATCAATATTCACATATGTGTATGCTAACATTATGAATGAGCATGAAATGTATTTTCTACTTTCTCAGCAATTTTTCTCATTTATTATTTTTGCCCTAATATGGGTAGCGGGATGTTATAAAAAATCAGCTAACCTAGAGTTTGTAGGAGCCAATAGAGAGTCTCCTATACCTCGATCTGAACAAATGCCTCCTAAGAATCCTTGAGAGGAGAGAAAGGAGGTATAAAAAAATCAGAAGATAGGGGGTTGTAGACATCTACGAAAGTACAAACCTTGCTGAGGCTGAAGGATGGTTAGAGAGCACCAAAAAAGTGTTCGATCAAGGTTTAACTACGCAGTCTCACTACTGCATGGTCCAACTTAACAGTGGTGGAAGAATGTTCCAAATAGTACCACCAGGCCTTGTAATTTAAAGTGGAAAGACTTCCTGAAAGTCTTCAAGGAGAATTACATGCCAAATATCTACCTGGATAGGAAGATGAAAGAATTCCTATATCTGAAGCAAGGAAGTCTCACCGTAGCAGAATATAAGATAAGATTTAATGAGTTGATAGGGTGCTACCGCCTTGATTCCAAGTGAGGAACGCAAGTGTAGGAGGTTTGAGGATGGGCTAAATATGGACATAAAGACGAGGCCAACTATTACAAATCTGAGCAGTTTTTCTGAGCTAAGTGTTGCCTCAATCTAAATTGAGCGGTTGTTGAATGATGGTCAAGGAGAATATAGACATGAGTTTTGAATGAAGAGACCTGGTGAGTCCTAAGTTGATTCTGGTAGAAGGTTTAGTAAATGCTAGAATAGATCTTTGTGACCACCGACTAGAACGAGACAATCGGGATTTAGACAGAGGGGCAATTTTGTACAAGCTGGTAGTGGTAGAGATATAGTATCTAGGTAGATGCCTAATTGTGAACACTGAGGGAAGAAACATAGTGGGGAATGTTGGAAGTTATCGAGAGCTTGCCTTCATTGTGGCTCCTTTGAACATCAGATCAGAGGGAGCTTGCCTTCATTGTGGCTCCTTTGAACATTAGGTACGGATTGGCCCACTACACATAGAGCTGTGATGAACTGATACCCTAAAGAGGTAATTCTTGAATCTCCTAATCAACTGAGAGTAATATTTTGAGGTGTTAGTCAAGTAGTGCCAGCTAGATTGATCTCATCAATGAGTGTTTCGAGATTGATTCGAGGTGGATGTGAAGCTTATCTGGCTTATGTAGTTGATAACCGTACTGAGCAGACAGTAGAGGATATTCCTATTATTAGGGATTTCTTGAATATGTTTCTCACAGAATTATTTGGTTTACCCCCAGATAGGGAGACCAAGTTCATTATCAATGTAGTTCCAAGTACTGCTCCTATATACCTTCCTTTATATAGGATGACACCTGTGGAACTAAAGGAACTTAAGGCTCAATTACAGGAGTTGTTGGATAAGGGCTTTATTAGATCAAGTGTGTCACCTTGGGAATCCCCAGTCTTATTTATAAAGAGAAAGATGGGACTCTGAGACTGTGTATTGATTATAGGCAATTGAATCGGGTAACAATAAAGAATAAGTACCCATTATAGAGGATAGATGACTTACTTGATCAGTTACAGGAAGCTCAGGTAATGACTAAGCTAGACTTGAGATCAGGGTACTATCAGTTAAAGATAACAGAGGCTGATGTACCGAAGAGTGCATTCAGGAGAAGGTATGAACACTTTGAGTTTTTAGTGATTCTGTTTGGGTTGACCAATGCCCCAGCAACTTTTATGGCTTTGATGAATAAGGTATTTCAACCTTAATTAGATCACTTTGTCATTGTGTTCATAGATAATATTTGATGTATTCGAAAAGCAGAGAGGAACATGCTGAACACTTGAGGTTAGTCCTACAGATAATGAGAGAGAAGCAATTGTATGCCAAGTTCAGTAAGTGTGAATTTTGGTTTGATCAAGTAGTATTATTGGGTCATATAATGTTTGGATAGGGCATACAGTTAAACCTAAGGAAAGTTGAAGCAGTAATGAAGTGGAAGCTCCAAGAAATGTGTCAGAGATTGAGAGTTTTCTTAGATTAGCTGGAAACTACCGAAAATTTATTGAGGGGCTTTCACTAATCTCAGCCCCTTTGATAAAACTTCTAAGGAAGAATATACCCTTCAGATGGATTGATGAATGTCAAAGGAGTTTTGAGGAGCTAAAGCATCGGTTAACTACAACACTGGTGTTAGCTATTTCATCTAGATTGGGAGGTTCTGTGGTATATAGTGAAGCTTCACACCAGGGGTTAACATATGTTCTAACGATGCATAGAAAAGTGATTACATATGCATCGAGACAATTAAGGTCTCACGAGTTCAATTATCTAGTACATGATTTAGAGCTTGCTGCAGTAGTATTTTCTTTGAAGATTTAGGGACATTATCTATATAGAGAGACATTCCAGATATTCCCTAATCATAAAAGTTTGAGGTATTTGTTGAGTTAAAAAGAACTAAATATGAGATAGAGACGATGGATTGAATTGATGAAGGATTATGATTGCATAACAGAATATCATCCTGGTAAAGCTAATGTGGTAGGTAATGCATTAAGTAGAAATTGGATAACATTGTAGCACAAATGCAGATATTGAGGTTACCACACCTAGTTTAATTAAAAGCATTAAATGTTGAACTAAATTTGGGGCAGAATGAAGTACTTTTGGCGACATTAAAGCTTAGACGATACTACATGAGAGGATTAGAAACGCTCAAAGTAAGGATCCAAAATTAGTGACTCTTGTTGAGAAATTGAAAGTGAATCCGAATTCTAAGTTTGAATTGAGAGAAGAGACATTGTGGTTGAAGCAGAGATTGTGTGTACCTGATATTGAGGATTTGAGAAAAGAGATTATGGAGGAAGCACATATAGCAGCCTATGTCATGCATCCTGGTACTATCAAGATGTACAATACGCTGAAACAACGTTTTTGGTGGCCAGGGATGAAGAAGCAAGTGGATGAGTATATTGTTAAGTGTTTAACATGCCAACAGATTAAGGTAGAACATCAGGCTACGATTAGCAAGTTACAATCTTTACCTATTCCGAAGTAGAAATGGGAAAGAATCACTATAGATTTTATTACGAGTGTGCCGAGGACTCTGAGGCAACATGATGTTATATGGGTTGTTATTGATAGATTGAATAAATCGGCTTATTTCTTACCAGTAAGGGAGAAAAATACACTGGATCAGTTAACTCAGAGATATATGAATGAGGTTGTAAGATTATATGGGGTTCCAGTGTCCATTATATCAGACAGGGATCCTAGATTTACCTCAAGATTTTAGGAAAATTTACATGCAGCTTTGGGTACGAAGTTGAGCTTTAGTGCAGCATTTCATCCTCAGACAGACGGATCGACTGAATGAGAGAAGTATTAAGATTGTTGAGGATATACTCAGAGCTTGTGTTTTGAAGTTTTAAGGAGTATGGGATCAGTATATAGCTCTAATTAAATTTGCTTATAACAATCATTATCACAATAGTATTAGTATGGCTCTATACGAGGCGTTATATGGTAGAAAGTGTCATTCGCCTCTGTATTAGGATGAAGAGGGTTTAAGGATTATTGAAGGCCCATAATTGATTCAAAACACAGTTGATAAAGTGAAACTAATTTGTAGTAGAATTAAAGCAGCATAAGATAGAAAAAGAGTTATGTGGATCAGCACCGAAGGGATATGGAGTACTGAGTAGGAGATAAAGTATTTCTGAGAGTATCACCTTGGCGAGGAGTGCTAAGGTTTGGCAAAAAGGGTAAGCTAAGCCCTAGATATATTTGTCCATATAAGATTATTGAGAGAGTTGGATCATTGGCTTACAAGTTAGCCTTACCACTAGAGATGTCTCAGATCCATAATATGTTTCATGTTAGTATGCTTAGGAGTTATCAGTCTGATCTTATACATATATTATCAGCTCAAGAGGTTGAAGTTGCAAGTAATCTGAGTTATATTGAGGAATCGGTCAAAATAGGGGATTATTAGAATAAGCAACTGAGAAACTGAGTGATTCCATTAGTGAAAGTCCTTTAGAGAAATCATTCAAAAGAAGAAGCCACATAGGAAGCGGAGGATAACATGAAGAATCAATACCCCCACCTATTTGTTCAATCAAGTAAGAATTTCAAGGACGAAATTTCTTAAGGGGGAGAGTTATTATAACTCGTTTCTCCATATTTAGGGCTATAACCTAAGACTATTACATATGAGAAATATTGTTGAGAAATTAGGAAATTCATTTCATACTCATGCATAACATTATCATACACACACGTGAATTATGATTTTTGTATAAATTGCAAATATTGTATATGCACTCAATTGATATTTTATGGGTATGAACGATTTAAAATGATTAAGATGTGAATTGTGAATTTTTATGTCTTGAAATTTGGTTGATGAATTATAATTGGTGTTTTAGAATTTATTTGTTATAATTGAGAGATTTATAAATTTATGCGTATTTTTGGACTATAAAAAATGCCAAGTGACAAGATAAATTGATATATGGTAGTAGACATAAGTGACAAATGGTAGTAGAAATAATTGATAAGTGGCATTAGGACTTATTGACAAGTGACATAAAAAATTGAGTGACAATTGGTTTAAAAATTGGGAGACAAATGGACTAGTAATTAAAAAGGCAAGAAGAACTATAAAAGGAGGATATGTGGCAAGTGACAAGTGTTACGCCACTTGCCACATACCTTACTCTTGATATACTCACTTGAAAGACAACCATCTTTATCTTTCTTTTTTTTCTTTGGCTGAAAGCTTTCTTCTTCATTTTCTTTCTTCTCCCAACTCACGATACTCTCACATTCTACACTCACGATTTTGAGTTGCGATCATCTTTCACCTTACTACTTCAAGATTTCATTGTCTCTTTCTTGTTACTAAAAGACCCATCTTATTCCTCCTTGAAAGTCGATGATCGTGTAAGCTTTAGAGAGGCTAGATTTTCGTTATTTGAAGAAGTTTGGAGTTAAACAAGTAAGTGATATATCAAGCTTTATGGTTTTCTTTAATAGAAATGTTTTTGATGGTCATTAGGGATAGATTGATGGGTTAAAGGAGTTGAATATATATTGAAACGTGGATGAAGATGTGGATATATTCATGTCATGTTTTGTGTATATGATGAGTAATAATTTATAAATTGTTATAGGGATGTTTTTGAGATGAATTGATAGTGTAAATGGTGTATGAAAGTGTGTTGAAAGTTGATAAACGTTGATGAATGAATGTATGTGTTTGTGTTCTGTTTTTAAGAGTACGAAAACCATAGATCATTGGTTGTTATAGAAATGAATTAAATTGAGTTTTAAAGCTAAAGAAAAGGCGAGTGTAGTGTTCTTGAAATGAGAAGAACAAGGATTTATGTATGATGAGATTAAATGAATGACAATGAATCAATTAAGTAGAGTTTTGTGAAATTTAATGTAACCAATATGGTGGTTAGATTAGCATGAAATAAGGCTGCATAAAAGAATAAGAATTCTGGAAAATTTGAAGTGTTAGTGACATTTCTAAGTAGGTGAAATTCGTGGAGAAATGAAGGAAGAAAGGCAAAGCACGATCGTGGCCTAGTTATTTGGGTTCTATCACGATCGTGGCATAGTCCCCACAGTCGTGGCCTATTACACAAGCTTCTGTCACGATCGTGGGCTAGAATAAAAAGTGAAATGTTGTCCTTTAAGTAATGTTTAAAACAACTAATGATAAGGTAGTTTCCTATCATGCATTTAAGCTTGAATGAGACTTGAAATGAACCTAGCTTGATGTTTGATTAGTTGATAAAGTGTTTGATATGTTTAGGTTATTAACTTATGTTTTAGTGTAAGAATGGATTGATGAAGGTAATGTAACTAAATTTGGAAATTCAGAGTCATTAATGGAATAAAGGTATTCTTAGGAATACTAATGTGATTCAAAGGAGATGAAATATGTGGATTAAGTAAGATTAAATGAGAATTTGGATATTATGTGATCATATAATGCTAGAAAAAGGATTGGAGAATATATGATTAAAGAGTTAGAATAATCAAGTATAATTGAGGTACAAACCTAAATGCAAGCTAGACCTATACAAGTTATAATGGTTTGAATGATCAAGACTTGATTAAGGACACATACTTGGGAATGTCATTGAGGATGCATTGTATATAACACATATACATATGTGTATGATTGAATACTTATGTGATTGAGAAACTTAGTAATGTGTATAAATATGTGTATTGCATGGGTTAGATGTGCAAGTCAAGTGCCAGTATCTAGATATTGCCGATCTATTAAGACAATAGCTATCTGGAGCTTACTGTGAGTAACCTAGATGTTTCTCACTAGGATTGATTGTATTTGCTTACATTTCAATTAATTAACTGATACTTATGTGAATATGATAAATCCCGACTTTGATGGCTCGAGGAGTTTGATAATTGGGAATGTATTGGAAGGGTTTATAATTAAATGTGAATATGAAAGAAATAACTGTTCTCAACAAATATGTTGAATGTCGGAGTTAGGTCCGATGAAAAAGTGAAAGTGAAAGTGTATACTAAATGAAAGTGATTGACATATAATGTGAATTGATGCATCTCATTACATTGAAATACATGATCAGATAAAGGAAGTTATGACCGGAGTGGCCAGTGAAAAAGAGCTTCAGAAAATGTGTGTAAAGAGCCACAAGCTCACTAGTAAAATGAGCCCAGTATCTATAATGGTTATAGGACAGTTATCAATGAGGCCGGTATCCATAACGGATGCAGGACAGTTAAAAAGGCACTTGGTCACAACAAAGTAACAATGAAAGTGAGTCATATGTACATGTCATATACAAATTGATATGTATGATCTGAATGTTTGAAATGAACTGTTCTGAAATGAAATGTGATGTGATGTGATATTATATATTTATGATGTGATTTGATTGCAAAAATTGAATTCTGAATTGTTTTGTGTTTGATATGAGTGAGTACATCGATGATGGTTCGTAAAACTCATCAAAATTGCGACGTTGATTTTAAGGTACGAGAAAGGAGACCTAGCTATTAAGACACTATAGAAGAAATCTAGCACTGCGTTTTTGGACTCAAGAAATGGCTCAAAGGTTGGTCAGTTGAGACAGTGGAGTTTAGATCGAATATTTTTATTTAGTTTCTCATTTCATGTAGAATATTTTGTAAAAGAGCAGTATGCTCTTAGATATTTGTGATACTATATAAATATGGATTTTTTAGTATAATGCTACAGTGTAACTATGTTTTACAAATAAAATGAGGAGTTGATGTTTTGAGTATTCGTGTTATATATATATAATGCCATATTAAGTGAATGTGACTGTTCTAATATGCCGCTTTTATAGTGTATGTGTCAAATGTCCTCTGGATATTTCGAATATATACTCTATGATAGTGAAACTCTCAAACCAATAAATAAAAGGAATTTTAACCATAAGCTTGTAATAAAATCACATCTCCACAATTAATTAGTAAACTAGAAGCAAAAATCAAAAGGTGTGTTTAATAGGGAGTAATGGGGCTCAGGTAAATGTATGGAAAGAATAATAAAACATGTAAGAAGGTGGAGGAAATTTACGTAAACAAGACTACCCAAAACATAGATAAAGGAAGTTGTGACCGGAGTGGCCAGTGAAAAAGAGCTTAAAGCTCAGAAAATGTGTATAAAAAGCCATAGACTCATTAGTAAAATGAGCCCGGTATCTATAACAGTTATGGGACAATTATCAATGAGCCCGGTATCTACAACCAATGTGGGACAGTTAAAAAGGCGCTTGGTCACAACAAAGTAACAATGAAAGCGAGTCACATGTAAATTGCACATACAAATTGATATGTATGATCTGAATGTTTGAAATGAACTGTTTTGAAATGAAATGTGATGTGATATTCTATCTTTATGATGTGATTTGATTACAAAATTAAATTGTGAATTGTTCTGTGTTTGATATGAGTGAGCACATCGATGATGATTCACTCATTGAGTTCACAAAACTTATCAAAATTGCAACGTTGATTTTAAGGTACGAAAAAGGAAACCTAGCTATTAAGACACTATAGAAGAAATCTAGCACTACATTTTTAGACTCAAGAAATAGCTCAAAGGTCGGGCAGCTGAGACTATGGAGTTTAGATCAAATGTTTTTGTTTTGCTTCTCATTCCATGTAGAATATTTTGTAAAAAAGAAGTATGCTCTTAGATATTTGTGATACTGTATAAATATGAATTTTAGAGTGTAATGCTACAGTGTAACTATGTTTGACAAATAAAATGAGGAGTTGAAGTTTCGAGTATTAATGTTTTATATGTATGATGCCATATTAAGTGAATATGATTGCTCTAACATGCCACTTTCATAGTGTATATGCCGAATATCCTCTGGATATTTCTGATATATACTTTACGGTAGTGGGATGTTACAATGAAACTCTCAAACCAATACATAAAAGGAATTTTAACCATAAGCTTGTAATAAAATCATATCTCCACCATTAATAAGTAAACTAGAAGCAAAAATGAAAAGGTGTTTTCAATAGGGAGTAATAGGGCTCAGGTAAATGTATGGAAAGAATAATAAAAAATTTAAGAATGTGGAGGAAATTTACATAAACAAGACTACCCAAAACTTGGTTCTTTATAACATAAGTCCTTCAAGCAAAGATTTCAACTAGCAAACAATAATTCTCTGTTATTGATGTGAATGTGATAATTTCGGACATTGATGGTCTAAGGAATTGATAATTGAGATTGCATTAGAAGTGTTCATAATTGAATGTGAATCAGAAAAAAAAATAAGTGTTCATAATTAAATGTGAATCGGAAAAAATAAGTGTACTCAACAAAAATGTTGAATGTCAGACTTAGATCTAATGAAAATGTAAAAGTGACTGTACATGATGAATAAAAGTGATTGATTGCATATAATGTGAATTGATTCATCTCATTACATTAAAATGCATGATCAGATAAAGGAAGTTATGACCAGAGTGGCCAGTGATAAAGAGCTTAAAGCTCATAAATGTGTATAAAGAGCCACAGGCTCGGTACTAAAACGAGCCCGGTATCTACAACGAATACGGGACAGTTATTAAAGAGCTCGATATCTACAATGGATACAGGATAGTTAAAAAGGCGCTCGGTCATAACAAAGTAATAATGAAGTGGAAACACATGTGCATTTGCATATATGATTTGATATGTATTAAATGAATGAATTTTTAGACTGTTCTGTAATAGAAATGTGAAATAGTGACACAAATTGTATTTGTTGAAGCATGATCAAAATGTGAGATGATATGCAATATTTGACTGTATGGTCTGTCTGTGAATGGAAATGTGAATTGTTCTTGTGATTTTTGAAATGAGTGAACCATCCTATTCAGTATTTGTTGATATGATTCGTTTGTAAATTGAATGGTGAATTGTCTTTGTGGTTTGATATGAGTGAGTACATCGATGATGGTTCACTCATTGAGTTCGTAAAACTCATCAAAATTGAAAATGTTAATTTTTAGGTACGAGGGAGACATAATTCCTAAGGCAAACTATTAGAAGTCTAGTTCTGTCGATTTTGGACTCAATAATGGCTCAAAGGTCGGTCAGCTGATACTGAGGAGTTTAGATAGAATGTTTTTATATAGTTCCTCATTTCATGTAGAATGTTGTAAAAAAGTAGTAAACTCTTATACGTTTTTGATATTGTACATATAGATATTGTAGTGAAATGCTACCATGTAAATTATGTTTTATAAATGAAATGAGAATATTTGATCTTTTGAATATTTGTGTTATGTATGATGTCATATAAGTGAATGTGATTGCTCTAATATACTGCTATCATTAGGGCATGTGCTCGAATGTCCCCCGAATGTTCAGGCATGTGCCCCATGAAGGTGGTGCGTTACGGATAAACAATCATACTTTATACGATATAATAACCAAATAGATCGAGAAAAACTAATGACCAGAGATGTGGTTGCTAGAATGAGCAATAACCTGGTACTTAATTGGAATCTAGTTTGAATTACATCCTTCTTAATGTCTAGACTAGGATGTGGAAACATAGATCGTCATCAAGAGACTACTAGCTTAAAAAAAGTACAATAGGATACGCAAGCCAATTATTTATAGTATGGGGAATTCAACACTTGGAACTTAGAGACTCCAGTGATTAAATTCAAAAAGGAACTATAATGGACCAGAGTTATTAAACATGCCTTTAACTCTCTTTGGTACAACCGTATGTCCCCTTTGACATGCCCTTTTGACATTATGGCACACATGTGTAGCACATGATAGATATAATCATATGTCTCTTTGACACACTTTTATCTCTCTTGATTATACTCTTAATTATATTTTGATCAAGTTATTCATTAGAGTTGTTCTCTTATATAGGGATGTTAATAATGACCCGGCCTACCCGGTTCGATTTGTTTTTGCCCCGAACTGGCCAAGTCACGGGCGCGTCACGGGCTGACCATGGTCTGCCCGAGTCAGGCTACAGGCCGCCCATGGCCTGCCCATTTATTCCAAAACGACGTCGTTTTGAAATTTTTTTGCTTAAAAAAAATAGCTGGCTGAGCCACTGGCCGGTTAGCTAGCCGGCCGGCCGGCCCATCCTGATCTACAAGTCACCATGACCCGACCTATTGACATTCCTACTCTTATATTTCACAAGCAAAATTAGGCGTTTCCTATATAATTCAGCTCAACCTAAACCTTTGATTTTGTTTGCACTTCTTGGGGTCTTTTGTTAATTTACTTCATATTCCAAAAAATGAATAATAATATTGCTACTAACAATTCATAATATAGGCCATATTATTTTTTATTTATCTACTCAAGAATAAGAATATGAGTTGTTTCTATTTCAGCCTTTAATAAAACCATTATTTATAAATTTAAGGATTTAGCTACCAAAAGAAAAAGAGCAATCATAATTTATATGTCATCTATATATATTTGAATCACTAATACATGAAGGTTTAAGTAGTCCATAACTCACACAAGCAATTATTTTAACCATATGCTAAAACCGCTCCTCTCATTGACTTTACAAAAACATGTCTAAAATATTTCAATAACTACCAAACTATATTATGAATAATTGCAAGACAAAATTATCTCAAATTAAGGTCAAAAAAGATTGTAGTTCGACTAAATGTATTTTCCTTTTTCTTTTCCCTTTATATTTGGAGATTTTTTTATGGCATCAAATGGCAACAAATGGTGTGTATATACATTTTATGGCATAAAATAGCAACAAATGGTATGTATATACATTACATAAATATATGTTACGGGGGGCAACAAAATTGATAATAATCAAAGAAGAAGAGTGTTTCAATCGAGGATTTTTATTTTTTATTTTCATTTTTTGAATTTAATACAAAAACTATTTGTTTAAATATATGATTTCTATTTTTTATGTTAGTTTTTTCCAGTTTTAATAACATATGAAAACCATAAATTTTTTTTGTTATAATCTAATTTACCATCGACTATTAAATATTATTTAATTATATAATATAAATTACTAAAAAATTATAACTAATATAATTTAATTATTTCATAATTTTTTTATAATTAGTTTAAATTTTATTTTAAAAAATAATATGTTAAAGTTTAAAATATATTTTAAAATACATAAATTAAAATAAAATTGATTTAAATAATTAAATAAATTTTTAGTTATTTATTTTAATAAAATAGGATAATCTTTTACTAATATTTATTAATAAATATTACACAAGAGACTAAAATAAAATTATTTACTTAATTAGTTTATAAAATTAACTTATTTACAAGTTTCATCTAATATTTAATTATTTTTTAGAAATAATATTTAATTATTATTACTTATAATTAAAATATAACTATACTAGCATTAGCTATTGAAAATTCAGAATTGGAATTATCTTACATCAAAATGAGATATAAGAATGAAGTAAATTGTATACAAACATAAGGCTCATAATATATTACCTTAAGCTTTTGAGCGAAGATATGATGTTCAAATTATATATCAACTCGTATAAACCTAGTCTAATCTCTTCTCAAGCCCCACAAAATCCGTCACTATTATCATAGTTAAGATGACAAAGACTAATAAATTAGGATTCATGACTTTGCATAAGCTATTGTTTGAGGGATAGCTAAATCAATTAGCTGGATTTACTTATAAGGGCGAGATGTTAGAAATTCACAAATAAAATTATCCTACATCAAAAAGGTTCATAAAGATGAAGGTCCTGTTTGGCAATCAGCTGATTGTATCAGTTGTTAGCTAATAGTTAATTATATCAGCTGATTTGACCAGCAAATTGTATTAGTTGTTTGTTAGAGATGTTTGATAAAATTAGTTGTTTAGTATTAACTATTTATGTGTAAAATGATTTATGAGGACATAACCTTAAAAAAAATTATAAGGATATAAATATTATATATCTTAGTATTTCGTTGAATATTCTTATAAAAATTTAGATTTTAAAGAAGTCATGCTCACCTGTACTGTTTCATCATCCATGAGAAATTTATGCAACTCTTTCTATTTTCATTTTTGTTTAAGGTCAATATTTTATTTCTAACTTATAACTGCATAAAAACAACATAAGAATAAATATTGTTCCTAAAATGTAGGTATCTAAGAACCTCAACTAGGTTGTCCTATTTACTAAAAATTGTTGTATATTAAAACTAACAAAAATATGACTCGTGTAGTACTTAATTGCAACTTAACTAAGAATACAATTTAAACATCAAAATATTACACAATTACGCAAATGGAAGAATTGAAGGTTGGCTGGCATCACAAATAAGTGAAAGAAGAAAAGTAGAAAGAATGTCCTTATTTAAGCAGGGGTATAGTTGGGTTTTGATACATATAATTTTAGTTGTTGGATGAAAACGCTCGTATATAGCAGTATTTTCATTTTCGACTGTTTACCTTCAATCAACTGATGAAAGAGCTACTCTCCAAACAATGTTATTAGCTGTTCGTAAAGTCAAACAGCTAAAAATAACCAATCAGTTAAAAAAATAGCTGATTGGTTGGTAATCAAACGATGCCTAAATAAGTTATATACAAAAATATGGCTCATTAACTCATTGTTGGTATAATACTTTTGTTGCATATGCACTCACTTGGACCTAGTTCCCTCAAAACCCTTTATTAACAACCAAAAAGGGTGGTTTGAAAGAAAATATAAGCTAAAAACTATAGTATAAAATATAAGATAAGCTTTAGGGCATGGAGTTGAGTTGAATTTGCTCCAAACCGTATAAAACAAAAATAGAGATGTCTTCCTTGTTATTCTGGAAGTAGAAACCTAAATTTTATATAAAAGAAAAAAGAGAGGCATAGGTGAGAAGGGTGGTACCTAACAAAGATGAGGATGTCAGATGAAGATGTAGAGATTGTCTTTGGATGCGTCATCTCCTTTTACTCCAAGAGTAGTCAGCGTTTTAGAAAAACTATAGAAATAGATTTGAAATTTTAAGAACAAAAATGTCTACGTTCAACTTAGCAAGATCCTTCCTTTTCCCTACATTACTTTGAGAAATTGCGGATTCCTTCAAGGGTTTATCGTGAATTTATACATAAACACCAATGCTATGTTATTTATTGGTTGATATTGTATTTCAAAATATATGGTTTTTCAAACCAACATCATCGATTTCTTTTACATATTTAAAGCAAAACCAAGTTGAAATTCAACACAAGTCAATCCACTCTTACCACTGAAATTCTTAATATTCTTATAACTATCGTGGCGGTGACGGTAGTGGTGGTGCACTGTTGGGTTACACAACCAAGAGTAAAGTTTAATAAATTATCTGAAATGTTCGTTACTTAACACATAAATTTCATTTGTTATATAATTCTAATGACATGGCATTGTTTTTAACATACACTCGTACATGGCATTGTTTTAACATACACTGGTTTTTCCTGTACGCTTCTTGTTGGTTCATCTTTTTCAATGCTTAGTATCACTCGTCAACATAAATTTGAGTTGGAAGTTCTGGAGGCCTGAAATATCGTTAAAATTCAGCGCAACACCATATACGTATTACACTGACCAAATATGTGTTCCTCAACACAACTCTATCAATTCGACTCAATTCCATTTTAAAACTGTCTTGCAACATTCATAAGGCGCACAAGAACAAATGCTTGTAACACTATGCCACCATACTCCAACGAATGACTTCCCTTAAATGTAGCCTTGCTGAAATGCAGAAGACAAAAATATAGCGTATCCCATGTCTTAGATTTACAGGGGATCATGCTTTGGTTTTTCTGCGGAAAATCTGGGAAGTTGAACAAGTGAGTTAACTCGGGTGACGCCTTCTAAACCTGACCAACTCTGATCTTCAGCAGCCATTGTTTGGCTACTGTCTTTAGCTTCAACTGCTACCCTTCCATAGCTATCATTCTCTTCTGAAGATCTGACCGTAAAATTTCTTTGCAAGCACGGCTCTGACTTCTGACCATCATCCGATTCAACCGCATTACCAGAATGATTGCTCTGAAGAGTAACTGAAGAGAAGCCTTGTTCCTCGTAATCGGACTCTGAATCCATCTTTCCATCTAAAAATAAGCAAACTACTGCACAATCATCCATCTTTGAAGTTGGGTATTTTAGCTTCCATTCACGAGCTGCCGAATCCACCAGGATTCTGGCAGCTGATGACCGTGTTGGAGCTGATGAAACAATTTCAACCACCTCTTCATTGCTCAAAACATCCCAAACCTGTGGCAACATTGACCCAAGGATTTTAGTGCACTGGGGTCAAACGCAAGGACTACCTAGGAAAGCACAATTCAAGAGAAAAGAGCAGTTGAGGTTTGCAAAGCTGTAACCCAATGAAGTAATTAAATTAGTAAAGCTAATGGCAATTCAACGTCACACTTTTTCATGAATTTCTATATATTGATGTCAGTCATACAATTTCCAGATTTTGGAAGTCTGAAGAAAAAGCTTTTCTTTATCTCTTTGGACATCATCCCATGTTAGAATACCCAATTTAAAGCTAGTAATCAAGACCTCCTATGTACAGGTAAAGAAACTAGGAAAATTGAACAGATATTTGATCTGGTATTCCACATTCATCCTGACCTGAGAATGCTTCGTTAGAACAAAGAGTAGCTTAAGTTTTACCATGAAAATCCCGATACTGGGTCAGATCATTCCAGCGAGCTTCCCAGATGAGGTACCCCAGGAATCACATATCAACTCATATTCATCACCAACAATAGCAAATGTAATGGAAAACAGCTACCATATTGGGGCATCATCAAGTCATTGAAAGTACCAAAGAATCTCTATTGTCCCACTTCTCAGTCACATCCATCTTTAGAATTGAGTAGAAACTCAAACTAAACACTTATTATCCTTTACAGAATACAGCTCATGTCAATGCTCACACATTAAACCAGCATATCTGTAATACCATATCTAAAACATCTGCAACTGAGGCACCTAAATTAAACTCCTACAATGTTAATATGGAACAGCTAAGACAGATTAGGGGGAAAAAAAACTAAGGTGTTTGCTTTGGACTTCAATATAGCTTTCAAACTACTTTGAGTTCCTACATGAATATGTAGAATGACACTTGCATTTATTATTAAAATCCTAAACGAAAAGTTTGTACCAAGGACTAAGTGCCACCTAATTGTATTGCTGGAATCTATAATCAAGTGCCAACTGGCCCAAGTTTATTTTGTTGACAAGAAATCTAACAGTTCAACAGTATATTACTCTTGTCCAGCGATCACATTGCCACACCGCAAGCCAGGCACAGAGTCTAATCCATCACCCTGTGCCTCACAAATGTAATTAGCAATATTTCCAAGGTCCTGACTTTCAACACTATAATTTCTCAGTTGAGATATTATGGGATGCAGCTCAGAGCCATCCATATAGAAGTTACAAGTTCTTCTTTTTAGAGAATTAGACAGACATATAGTCCCATAATTATCAATATATCATCTCAAATTAGAAAGGTAATAGGAAAAATAAGAAAATCATACCCCATCTGATGCAAGAACAATAAATTGATCTCTCTCTGTAAGTAAGCGGTGAGAAAATTCAGGCATTGAGATCACACCATAGTCCTTCAAACAAAAGTCACCAAATGCCCGAGCCATTGCTAGGCCAGGAGCATCATCAAAAGGCAGCCAGACTCTTTGCACTTCAGGCTCATCTTGCATTGCAAAGACCCTTCCTTTACAGCGCTTAATTCTTTCAGCTTCCCCTGTAATAACTTGACTTTATATCAACTGTCTCATTTGTATAAAACAACAAACCTGCAAGAGAAATGATAAATTGAAACAGTATATAACATACTTGGCAGATCTGGTTTCAAATCAACAGTCAACTGGACTGCCACCATTGAATCATTGCTGTCTTTAGATCCTAAGATTGCACGAGAATCCCCAATGTTTCCCATAAAAAGGTTGGAGCCCTTTAATCACAAATAACCACAAACTATAAGACGTGCTAAATGAACTAAATATTTAGAGAACTTGCAGTGAATCCTGAATTACCTGTTTTACTATTGTGACAGCAGTGCTACCACTACAGAAACAGTCCAAATTAGGATGAGATCTTAACTCTTTGTCCATCACCTTATATGATTTCAGGAAAGCTTCTCTCCATAAAGAACCCAATTTGTCCTCAGTGGAGCCATCCTTATCAGAATATGCACCGTCTGGTTTCTTTGAATTTGTCTTAAAACAGGCTTGATCAAATCCATTTTGCCTAGACTGATAGGAGTCCAGAAATGACAATAACTTTACAGGTAGAGCATCTCTCACCTTGCGGGCAACAAGATGGCCTTGTGGTCCATGACCGTCAAAGACTCCACAAAATGTCACATCATCCGACAGGAAATCCTACAAAGATTCGAAGTCTCACTAACAAGAAAGAAAGCCAAAAGCATTAAAAGCTATTGAGAATCAAAACAATCAAACTTACTTCCCACACAACCATGGCATCCTGGTTTATGCCCTTACGACCCTGTTGTGTGAATATACATGAAGTTCTACTCTTTCCGTTACTGAAAATCCTGTTGGGTATGGAAGGTAAGTGCTGAAGCGCAACTACATGGTCAGAGAATGTTCTCTTGGTTCTTTTTTTCCCACAAAATCCAACATCCAAGCAACAGGGAGTAATTGGCTCTCCATTGCTCTTGCTACTACTAATACTCTGACTACTGGTCGAGATACAGCTCCCCATTTGATCAAACCCAGAAAGAAGAAGACATCTACTTTGCGGTTAATGGACAAGTTTCAACCTTTAGGAAAGACAGATCTCACATGAAAGTCTGTAATTTGCCAGAAAAGTCAATAGATAGAAGACTATCTGAAACATCAAAGATTCCCACACATGCAACAACAGCTCATTTAGACCTCAATATAGAAAACTGGGATCTTTTTTAACCTTATTCAAATACAATCTATTGGCAGTTACGTAAGCAGACAACGAAACAAGCTGAAATCACACAAGAAGAGATCAATTAATTAAATTTTTAACAACACATTTCTAGAATCCAGAACAATCCTCTAATATAAGGAACTCCCAAGAAATCCAGCCAAGCGTATATTAAAACTATTTCATGTGACCTCTGAATAAAATATACCTAAAACCCTGTCCCAATCCCTTGTCCTTCATGAGGATTCACATTACCTAGACACGGTTGAAGGAGAGTTTCAACCAATTTAATATCAAAGTCCATAGAAGACAGAATAACCAGGAAAATCCGGATCAAGAAAGAAACAAAAGAAAAACGGAAACAAGAACCTGTCCTGCTTTTCAGACAATAAATTAGACATCCATGGCTCATAATAACTGGCTCATAGAATTAACATTCATCGCAGAGTGAAAAAGCCAAAAAAAAAAGAGATATTCTTTAATTCTTACCTTTACTGGTTAAGCATATAACAGAGAACAAAACAAAGGATGAAAATAAAAGAGTTCTTAAGAAGGATAGGAGCATCGAACTCAAAAGTCTTGTAACAATTTGTTAAAATATTGCAAGAAAAGAAATCACAAATTTCAAACTTGAGGGCTTGTGAATGTGACCCAGGAAAAGAAACTCAGATTTGATATCCGCCAGAAAACAAAAGTAACTCCAGAGGGAGAAAGGGAGAGAGAGGGAGACGGAAAGACAGAATTTTGACAAACTTTGAATTCCCACTAGAGCAAAAACCGAGAAGAGATAAAGCGGAAACAGAAAAGCAGAAAAGGACGAAAGAAAGGTATGATTTTGTCAAAAAAGAATCAAATATGTACTTAAAAGCACAAAAACGTTAAATAACTATTTCGTAATTATCATCAGTAGGACGATAGAAGAAGAAAAGGCAGAAAAAGAAGTGCCAAGGTAAAACAATGCCACCTTCTTCACAACCCGAAACATGAAGCTCAAAAGGGCACATTATTAAGATCAACCAGTAAAATGCACGTTGTTGAAGAACAAAAAATGAAGAAAATATCAAATAACATGCAAAAAAAAAAAGAAAGGAAAGGAAATATATCACTCAAGCAACTGAGCCCCTTCAACCACCCAGTGTGCAACCAGAACTAAAGTTTCTATTTTCAGGAATAACAACGCCAAATACTTCACAGAAACTTTGCATTTTCCTTCTATTTCTCATCAGTTCCACAAGAAAAAGGAAAATAGAGAAAGGAAGTACGATAAGAACTTCAACCAACGGAAGAAGGTATACTTGAAAGAGTTGGATCACACTTTTGTTCAAACAAAGAGGCAGACAATGATCTTCGAAAAGTAATTAAGCAACAGCTAGAAAGTAGGTGGTGGAGGGCAAGCTAAACTCGATGAAAGGATCCATTTGGAAAACCAAAACGGCCAAAAGACAAAAGATTTTACCTTCGTTTAAAAGCTGTTGAAAACACTTGAAGAATCAGAACCCAGAGACGGGGATAGAGGGCGGATATTGAGTTGAATAAATAGTATATATAACAGAAGCTGGAGAAAAGAAGAAGAACACAGGATGGTGTGTGCATTAATTACATACAGCAGCGAAGAAAGGAGAGAGAGTTGGGCCAGCACTAGCAGTCCTTGTTGGTCTAAGATGGTGGAGGAAATGATGATAGGCCGAAACAACTTTTTATTGTGTCCACGCGCGCATTTTGCCTACTTGGTTATTACTTTCTCAGTTTCTATAATAAATCTGTTTTTCTTCTTTCCTAGTATTTAACGTCTCTTTCTGTTTTAGTATTTACTTAATAGTATGCATGTGATAATGCTCGATTGCTGGGAGCGTGGCTTCAGTCCCAGCCTAAAAGAAACGATATTACATGTCTATGTGATTTCTTTCTTATCTTTTATTGTGATTTCCTTTAAAAAATTCAGACTGAATTTTGAGATTTCTTTCTAATTTCATTATTTGATTTAAATTTGAAATTAAATTTGAAGTTTAGACAAATGTCATATTTTAGTTACACATCCAACTTTTTTACTAGGTGAAAATAGAACTTAAAGCCTTGAATAGAAAAAGATATTCCAAAGTGGCTCTCGAGGCCAGGGAGAAATTTCAGGCAGTCCAACCCTCACCTTACAACCTCCCTAACAACATAAAACTACAAGATTGTGAAAAAGGACCTTGTCTCGATACATTGATGCAATAAATATAAACCATTCTCCAATCAAACGAAGATCCACGATGCTTTGGTTGCAAGATGGTGACAAGAATACTCGATATTTTCGCAGAGCTTTATTCTCTAAGTAAAATGTGAACATAATTGTTTCCTTGCCAGATCAAGGAGGGAGCTGTTTGTTTTCAAGGGATAAGATTCATCAGGAAGTATTCTCATACTTCTCAGGTACACTAGGCTTAAACATTGATGCCTTTTCTTCTTTGCCCATCTTAAAGTTATCATTTGTAAATTTATCACTCCTTAAGATGTTGATTTTCTAATTCAACCTTTCAATGAATCTGATGCTGAGAGAACCATGCTTTCACTTCATCCCTTTAAAGATCCTAAGTCGGATGGATTAGATGGCTTCTTCTATCATAAAACTAGTCTTTAACAAAAAGATCAATCACATGTACAATGTCGGAATTTTTCAATAAGGGACAAATGTTAAGATAAATGAGTAGAGTTTTGATCTCGCGAGGATAAAGTAGAGTTTCTATCTCACAAGGATAAAGTAAAGTAAGGCTAACCCTCCTACTATTATCTAATCAATAATTAACCAAGTGATTATTTTAAGCAATTTTAAATTAAACTAAACAAATCCATTTACTAGGAAAGTGACTTCAGGAAAAAAGTTTTAGGCATCAATGTTTAGTGAGAGTATATCTTCCCTCTCACTAAACTCTGCTCAAACACCAGCTTAATTGGTTCACTTTCTTTCCCTTTTTTGTCACCCACCAACATTCTTTTCTCCCACCCTATCTTCCTTAGAAATTTTTTACCATCAATGGTATGGAGATTACAAATCCCCTATCACCAACTAGCCTGAAACTCAGCCCACCTCCATTCTCCACCTCCTCCCTTGATGACCCCTTCCCCTCCTAGGCTCCACTTCTACTCATGAACCTATTCTCTGATGCAAGGAAAGGTCTATTTTAAAGGAAATGCACAAGATTTCTTAAGGTTAAGTTGTAGTTGATCCTGTTAGCTTTGGTAACCTGTGTTACATAGCTTCTACGAATTAGGAGGATCGTATCTTAGCCTCGAAATTCTTCAAATAGGTGCAAAAAATGGACCTCCTAGATTGTTGGATATTTCCTGAAGAAGATACTAGCCCTTTCCTTTAATCTGGCAATAGGCTAACATTATACGGAAACATGTTAGCTTGGAGAACACCATGGTTGGTGAAGATGATTTCTTGATCTTCAATTTTACTTTAACAAAATTATAAAGCTAAATGAGATAAGAATACTTGTTAAACACTCCATAAAATTAAGGTATATATGGAAGACTATAAAGAAGAAGTAAAAATAAGCTTGGATCACTAAAAATAAAGAAGCCAAAAATGCATAAACTATGGCTCAATTAATACAAGAGATCAATACTGAGGTAACCGATCCATAAAACAACAACTTAGAAAAGTGAATAATAACTTTACATAATATCTAGATCACAATCATACCAGTGGAGAGTTTGACAACCTCTCTAGGATAAAGATGAAGGGTAAGGACATAGTTATGGAAACAAATATAGCTTTTACTAGAATACTTGCTCATGGGATATAAGACTCAGTTCTTGATCTAAACATTTCAGAGTCTCCTTAATTAGAGCAAAACTTGGAACTCATATGAGTAACATCCTCCCTTATTTTAAGGAATCTAAATAAGGAGTGCACCTCCTCACCTATAGAACTTAGAGTTAGCTTAACCAAACCAGGTAGGAAGTCCAAAAAGAAAAAATCAAGTAAAACCTCTTCTTAATAGAAGTACTAATTTGGAATATGAGAGACTTGAACGACCGTAATAAACAATTGGCCATTAAGGATCTACTTTTGCATTAAAAAGACAATTTATTTTTAGTTTTGTGAAAATCAAAATAGAAAGGGGCTAGCTCTAGAAATGTGTTTGTTTCCTTAAGAAAGATTGGATTGTGCTGAGTAACTATAATGCACATATTAATGGTATAATTATTTTCTCTTTTAACCCCTCTATGTTCTGACTGAATAGATAGTCATTCACTGATCAATTTCTACATTACAAACTCGCCATAATTCAATCCTAATCTCCTCTGTCAATCACTTATTTATACTATAACTAGTAATTCCAAAGACACCAATCATCAAACGATTTGGCATTATTAGTTGCAAGCATAACCATTCACTACAATAGAAGGGACATTTAGGGACAAACATTTTCGTCACTAAAAGACCTAAATTTGTCACTGATAATAGTTCACGATGATACCAATTCATTACCCAAATTGTCACAAAATCTCGATAGTAAAATATTATAGTTGACATTTTTACTAAATCGTTACAAATTGTATTTAACTATGAGATGAATACGTAGCAAAAAGATATAGGTAAGGATAAACCAAATCGTTGCCAATGTTATTTTGGTATGCTTGGATTTCTTAACTAAATGTTATTAGTTACATTAAACACAGGTAATAGTATTTAATGACGAATCTTAAATCGAAGCCCAAAACTATTGGTGATGATTAAATATTCGTAGCAAATATTTTTTAGCTACATTTTTTAAAATGTAGCTAAAAGTTATTGATGAAGTTTTTAGAAACGTAGCTAAAAAGATTTAGATACGTTTCTAAAATTAAAAATGTAGCTAAAAAGATTTAGCTACGTTACTTTTTTAGAAACGTAGCCAAATCTTTTTAGCTACATTTTTAATTTTTAATAAACATTATTATTAAAAAATTTATCATGTGAATTATAATTATTGGTAACATTTTTAATCCATGTTAATGTTTGTAATATTTAGTTTTTTGTTTTATAATTTATTAAACAAAAATATAATTAAAAATAATTAGAAATAGAAGTATTTTATTAAAAAATAAAATATCATTAAATATTAATAACAAATGTTAATAAAAATACTTATGTACAAACTAAGACTCGTTTTCATCATCACTATTACTTACATAATTGGGCCAAGTATTTGCTTAATCATCTTTTCAAGCTTGGCCAACTTTTATTCAGTACAATCTAAATTTTTTTTCATTACATTCTAACTTTTCTTCATTACATTGTAATTTAGCCTTAAGTGATTGGCTCTCCTCTTGAAGATGGGCAGCATATGTTGGTGTTGATAAGGATGAGGTAGTTGGCTTATGACCAAACCCAAGACCTTTGACGTAACTGGATCTTGTACCAAGCACGTTATTAAAATGTCATCTATATTTGGTTCATTTCTATCAGATAATGATCTTTACAACAACTACTACATCTTATTTTAAAATTAGAAAAACAAATTCAATATTGAATTCAAATATCATTAGTTAGTACTAAATAAATAAATAAACTTAAAATTTAAACAAATTTTTATACTAACATAGTTATTTTACGCTTCTTCTGACATCCATCCTTGACTTTCCTTATAGTGAGTGAGTTTGTATAGTATGATCCTACCACACCCTTATCCATGTAGTTTCTTCTCACTCTATTTTATGAAAAAATTAATTGAAAAACAATAAATAATATTGTATTTACTAATATAATTATAACTTATAAACAAAGAACTTACATATTCTTTTTGTATGACAACAAATGATTTGGAGCCTTAGTTGTGAGGAGTTTTCATTTTTCCTTTATTAACCTTTGCTTTCTCAGAATTTTCCTAAATAAAGAAAAGAAATAGTCATTAAATTGTGTAACAAGGTTAATGGAAGCTATATGTGAAGAGAAAGAAGTCAAACCTTAATGTGGGTAGAGGCCCAATAATCACACATTTGACTCCAATTTTCTGGAGACATCCGTTCGGGAACATGTCTCCTTGCCTCCTCATCATAAGGAAAAAGATTTGAAGTATTTATGTAGTCAATAACGATGACCCTAGACCCTTTGTTTTAATAAGTGAAGTGACACAGCTTAAAACTTCAGGTTTGTCAATATCGAGGATACTAAGCTTCATTTGTGAACAACAAGTAAAATTGAAATTAGTCTTTAAATAAGTAAAAACATGCATATAATTATATAAATTGAAAAATTACTGAAACTTTGTCCAGAATATTTTGTAGCAAGTTATCTTCCTTCAACTACTTGGCATGTTGAAGGCAAGGCAATTCAGTCATGACAATAAGCCCTAACTCACTGGACAATTTTACTGGCTGGATCTTGTCAACAGGACTACCTTGTAAGGTGTCAATATGTATTGACAACTTGTTCATTGCAACATTCATTTGTTACAACTTAGAACCTTTAGTGATACCTCCACTTCTTTTTCTGATGTCAGTATTAGAACCTCACAACAACAAAATAAGGATAAGAAAAAATGCATTAAACATGTATAT
>JANZXP010000196.1:23816085-23829347 GCA_027576715.1 Erythroxylum flavicans | reverse complement strand
TTAATTGTTAAGTGATGTGGCACGCAACCCTCGCAGGGCACGGATTCGGATATCACCATCGATATCGGGTTCGGGTCTAGCGGGAGTGGGGTGTTACATTCTCCCTCTCCGTGGCATCATAAAAATAACTTATTGTGGCCTTCTCATTACTATCTCTTTGTAAAACTTTGTCCAAAATAGACATTAGAATTAAAAAATGTCCCAACTGTAAATAACAGAGAGTAAAGCTACCTTTTCCATCTCTCATTAATGACTATAAGATAAGTTGCATACAAAGAGGCCTATTTTTTTAGATTGGCTTTAATTGCTTCCTGTGCCGTCTCTATGGCATCATAAAAATAACTCATTATTGCCTTCTCATCACTATCAGCCAAATGAAGTACCCTAACTAGGGGCTTATAAACTCAAATGAAGATTTGACATTGGGCCCAAAATTCATTATTTTCAAGTATAATTCTAGAAACCTCCAATCCAACACCTAGCGTGCCGAGACGAAACCTACTTATCACTTGTAAACATTTTTCTAAACTCTTTCTTCATCATAATAAAACACTAAGAGATAAGAAATTAGTTACAAATATTGTAATAACAGGATGACATAAATTCCTACCAATATAAAATCCTTTCTCATTAAATTCTAGACCCATGCACGATAGTAGATGAACTTGGTCACCTTATTTGGTTTCTACATAGTCTCATCAATAATAGGAAAATATCTAGCATCCTCTATGTTTTACAACATCAAGTTAATGAAATGTACAGTATAAGGAGTTCAATAAAAAGAATTATACATACTTTGCAATTTTTTCTTGCTACTTTATAAGCCAAATCATCAACAGTAATTAACTAAACAATATTTTCCGATCCAACTTTATTCACAACTTCATCAAATATTTAAAACTGAGTATCAACATTCCTGACAAGGCCAGATGCATTAATAGACTTCAAAAACAATTTTCTCTTTGTAGAATAACTAAAAAATTAATAATAGGCTTATATTTTCTATTTGTCCAACCATTACATATGATTGAAGGAGTTTACTTCGGTAGTCATCAATTGAAGGAGAATGTCCTAAGTCATTTTTCTTTCGTCCAAATAACTTTTTATTTCATAAATAGAGCCACTTAGAAGTTTACTTCTGTAGTCATCAATTAAATGAGCTTTTTATCCTAGACTGTAAGAGGCAATAACATCTATCATAGGCTGATAACAATAAGATTGAAAAGCATTAAATGCTATATCTAAATCATACCATCATCTAGTCATTGTCATATTCACATTACGAGCCTCTTCTCTAGATTGTAAGGTACTATGGATCGAAGGCTAAGCTTTAGGAGTTGTTTGTGATGCAAAAAAAAAAAAAAACATGTCTTCTTCTTTTCTTAATATCATGTACAACATTCCCTTTTTATTGGGTAGGAATGTTACCATCTTCAACAATTCCACTATCATCCTAAACACCAACAAAAGAAATTCCACTGCCAATTTCATAATTCAATTTTTGTCTTCTATCTTTCTCATGCTAATACTCTTCTAGCAAAGTCTTCATTAGCCATTTCATATGATGACTCACTTTTTTACAAGGCTCCACATCACCTTGACCCTAGCGAAATGCTTATTTAAAATGGCAATTCCTCCACCTTTCAAATGCTTGTTACAAGAAAAAACATATGATATAGTTTTTCATTATGGGAACCAATCTAATATGAGCCCAAGTTAGATCATTGAATCTTCCTAAAGTATATGAATTACTAGGAATACTTGAACTTCCTTCCATTCATCTTTCAAAAAGAAGAAGAAGATATATATCAAAATTAGCTTAATAATTTCATATCAAAATAAAGTTGTGTAAAAAAACATAAAGAAATAGATCAATAATAGTTTCTTAATACTCATGTTTCTTTCTAAGCCTAAATATCATATATGAACATTGATTACTACACTTTTATAACTATAATTCATTTTGTTTGATTACATAATTCAAACATAAGATCATAACTATAAACTATTTTATGTAGTTATATAATTCAAAAATAAACTCACAACTGTAACCTATTTTGTATGACTATATAATTCAATCGTAAACCCAAAAGTCATAACTATAACTCATTTTATGTTATTATATAATTCAATTATAAACTCACATCTATATTCAAGTATAAACTCTTAACTATAACTTATTTTTTGATTCAACCATAAACTCTTAACTATACCTTATTTTGTATGATTATTGATTAGTTGATTAAATAATTCAATCATAGACATAAACTCACAACATCCACAGTTCCATTTGTATAATTACTAATCATATAATTCAACCATAAATTAACTAATCCATTTTGATGATTACAAAATTTAATTTATAATACATAAACCAATTTATAATAAAGACTAATGTTTTATTCAATATATCTTAATCTCAAATTTCAGATAAGATCAATCTTAAATTTAAAATCCAATTCCAAATTTCAAACCCAAATTCATAATCCAATTCAAAATTCTAATTCCCAATCATCACAAAAATTCATAAACACAATCAATTCTAATTTCCAAGTGATCACCAAGATAATTTTGATGAATGACACAAATTCAAACTTTCATTTCGCTATTTAGTAATCACAAATTCACAATTCATAATTCAGATTTTACAAGCCATCCGTAATCACTTCCACAAGTCAACAAATCCATAAGCACTCAACACAATCAATCACACACACACACATACAGAGTTTTACAATCCAGTGATCCACAGTCCACGCACACTGTAGAAAAATGCAACCTTTGGTTAAGCTCTCAACATTGTGATTTTGGAACACAGCCGTGCAAAACAACACAAGAGGGTGATGACTAACAACGATTTGGAAGCGACTAGTGGCAGGCAGAGGAGAGGAGTTGGCGAGTTGAGACAGGGACAATTAATGGAGGAGAGTAGCTGGCTAGTGACTTGGAGAGGCGAGCTATGGGCTACGATTGGTGACTAGAGGTAGAGGAGAGGAGTTGTTGGAGGGTTGAGACAGACGGCGATTGGCAAAGGAGAGGAGCTGAATGATGAAGCCGAGGGGGGCTGTTGACACTGCAGGGAGGCTGCGACAACTATGGGGGTTTGCGACAGCTGGATGAGCTCCTGATTGCGTTTCGTTTGCTTGACGACTTTTATGTGCGTGTTGCATTTGAATTTATGGTTAGGTTAAATTTTTTTTTTTCATTTAAGTCCTTGGATATTTTGAATTTTACGATATCGGTTAATATTTGACTAGTATTTCAAATACTGGCTGGTATAAAATGCTATAATTTTATATTGTTTTTCCACCAGTGTGGTATCTTCCGGCTATTAATAGCTAGTATGATATAAAATCTAACACTATGGTAAAATCACCTCCTCATTACCATTACTTTTTAAAAAATTAAAAATAAATATATTTCAAAGCCAAAGGCAAAAAACTTGCCAAGGGTTGTACAGGTTAAAGATTGTACGTAAGGACCTAAGTCCTTTGATCTAGATCAAGTACAGAGCTGGAGATAAAAACTATAAGCTAAGACAGCAGCCAGCGAAACTTGGTACGTAGGTACTCAAGTCTATCAGAGCTTATTTATGTCCTTTTTTCCATGCTATGGAAATGTAAAATGTCTTATATACATTAATTCATACGATTATAATCAAGAAATACACAAATTCATATTAAATTATCTCTAAAATTGTTGGTTGAAATTTCGACGTCTAATTACCAAATAGTACTTACATCTACTAGAAACTTTTGAAAGCTTAAACAAAAAGAACAGTCGGGGAAGTTTCACAGCCTAGACTAATGGGCTCAACATTGTGATGACTTTGGAGATGGAGATGGAGATCACGAAGTCAAACAGTTGTAATTTTTTTTAAAACCCTGATATGTGCTGTAGTTTATTGGTTTGCAAGTAGTGCAAAAATAGTGATTAGTAATAAATTTATAAAATAATATTATTTTATTTAAAAGAATTAAATTTTGAGTTAATCTGAATTTCAGCCTGACTCATAAATCAGCTCGTTAAACTTACGAGCCTGCTGTCCCTAAACGCAAAGATCTGCGTGCCCGACCGTAGTTGTAAATGTACACTGATGATTTAGGTAAATCTACTAATCATTGAGGGCTTCGTAAGTAGGAGGAGGTGACTTGCGGCCGCCAAAAAAGGAAAACATGGTAATGAGGTATTTGAATAATCAAATTCAAAACCAAAATATGAAAAAGAGAATCAACACATGAAACAGGCCTGAAGGTCTTTGTCACTTATTTTGATGTTGCTGACTGCATAGGCCGCCATTTTGGATCGCCGATTGGAGACTAGATTCAAAATTTTCGTTTCACATCTTACTATACTAATTTCATACGACAAACAGTGACACATTTTTTCAATCATAGTTATGCTATTCAAAGTCGAATCTTAAAAAATTTCAATGTAGTATAATTACCATCCTGTTTCGGTGTGGAAATCATTTACAAGGTCTAATTTGTGCAAAGAAAGTTTTCTTTACCAAAAGCCTAAAATTAATAGGCAGAATTTACAAATGTCACCGAATCGTCCTCGTTGGTCATGACCTACCAACTCCATTGAAACTATTCATGTATAAGTAAAGCACAAAACTTTGCAACTTTCCACTCATTGTCTCCTTGTTTATGCTGAGATGAACTCTCTGCTCCGTACCACCACCTCAACTTATAGCCGTCGTCTCAATGGCTATGAGCCCCTTGACCGACACGATGGATTGCTCAGCTTGGAAAGTCAAAGCCGGAAAATGTTTTCCAAGTCGAGAATTGAGCCTCAGGCCCTGCTCACATCTTTGAGTCGTAGACGAGCTAGAGCTAAACAAAGGCAGCTTTTCCTCAAATCCTACAGGTTATCATCGGGAAGCAAATTAAAGCGGTCAAAGTCGTCGAAACTAAAGAAGGTGGTGGTAAAGGTGAGGACAGTTGTGCTTTCACTCGTGTCCTTCATGCGATTTGGTGCTTTGAAGTCCTGCAATGCTAGACCTGCAATTCATGTGTCCTCTCCTATGCGACCTGCCAAGTGTTGCTGAGACACAATGACTACAAAATCCTGGTTTTGCCATTACGCTAATCACTAGCTCCTAAGAAACATGAACAGCTGGCTGATTATTAGTCAGCATCACTATGCTAAAGTTTTCAATTATAAACCCTGAAAGTAGGAGCCCAGTTGGAGGTCTTGATTTTCTCGGAGCATGAGTCTGTATTCTGACTAGTCTAATTATGAATGACTAAAACTCATGCAATTAGTGATTTTTCCTGATTGCAATGTTCTTGAATCAAGAAAAGCCAGGCCCTGACTGCGGTTTTCTGTATATTTTGGAGCATATATGTCTACTTGTCACTGTTATAGTGTTGGAATGAAGCTTTTTCCTACTCTCTGTTACTAAAAGAGCTTGCTAGAATTGCCCTACTTATGATTAAATTGTTGAGTGTCTAGCCCTTCTCAAAGACTTTCAGTGATCTTAGATATTCTCAAGGATATCACTGAAATGATGAATGAGTAAAGTCAAGATGGATAATGGTTGATTTGAAGCCATTATTGAGAGACACAATCGTGTAGAGCACAACACACCTATATCCTTGACTTACACGGTCATCTGTAAAGGCCGTGTAAGGGCTGTGAACATGTATAAGATAGATGATGACTTAATTGGCCGCGTAAGATTAGACATGCCCGTGTCCCTATCATGCACTATCATGTGTGAATACCTAATAAGTAACTGCAAATGTGTATGCGAGGATGGTAAGAGTTGAAGATGTACATGCCCGTGTCCCAGGTATCCATGATCATGTAAGTGGACCTTGTGATTAATTAAGACCATATATATTTAAACAATAAGAACATTCAATATAAATCCCGCTGAGGTATGGAGTCTAGGTAAGTCTAGTAGTACGCAACTTTACCACACATGTATGTTTACAATTCCTTGAAATATGGTTGGGACAAAATCACCTACACTATAGTATAAGTGGTTGTGTCCAATTATAAAAACCGAAATTTTTAGTACAAAGGGGGAAATTATGAAGTTTATCCTTATGAGTGAAAAGAATACCAAAAAGGAAAAAGAAAGAGAGTGAGGGTGCAAGTGAGCTAAGAAGTCTTGCTCATTCTATAATTTGGTTATTTTTGCATATCACTCAAAACTGATACTTGGTGGGATAACTTGTAGTTGAAGGGTCAATAGCTTGGTACCTTTAAACTCTTGTAAGTTCTTATTCGAATAAGTGGATTTGTTTGTTAATTTGACCAATGATTTCTTCTTTTACATCGGAATGTTTTTCACGTATTTTTGGTGTTCGATTTATTTTTCTGTTATATATATTATTTGGTTGTTTATTTTTTGAGTTTGAATATCTTGAGACTATTCTTGATTGACGTTGTGGGAATTGTGATTGGAGTCCAACACAAACCTAGCTAGTAGTATATTACTTTACATGGATGTATTTTTCTATTCAAATGAGATCTGATCTAGTCTACATTTTCTAAAAAAGCTTCAGTTTCTTGAATCTAAGTTGATTGAAGAATAGGGGCATGAATGCCTTTATAAGTTCCTGAAAACAGGGACGTGATAGGATCTTCACTTTATTGATGCTAATTTCAGGATGGCAGATTACTCATGTTTAGTCCCTGTTCATTTCCATGACGTATGGTTTTAGCTAAAATACTACAATTCTGCCAAAACAACTATATATGGTTAGATTTTGTTTTATAAGTGTCTTTTCTAGTGGTCATATGTATTAACAAAATCCAAAATCAGGCGTACAATCTAATTATGCTTTCAACAAAAACAATGCAAAATATATATCAGTTACAACCTTAACTGGTTTGGGTCTAAAATAGTAAAGCATATTTCTGTAGCAGCGAAGAGTAATATTCTATATTCCTCCAAATCCACACACTCACAACAATATCCATAACCAATGGAGCCAACAACCCAAATTGTACAAACCTTCCCCCCTCCCTCTGCCTCTCTCATCCTACTCGTCCAGAGATTTTGGGTGAGGAGGAGAAGAGCCTCTCGTTCATCTTGTTAAATCCCTTATGGACAATGGCCAACATAACGTCTATCTCCGAGACATCGAGACACCAATGGAAAATGGACACTACCAACCAAACTATGTCGTACTCAACTATACTACTTCGACTGACCTGAAGCCTCCTCCACAGCGGCGTAATGTTCCTATGTACCATGGCAGGCATAATTCAGGAGGACATTGTTGCATTAGATGCGTATGTTGCTGCTTCAGTTTCTGGTTTATGTTAATTCTCCTTCTATCAGGCATTGTTATCTTTCTCTTCACATCCTTGCAGCCCAAAATGCCTGTCTATAATGTTGAACATTTCGAGGTCAATGAATTCAATTTGCATCAAGACTTCAGCCTCTATTCAGAATTTCTTCTGTCCGTGAGAGCTAACAATCCAAATGACCACATTGCATTTGTCTATGGCAATGACAGCTCAGTTGGTGTATTGTATTCAGGCTCCATTCTTTGCTCTGGCAAACTTCCTGACTATCGTCAACCCCACAACAACGTCAGTGTGATTAATGTTGTTTTGAAAGGAAAATCCGAGTTCGGATCAGGCCTTCAAGGGGCTTTGGCGGAGAACAAAAATTCAGGAACAATTCCTTTACTTGTTATGGTGTACGTACCAATCTCGGTGGTGCTTAAACAATTCCCTATGAGAGAAGTTTTGGTTTATGTGAACTGCTCTTTGGTTGTTGATAATCTGTCCTCGAAGAAGGATGCTAGGATTTTATCAAGTACTTATAATTATAGTGTTGGGTTGTAAGTTGTGAATTTCACTGTTTGTCAGTTCTTTCTATTCTACTCTTTTCTTGCCTCTTCAATTCTCTTCCTTGTATCATCACCAACCGGGAAGGAAAGTGGGAAGCAGAATAGAAGACCAACAACGGTCCTCGCCACTTGCTCCTTCACATGGAGATCCAAACCAGAGGAGTTTGATCTTGATCGCAGTTGCTTTCAGGAAACAAGTGCCTTCATCCGCGAAGGAACAGAGTGGAGTTAAAAGGTATACAGACGCAACTTCTGAACTGTAAATGCCTTCGTCCGCAAAGGAATTGCGTTGTGCTATACACTTCCAGCCAATATTGATTTGTCCATAATCCATAATTGATTTTCGCCTCAATGTAGCGCGCTGTGGTTCAAACTACAATTTAGCTCTTCGGAGAGGGCAAATTTATTCTCAAATGACATGATAACATGTCATCGTTTTTACCTTTTTCTCCGAATCTTGTAAAATTTCCTATGATGCTCAAAACTAAGGAAATACAACAAAAGTTTCTATATTAGTAAGTAGAGATCCTACTGGTCTAGAAAGCAAAGTAGTTCAACTAAAATTCCATAAAGTAGTTCAACTAAAATTCCATTTCTCTAAAACATGTTGACAGGTTGGCAGCTACTCCTCTAGCTATTATGCCCATCTTGCATTGGTGGATGATTTCCTTATATAATGTCTCCAAGCATCTGCTGAAGATTTTTCTCTCTCTCTCCTTCCAAGCATCGTATACCATTACAACCCATGTTATCTTTAAGGCCTTGTAATTCACATGTTATCATTTTGAAGCTGCATAACCATTTGATACTGTCCATCCAAGTGTGTACCTAAGAGTTTATGCTCAATTTGGCTTGAATTCTTCTCCATATCTCCTTAGTGTATCTGCATTTAATCGTTAGATGATCCAAAGTCTCCACTTGTACATTGTAAAGTTCACAATTAAGAGTGTTAATTTGGAACTTCAATTTGTCTTTTTATGAGCAGTCCATTGTTCATATACAGCCAGAGAATGAAGGACTGAGCAGGTTTACTGTTTATGTCCCAAATCAGTTTGTCCCATTCAACCCTTATGTTTAGATCTTCCTGCATTAGAGCTTTACATTTCTTTGTACTAAAATTTCTAGAACTGTCGATTGTCCATTGGACTTGGTCCTCATCATTATGCTATTAGTTTGGCATTTGATCAAAGATGAAACTTGAGAATTTGTTGTTATGAAATGGCCAAAACCATTGGTTCTCTCTTATGAAACTACTGACCTTAGTTTCTACACTCACCATCATCCTTAAATGTTGTAGTTCTTCCACTTAGAAGAGAAGTCTTTCATGGTGCCAATTGTCATAACAAAAGTGGGTATTTTCTCCATTTCCTATCTTATGAACAACCATATTTTGCATCCAACCTTTCTAGAATTTCCTTAAGTATACCTGACATATCTTGCTTTTGTTTTAGTATCCATATGCTACTATTTTTATAAAGGTTCCATGAATCCACTTCATTTATAGATCTTCTTTCTTAATACATAACCATCATAGACTTTTCGTTAAACTTATTTTGCTGATCATCATTTTCGATGAACTTAATCCCAACCCACCTTAATGCTTTACTTTGCAAATTTTGCTCCAGTTGATTTTTACTTTGCTTTTGCCTTGACTCCATCCATTCTATAAGAATAATCTTAGCTTTCTGTCTACTTCCTTAAGGATGCTCTTTGGTAAAGAGAGATGATTAAACTAGTAAGTAGATAAGTTGCTTAAAATCGACTGAATGAGTTGAAGTCTCCTTCTATAGCTTAGATACCTATTTTTCCATTAATACATTCTTACAATCAATGATTCCATCAAAGGTTTGCATTCTACTGCGAAAAGCTTCCTTTGGGATATTGGAACTCCTAGGTATTTAAATGGCAAGTTCCTTGACAGTCGTAAACTATATAATGTTTTATTGGGTAGTTTAGTACGTGTTTAGTAGTTAAATTGAATTATTAATGCATGTTTAAGTTAGGTTTCAGTTATTTAGTTAGATATTTGTGTTTTGAGTGTTTTGAAGGTTAGAGAACACTTTTTAGTTTCAATTTTATGTTTTTAAGATGCCTTGATGTGTTTTTTAGTGTTTTAGGGCAAATATAAAAGAACAAAGGAGATTCAGAGAAAACCTGAAGGAGTAACCAGGCATAGAATCGTGGCCTAGAAGCCATAATCGTGAAAGAAGCATCATTTGCCACGATCGTGGCCTGTACTACAGAACACACAGATAGCCTTCCTGACTTGGTTTTTGAGGGACTTTTCGGATCTTTTAGACTTGAAAAAAGCCCTTGGGTTGCCCAAATTAGAAAAATAAAAGGGATAATGAAGAAACCCTAAGAAGCTTCATTTTCTATCACTTTTGGAAAATTGTCAAGGGGAGAGAAAGAAGAGAGAGAAGAAGAGAAAGAGGAGAAATGATTGGGTCCTCATGGCTGCTGCTCTCCCAAGGCGTCTGAATCCCTATTCTATTGTGTATTTCTTTCATCTTGTTATTCTTTCCTTTGAATATGAAGATGAATATGAATATATGTATGAATTTGGGTTTGATTAAGATATTTTAACTTTCCTTCTAGATTTGACCTTGATTTAATGTTGATTTAGTTATTATAATTGGGTATTGTGATTGATTGTGGTATTTGCATATTTCAGTAATAAACTGAAAGGGTGAACTAGATAAAAATAATTAGATCGTGTTAATGAGAGTTAGGCGATCTAATTGACCATGCAATCATTCTAATCGGTTATTATATATAGAGAGATCCTATATGAGTCCCAATTGTTTATTAGAGGGCTTAAGATCTAATTATAATTGTGGGTCTTTTGTTAATTGAGAGATTGCAAATTCTATAATTTAACTAGGGTTAATGAATTAGGGTGCGTGGTTATAACTTGAGAGAGAGTGATCCCCCTTTCGATAGTTTAGAACTGGCACTCTATTAACACATAAATGGCTAGGTTACCATTAATGATAAGAAGAATCCTTTATCCTATAATCTGGTAATTTTCCTTAATTGAGTTCCATTATGAATTTTGTGTTGCTCAATTTTAGTTCCTTTTGTGTTAATTTCCTGAATTGCATTCCCAGTAATCAAATTCTCGTGTTTAATTTCTTGTTCAATTTTATTTTCATTTTAATAGTTTTCTAGCCTAAGATGACTTAGGATTAGATTAGTTCAACCTCCTCGTGGGATTGACCCTTCACTTAGTACAAATCACGACCTGTGCACTTACAGTATTTGAGGGCTATAAATTGTAAAGTTGCAAATCAGACAAGTTTTTGATCCCAGTGTCGGGAAGATGTAGGATTAGTCTAATTCTTTTAGTATAAGGATTAAAAAAAGAAAAGAAAGAAAGAAAGAAGAGAAGGAAGATTGAGCACAAATTAGAAGACACATAAGTAAGGCAACTATGAGGAGTCCAACAACAAGTTTTTGACCCTGGTGCCGAGGAGATGTAGAATTAGTCTAATTCTTTTAGTCTAAGGATTTGAAAAAAAAAGAAAAGAAAGAAAGAAAGAAGAGAAGGAAGATTGAGTACAAATAAGAAGACACATCAGTTTGGACATCACAAGGCAGCTATGAGGAGTCCAACAACACGTTTTTGACCCCGGTGCAAGGGAGATGTAGGATTACTCTAATGATTAGAAAAAAGAAAAGAAAGAAAGAAAGAAGAGAAGGAATATTGAGCACAACTTAGAAGACACATCAGTTTGGACATCACAAGGTAACTATGAGGAGTCCAAAAAGTTACATAATGGAGGAAATATATTATAGGGAGCAAAAGACCTTGCAGACTTCAATGAGAAACAATTTGGATGGGGAAGTCATCATTCTTATTGGAACACGTACGATCCGGGATGGCAGAACCACCCAGATTTTTATTAGTCTAACAATGTAAGGACTCACTTGGGAGATCAAACCTATTAAGATTTCAACAAGATGAGTCCAACTCATATGATTCTAAATTGGAAAAGATAATGGATAAGCTAATGAACATGGAGGAGGCCCAGAAGAGACTGGAAGAGAAGTTTAAGCAAGTAACAAAAGATCATGTCTCTTCTACTCATAACCTAGAGCTTCGAATGGGCCAGCTTTTTAGGGAATTTTGTAAGCAAAGTGTAGAAAACTGTCTGCGCAATATAAGAGTAAATTCAAAAGAGCAATGTAAGACTAACACACTTAGGAATGGGAAAGAGTTAGGAGAACCAATGGATAGAGCAGCTAAAACCCACTCTGTAGAAGACCAAGAGTAGCAGAAAAATGATGAAGAAAAGAATCAGGACCCTTCCTATGTTCCTCCTCCATCTTACCCATTAGACATACCATTCGTGAAAATTGATGTGTTCAAATCTTTAAAAAAACAAGTCGAAGATGAACAAATGATGATGGAGATAGAAGTTCAAAAAGATATAGAAGTCCCTATTCATGAGGTGAAAGCTGAAGAGGAGATGAGAGTGACTGAGGAAGAGCAGGAACAAATCACCCTCTCACAAAATAAATTGTTGGATTCATTAGAAGATTTAAGGAATTTTGTTATTCCCTATTTTATGGACAGTTTGTTAGTGAAAAGGACATTACTGAATTTAATTAGCTTTCTCAACTTCATCAATATTGTCCTTCTGATAATCTTGCAATTTGTAGCTTATTTACAAGTTACGAAGCTGAATTTGGAAAAAAGGGTAGAAAAAAGCTACTCATAATTGATTCCGGTTGAGTTTCCAAGGATGCACGATCAAGCTAATGACCATAACTTAGCACATTTAGTAGTTAGATTTAAATTATGTGTAGTTAGATTTGTTTTAAATTCACAAAAATAAGTTTTCACGATTTGGATTGGTTGAGGTTTACTAACTCTCTTTCTCTCTTTGAATCAAGTATAAGATAGGAAAGTAGGCTCAAAGCGTTCAACTTCCACCTCCGACACCATCGTCACCTCAATTGCCTTGACAATTTTTTGTTCTAACCCTTTATTTTTTCAATTTTGTCATTATGTTGTTCTTATGTTCTTATGTTATTTTATGTTATGTTTATTACACCTTATGTGTTTTTGGTTATTCTTCTCACATTGGGGACAATGTGTTGTCTAAGTGTGGGGAGGGTTGCGTTGTGTGCATGTATGCTTTTATTTTGAATATGAATTTTGCATATCATATGTTAGTTTGTTTAGGATGTATGATGTGGTTTGTGTGAATGTGTTAATGGTGAGGACTTAACGGAATTGATTTAACTTTGAATATAGTCTTTTAGGTTGCAAAGATTTATTAGCTTGTGAAATTAGTGACTAAAGTTACTTTGGCTAAAAAAGAAGGTTAATTAGGATACGATGTTAGTTTATTCACCCTAGAAATTTGTCACATTCATTTATAATTTTAGGCCGACCGAATAAGTAACAATGTTAGTAACTTTTCATAAGAATTA
>JANZXP010000196.1:23802450-23812753 GCA_027576715.1 Erythroxylum flavicans | reverse complement strand
ATAAGCAATTAACTACTCCGCTGGCCTTTAATTTATGAATAAAGGTAGTAGCCAGTTGAGAATATGATATACTAAATAATCAGATCGACAAGAATCACAAATGTGCCTTTGCATCAAAAGGCTATAATGACATTTCAATCGAGTTGTTTAATAAAAACATGACTTAGTTGAGTAACATGATCAACATTCATCATAAATGTTTACCTTCGCGTAAAAGGCTAGGTTCATGTCTATAAAATCAACAAAAGCAATGTTTTGTCAAATAAAACCTACCGATCTTTGTGAACAACTTGTATTTTCATGAAAACATACTTAGGGATTGTTATATTTTTTATTGACCGAATAATTATCAACGTGTGTATGCAAGTGATAGGGGTGAATAAACTTAACATTAAGGTTTAGATTAGTTGTATATTTAGTTCAAGGTACTTAGACACAAGTTTCACAAGTTAATAAGTTAGAAAAACTTGAGAGATTGTGTTCGAAGTTAAATTAGTTTCGGGAAGTTCAATGCCATTGCCTCATTCCTACATTGCCTACTATGTGTTTTGATATGTTTTATGTTTTACTTATTTTGTTTCTGATTGAGGACAAATAAATGTTTAAGCGTGGAGATGTTGATAGTTGTAGACTATATAATGTCTTAGAGGGTAGTTTAGTACGTTTTTAGTAGTTAAATTTATAATGAATGCATGTTTAGGTTAGGTTTTGGTTATTTAGTTAGATGTTTGTGTTTTGAATGTTTTGAGGGTTAGAGAATACTTTTGAGCTTCAATTTTATGTTTTTGAGGTGCCTTGATGTGTTTGCTAGTGTGTCAGGGAAAATATAGAAGAACGAAGGAGATTCGGAGAAAACCTAAAAGAGCAACTAAGCCTATCAGGGAAAAGCCACGATCGTGACAAAAGGCTCATCCAGGGGCCACAATTATGGCTTGCACTATAGAACATGCGACAGCCTTCTCAACTTGAGTTTTTGAGGGATTTTTGGACCTTTTGGGCTCGGAAAAAGCCCTAGGGTTTAGAAACAAACTATAAAATGGTTAATGAATAAACCTTAAGAATCTTCATTTTTCGCCACTTTTGGAAAAATCTCAAGGTGAGAGAAAGAAGAGAGAGAGAGAAGAAGATAAAGAGGAGAAAGGAGCAAGTCTTCACAGCTGCTGCCCTCCCAAGGCATCCAAATCCCCATTCTATTATGTATTTCTTTCATCTTATTGTTCTTTCTTTTGAATAAGAAGATGAATACGAATATATGTATGAATTTGGGTTAGATTAAGATGTTTTAACTTTCCTTTGAGATTTAACCTTAATTTAATGTTAATTTAGTTATTGTGATTGGGTGTTGTGATTGATTATGGTATTTACATATTTTGGTAATAAACCGAGAGGGTGAACCGGATACAAATGATTAAATCAGATTAATGAGAGTTAGACAATCTAATTGACCACACATTTAATCTAGTTGGTTATTATATAGAGAGAGATCCCTTGTGAGATCTGATTGTTTATTAGAGAGCTTAATATCTAATTATAATTGTGGGTCTTTTGTTAATTGAGAGACTGCAAATTTCATAATTTAATTAGGGTTAATGAATTAAGATGCATCATTATAACTCGGGAGAGAGTGATCCCCCCTTTGATCGAAAATATACTTTTATAGAATAAAATTATGATATCTAGAATTTTGGAATCTTATATGAAGGGAGGTAGTAGCAACATGCTAATGTATTTTCCAACTCAACGGAGAGAAATTATAAACCATAGTTATCATTCCAATGACATAATAGTTGTCCTTTATAATTCTTCTAGCCTGTCTGCATGTACCAGAATGGTTTTAGACCATGTTATCCATCTTAGGGTTTCTTTAAGTTACTTAACTTAACCACTCTTCATATGGACTGATAAATTCCTTTTAGGAATTACTCTTGATTTATTTTTTAAATTTTACATTCTTGATTTAATGAAATATACTTGTGATGTTTATTGATTTGTATTCAATTTGAATTGAAGGATTAGTTTGGAAAATATGTGTTCACAGTAAGAGATGATACCTCAATAGACCTATAAACATCAAATTACTAGGCAATTGAAGAGATATCTTAATTGTTTATTAGTTACCTATAGGATTGCTTCAATTTTAATTACATAGATAGGAAGAGTTTTGGTAGATCAAGAGGTCACAATTTAATTTCTATCTTTTTTTAATTAAGATTACTTGATTAGATCTCAAGAGAGGGTAATCATAATTATTGGATATCGAGGGTCAAGCAGTATTAAATCAAGAAGTTGAAGTGAAAATAAATATAGATAAAAGTAATTCATAGTTTTCATCATTGATCAATCAACCAATTCACTTCTGCTTATTTCATTGTTTAATTATCAATTCTTTGTTCTTAGTTTAACTTTTAGTGCTTTCTCTTATATTTAACCTTAAACAAAGTTTACAAGAATTATTGGGTGACTATTCCAATCATCGTGGAACCATGCTTTTTATGCTATAAGATACGATATGTATACTTGCAATAAAAGAAGCTTTTAATTTAAAACTTCAACATGACCCTTAGTATTCTTTTATCATCCTTTCCTAACTATTTTATATAGACCAGGATGTTAAGTAAATAATTATTAAATTTGAAAGGGCCTTTTATATGGTTGCTTTTAGCGAAGTTGGTGACTTCATTATAGGGGTGGTCATGTGTGATTAAACATTTCATCTAATAATCATTAAATAGACGAAAATATTTCATCTAATAATCATTAAATAAAGCTTTACCCAATTTCTTTCTTATTGTATAGGCTCTTTTTTACTTATTGTCTCAAGTAAAGAGGTAACCTCCAAATCTTAGGTCTATTACTCTAATGTTTTCCACAAAAGCAATGGGGTCATCTTTAAAATGTCCTTTTTTGCTTCTTGTTCAACTTCTTGAGAAAACATGAAGTTATTAAAATCACTTAAGATGATCCATGGATAAAGATTGTTGGCATTAATCCTTTTCAAATCATTCCAGAGAACTCTCCCTTGAAATACTACGTCAGAAGCATAGATTATAGAAACACTAATCTAGGGTATTTAATTAAAATAGTCAAATGCTCTAACTATCAATAACATGAACTTTTAAATTTTGAATTTTTTATTATCAAAATCCATAATAATTCTACCATTTTAGTGATGTTGGTGGTTTGTAATAACACCTCAGTTCTCCCCTAAAACCTACCAAACCTTACTTCCTGCATCCTACTTTAGTTTAGTTTTAGGTCAAAAAATTAAATAAGACTTGGTGCTGGACAAAAGAACCTTAATAGCTAACTATTTATTAGGATTATTCATTTCTTTTTACATTTTATACGAGAGAAGACATTAGGGAAGTTGAGAAGAAGAGCCAGTGGTAGGGTTTTCCTTATTTTTTTCCCTGGCCTTTTTTCTAACAGTTTTGAAAACATCAACCTCTTTCTTAAATGCAATAATGATGGAGTTATCAAGAGAAAGGGAATTTTGACTCTTCCCCTTGCTCAAATTAGTGTCAGTTGTTACCATAAGGAGTTCTTTCTTTTTGTTTTAGCAAAATTCTCCAAAACTTTCCTTAGTTTTTGTATTCTTATCACTAAAACTTTGTCCCTTTTCCTTAGTTTGCATCAATCTCGATGCAAAGATGTTCTTTTTCTTCATTTCCTATCTTAACCGCCACTAAAAGAAAATTAGAAATTACTGACGGAAACGATTTTGTAGTAAATTAGAGACAGAAATTGATTTTTCATCGATAAAATTGTCGTATTTTGCGACAGACAAATTATCCATCGGTAAAGTGGAGGAAAATTATCCTCGCAATTTTTTCAACATAATATAGTGACGGAATAGTAAAGGTTGTCGTAAAAATTGGCAGTAATGGTTGGCAGCAAAATAAGCATCAAGGAGTACCGAAGAAAATTTATTCTGTCGGTAAATTAACGATGGAAATGTGATTCCATCGGTAAATTTTAAAGTTAAATGTCATTGTTAGGTCTTCAGCTTCAACGTTTTAATAAAAGGAAAACAACATCATTTGGTTTAACACCAAACAGTGTTGTTTTCTTTTACCTTTAACCTACTCAAAGACCCCCTCCCTCTCTCCTGTGTTTTCGTTTTTCATTGTTTTCCTCTCTCTTGTGACCATTTGTCATTGATTTCTCTTCTCCTCATTGGCGTTTGTGTGCCTCTGTCTTCTCTGGCCACTATCCTTATATCCTTCGGCAGAGGTAAGTGATTCTCTATGATTTTTTGTATACACAATGTTGGTATTTTAAGAGAAAATGTTACACGTTTTTAATGAATTTTAGGGTTTTTTTGTGTTCGTTTCGATTATCTGTGGTGTATTTGGGTTTGCAATGTGTTACAGTATGTTGAGGAAGGAAAAAGACATGATTTCCTTAGGTTATTTAGGATGAATCTGTTATGCCTTTAAAGTGTTCGATGAAAGTTCAGAGTGGTCTCTTTAATGGTTTTCTCCTTGTTTTAAATGTCTGAATATCCCTTTAGGTGTCTTTTTAGCTTAGGTAAAACCCCATACTTTTCTATTGAATGAAGATAGTAGTTTACCAAAGAATTCAAAAACTAGTCATTATAATGACTTTGTTATATTGAATTTGTATATATATATTTGTAACCAAAGTAAGTTATTTGGTAAAGAAGCAGAAATACCTACCACATACTTACAGATCTGTTATAACTTTAATATTTCATTAACAAAAGTTGGCACCCTCGTTGCCTCTTTTTTACTGAAATAACAAAGCTAAATTCTACTATATTCATGTTATAATTGTTTTTATTTCACCAGTTAAGTCAACCAAAACTTTTATAAAGGAAAAGAATCAGTAGTCGTAATATAGCATAGCCAAAATTTGATAAAGAAAGTGCCCAGCCATTATTGACTAAAGAAAATAATTATACTTTAATATCCCACTATAGCTTCAAAGGAAATCATAAACAAATGGAATTTAAGAAAAAGATTACTGCATAAGTCGACTAGATTGTGATCTTTTGTAAAGAGAAAACTTGTTTTTATTGAAAGATTACTTTTGTCATCTTCTTATGGTAAAGATCTCTTAGTTTCTTTCTTTTAAAATAATGTTTGAATATAGTGGTTCGTGAATGGAGATAGCATAAAAAACTAGATCTAGGAGTGAATGTATCATTGAGTCAAGGTTAGTAAGATGCAGGCCTATAGCTGTAGATTATGTAGGCAATGGCCTTGGTTTTACTTTTCCCTCTAGGAAACCAACTTTACTTCTCTTTCAGCCTTGCCCTAATAACCCCCTATCACACATACCACTCCTATTTATAATCCATAGTTCTTCACTTCTTGTTTCCAAACATATTCACCTTCAACAACAATGATGTATCTCTTCCCATCACCACCATTTCTGGCATAACAACTTTGCAACACACTGACTTTGTGCAAAAAAAAGCCTTATGGATTTGAATTTTGAAATTATTAAATTGATGTTCATGATGTCTTTGTTTTATCTTGCACACTTTTGAAGATGAAGCAGATTTTTATGCCAATTGTAGTCCTTTGCAAATAGTGGTGCATTCCTACCAGTTAACTAATTAACATCATATGTTTGTGTTTTAGCTTAAATAATGGATTTTCTCTGTATTACATTATATATCAACACTTAGATTGCCTTATTTTCTGATTTGCTTGCTTTAATATATTAAAAATATAACAAAACTATTGAAAAAGTGTATTATATTAAATATAAAATATTCTTTTTTACAGTCCTTATTTTGTGTTGAAGAGCGTCGTTCATCCTTGTTCTTTATAGTCTTTAGTTGCCTGTCCATCTAGGTAAGTCATCCAACTAATGTCTACTATAGGTTTTGCTTTAATAATACGATTTTGATGCGACTGGGTCTTGTGTGAATGCAAAGGAGGTCTTGATTTTGTGTTGTTTAGAATATTCTTATGATCATTAATGAGTTTTTATGTTCTTCTTTAATAGTCTAAGTATTTATGTTTGGGTTTTGTTTGAATCATTGATGAGTAGATGTATTATTACATAAGTATTTACTATATGTGGAATGAGTTTGAGATCTTATGGATGATTTGAGGCATAATAAATGGCTAAATGTCCAATTCTAGGCCAAATGTTTTGGCATTTGATCATTTTAAGGTCAAACATTTTAACTTGCTCAATTAAGGTCTAAATATTATCAATTTTGCTCAATATTAGGCTATGTTAGATAAAAATTTGGCAGTATAATACATGCACCATTAAATTTGAATGAGGTATATTGCGTGGCATATCTACAAAGTTACCATCTTCTGCTCACTTTGAATTCCTTTCTTTTCCTTTTACTTTCTTGACAGTTAATCTAAAAACTGACCAACCTCTTTATCAAAGCTCGTTATCTACACATATACCTAAGCATTCAAATCCAAGCCTCTCCTAAAAAGTCACAACTCGCTACTCTTTCTCTCTCTGCACCTTTTATACAGTTTAATTCACAACCCTATAAACAAGCCTAGGACGGTGAGTTCAAGAGGTACAATGAGGGAGTGAATGTGTATGTATATATATATATTAATCTACTGCCAGTGAAAAGAGTAGAGTTGGGTCAATGAGACCATTGTAGTATGGACTTTTTCTGTTGTTTGCACAATAATCAATTACCTTGACATTATTTTTGGTGATCAAGTAAAAGGATGAGAGCATCATCTTATCTTCTATTGCAAGAATCTTATGTTAAGCTAGATGATGAAGAGTTGCATCTTCTATGTCTTTTAAAACTACCTAGTTTCTAGCTAGATAAGGACGGAGGTGGAAGCTAGCAAGTTTTGATAGAGGTAGAGGTTTATGATGATATATTATTACTTGTTAAAGAAGAGAAAGAACTCATAAATGTACCTTGGATTGAGATGGCATTAGTTTTGCAGGAAAAAATAGGATGATTGAACAAGAACTCATCAGGCATAGCTTGGTTGGACTGTTATATTAAAACGATGAAGATTACGGGGAATGGGGCACATGTCATTAATGAGAGATGATGGAAATTATGATCTTTCTTGCTTGTTAATACTGTTAGACTCCAAGACAACAACGATGATGTCCATGCACCATCATCTAATCATTCATTTATCTGTTTCTTTTAAAATTAAAAATAAATAAAAATTAGACTTTGGCTTCACAAACTATGAAATCTTTAATTACAAATGATATGTTTTAATTTACCGATTAAATACCAACATTCTTACACTCTTAGACTAAATTAAGGATCAAAATACTCGTACTTGAAATGAGATACTTTCCTATCAACATAAATACTAGTTCAATGGCTATATATGTTTATATATATATATTCACACACACCTTCGAGCATACATATACACATTCAAGCTTAGTTGTCTTTGTAACAAAGGGTGGTACATATGTAGATGCTGCAAGTAATGTAGATAAAGAGGATCCTCTTCTTCAGGCTTTCACACTCCTCCTGTCTAGCATTTATACAAAGACTTCTTTGTAGCACTTTGACAAGTCAACAAAGGACTCACCCAGCTACAAAGAACTGGAGTACGTTCATTCTTAAATATCCAATCGTTTATTGTGTACTTTAGATCACAAGGGTAAATCAATCTTAAATATAATAATTATACCTTTGTATATATGTTTGTATCAAATTTTATGTATTACATATTTGACTGGGAACAAACTAAAATTGGTGTTCCACCACTTGATGTGGAATCTAAGCTTTTTCATATAAACATTAAAGCATTAGACAATAATACTACAACTAAGCACTAGGAAAACTAGAAGAAGATTATTGCTTATTTTCCCAATCCCAATTCTTCTTTAACACCAGAGTCTAAGATCTTGTTTTGTAGGAGAAGAGCCTCACAGTCTTCATCTGGTCCATCGCATTTCAGCCATGCAAAAGCTACACATTACACCATAATTGTATGTAAATTTATAACTAATCAACTTAATGCTAAATAATGGGATTTTCATATAGTATTCATTTGTTTTTGTTTACCTGGTTAAGTCTTGAAGAGTTTGGACTCAATTCCTTCGTATGGGTTTAAAATTTTCATCTCTCTTGCATTATCATCTATTGTCCTAAAGTTGATAAATCTGTGTTGAGTGTTTTACGTGGCTAAATGTCGTTTGATTAAAGAAGTAATAGCAAGCCAACACTAAGAGGAGAATCAACAGAAAGCCAACGATGGAGAAGTAGCAATAAGCCAAAAGCTACGCAGTAGAGAAGCTCAGAAGCAACGGGTCCCATCGAAGAACCAAATAGAGTGGTGGATGAAGAAGCAGTGTATCGAAGAAGGCGCAATAGTAAAACAGAGGAAGAACGATAAGGTTTGATCTTTGTCTCTATGAGTGAGTGAGGTACAAGATAAGCAATATGAATGTGTTTAGTAGATACATTAGTTTTTTTTTTAATTTTGGTTGTAATTTACTTGTAGTCCTGGTATTAAGAGAAATTGCAATTATGCAATAAGTAAAAGGAGTCAATGTTCACTATTTAGGCAAACATGTTTCTATCATTAGACGTAGACAGATACATTCACAAAATCTAATTCTTGACTCCTTATTCTTCTCTTTTCAAATCTCCAAAAATCTTTAAAAACTAAACAATCATTCACATCAAACTTCTAAGGAGAAAGATCACACTATGTAGAAAGCCCACGATGCTAGAAGGCAGATATGTGATGATGCGTGAAGTGATGATGTGTGAAAAGATCGAAGTGATTAGACAATTGAAAGAAACTTGGTGAAAATTTGAGAATTAAAATTTGATATAGATTTTTGGTAAAAATTTAAAGGATTTTTTTTATGTTTTTGTTTTTTGAAAGCTACGTGTGTTTTTAAGGTGGCATTCAAATATCAATTGACCTCTACATAATAATGCGTGTATGACACTTCATAATTTCCATCTAAAATAGCCTAAAATTGAGTAGACTCGTGAACTATTAGACCTTTATTGAGCAACTTAAAAGATTTGGTTTTAAATTGATCAAACCCTAAAAAATTTGGCTCTAATTTGGGCTTGTAGCACAAGCCCATAATAAACCCCTAGAATGGTATATTGTTAGTAGTGTGCCTTAGGCCAATAGTCATATGTGACTTTTGTATTGACATTCTGACTTATTAATAATATATTATGAAGTATTCTTTTAAATATGCATGTATATTGTTTATATAATGTGATTTACATTTCATGAATAGTATTAGGCTTATGTCATCAAGTATGTGACTTGATAGTAAAACCATAAGCATTATAATACTATTCTATAATGTCCCTGGTCAATCGTTGTTAGTGGAACGATAATGAATTAAGGCTAGTATGTGTTCTAATTGATGATCACGTTTTACTGATCATGGATATGAATTATCAAATTAGAAACATAGATATATGATAGAGAACGTATATTGAACTGACCCACAGAGAGAACACTACATGGTTTTATGTCATTAATAATTCTTAATATGGTTTGACTTTAGTCATATGACCTGAAGTCATTATGGTTCCCTACATGAGGAATTCAGTGTTTTGACATTAGACTAAGTTGTCTTTAATCGGATAACAAGTAGTCTTATGTTGGACATTAAATAAATTATGCCGAGGGATATGAATGACGTAGATGAGATTTGTACCTCTCTTAAATTAGAGATATATCAATTGGGCCTCTTGACAAGTATAACTGAAGAAATGCATGGTCGTGCTCAAATGAGTTGATGAATAGTCACCAATGTCATTTGTTATAGTCAGTCAACTTAGGAATCAAGAAACTATGATTAATCAAAGGTTGACATGTAATATTCCTTGTGATTAATCTTGATATCGTGATACAAAGGGACTAAGTTTATAACCATGGTTACAGGTTAAATCAGATTACCGATCCTCATTTGATTTAGGTATTCATAATGTCTTGCTAGAAGTCGCTTATGACTTATGGGTTTTTAAGTGTGGTCAAGCCCATTACCAACATCAAATGAGCCTACAAGGTTGCACACAAAGAGTGATGTGATTTGGGCTTATTCTCTTAGGCCTAATTTATTAGGCACTAAATAAATATACGTGGATATATTTATTAGGCTAAATTGAATTAAGTTCTTGGGCTTTTATTATATGAGATATAATATGGGCTGAATGTAACATCCCGTTCTCATATTAAGGGTTAGAATCCGAAATTTCAGTACATATGAGCTCAAAGAGAGATTAAGGAAATGCATTTTCTTGTTCATGCATAATGTTAGCATATATACACGTGAATATTGAATCCTTGCACAAAAATAAGTGTACATGCATTCATTGACA
>JANZXP010000196.1:23786822-23802350 GCA_027576715.1 Erythroxylum flavicans | reverse complement strand
GCAAAGTGGTATCAGAGCTTGAGGTATTCCATCACGTCGTTGGTTCGAATCCCAGATCAATCAATGTGGGAATGGAATATTGCTTGTGTATGGGCGCAAGCGAAGCGTGGTGGACGATTCTTAAGGTTTGAGATTCGTTAACCTCAACTTGAGTTTTGGTTAGCAAAGATATATATATATATATATATATATATATATATTGTGTGTGTGTGTGTGTGTGTGCACGCACATGTGTGTAGGGATGTGTGTGTGTGAGAGAGAGAGAGAGAAAGAGAGTATATGTATGAAGGAGATTAGAATAATAAACAATTATTCAGATGATTGAAATAAAAAATGAACTGATGAGAGAACCAAAGAATGACATTTTTGTTATGAAACTTTTTCGTATTTTATTTTTTGAAAATTAATATCACTTTAATTTTATAAAATGATTAATATATAAATTATAATAAAGCATGAATCATGATTCGTACCTTATTTCGAAGCTTGATCATAATCTTGTAATATCTCTTGAACCGTTTTTGAAATCGATCAATCTCAACTACCATAGTTGCACAAGGGTCTGGCCTTTAACGGTATCCATAGACTAGACTTAGAGAACTATATAACTCTTACAAAGAGGGTTAAGCAAGAAATGCTAGCTCCATTAAAGCTTAAGTCTATTTATAATAAGTTTTGGACATTTTAGCAATTTAATTGAAATTAAATTCTAATTTCAATTAAACTTTAATTAGAATTACAAACAATCTCATTAAATGCCAATTATACCAAAATAAGATCTAATATCTTGTATTGTTTCTTATTTATTAAATATCTCATATTTAATCGTAAAGTTTTTCAAACTTTACAATCAAGTCCAACTTAATTAAAATATCTTTGCTCCTGTTCTTTATGTGAGACTCATTAGGTTCCTAAATATGTTAGTAATGGATACAAATAAAACCCTAAATCATATTTAAGATTAGATAAATTAAACTCCTTTAATTTATCTTTAATTATCTATTTATACAATTTATATTTATAGATCAAGGTTGCTGTCCATCAACATACCATGACTACCCAAAAATTTAGGAATGTTAAAGTAGTTTTGACTAATGTTTCCATGCATAAATTTTTTATATAATTCAATTCTTTTATATTACAGTATTCTAATTAGACAGAAAGTATGCAATTAATGTCTATTCTATTTAAAATCCAATCATATTAGTTCACCATTAGCTATTGATTCAATTTATGACATTTGTAAACTATTTAAAAAATGTCATTCTACTTTAGCCAAGGATTTTTTGAATTAATACTAATCGAGAATAACAGAACATTCTCCCTAATTGCTTTAAAATGATGAATTATATCTTGATCACTTAGCTATGTCCATATAGTTCATGTTACATCCTATAACTACCGACTGAATTACCTATGATTAGAATAAGTTATAAATAGTATAAAAATATAGCAATTCTGATACAAGATAACTTTGGAGACCTCAAATTAAATGATCCATTATGCAATCATCACAATAAGAATTTTCGTAAACATAAAAGCACCCATATGTTTGTTTAAGTATCTCCATATTTTAGTTTATGAGATCGACTACTTCTTTCATAAGGAAAAATATATAATCTTTGTATATTCTATTAATATCCAGCTTAATAGAACAATGACTAACAACTTAGAGATAATACATAAACGTAATATGAATCTCATGATTATAATCTCATCATAATTTTATTTGCAGCGTATATTTATCTCATTAACTTTATCATGTACATCTAAACATGTACAAGATCAAGAATGTTTTAAAATTATTTTGTCAATAAATTACAGTAAATTGTTTGGTTGTAGGCCATAAACCAACACTTTTTGTTCAAGTCTATTTACGCAATTATACATGTTAATTAACATATATATATACGATCCAATTATGAGCAAGAGGCTAATTCAATGATGATGAAATGTTTCTCAAAGGACAACGTGGAGAAACAACTCCGAGTTGAGCTAATTGAACGTCGTTACAGATAGCTCTGGCAGTGTCCTGCCCTTCCATTTTAAGCTTAACGTCTTGCAACAAAATGCCTTGACAAGGATAGCTCTCGCTGCAGTCAAATTTGATAGCCACATCTGAAGCACTGGTCCCCTTAATATTCTTGTACACCACATGTTTCACTTGTACAGCTGAGCTCTGCATGCAATGTTATATAACACACAAACAACAAATTAATGAAAAGCCAGGGTTAAAGCATGTAGTAGATTCCATGTCTTTGAAGTGTCTTCCAGGGTTATATAAACATATGTATATAAGCGTATGTGTGTGTGTATGTAATTTCTCACCTCTTCTTTGCATGGCTTCTTTTGATCGCAGTAATTCTGGTCTATAATGATGGGATTCGTGACATTCTCCATTTCAATGTTTTGGAACTTGATATTACTTGCAGTTCCGGACCCTCCCTGGATATATATATATATATATATAACCGTGCGTTAGTATTCCTAATCCTATCTACTTTAGTACTTTAAAGCACATGAACAGATCAAAACAGTCTTGAATTTACCTGCCATGTTTTTATCCTAACACCATTGCTAGTACCATAAAGCTTAGCACCATCTACATTTACTCCTGAAACATACTCTTTTGAATTTTTAGAGCCCAAGCTTCCAATACTGCTTGTATATTGGAAGGCAGTAAGAAAAATGAAACGTTAAATTAAGATATTGAGGGGATCATGTATATGGTGTAAATAAGACTGATCGAACCTTATTCCATGACCAGGTCCACAGATGATGTCACTGGCTTCCACATTTTCAGATCCGCTGACAATTGAGATACAATCATCGCCTTTATATACATGTTAAAGAGTCAGGGTATGTTTCAAAACTTTTATGTATTTAATTGGTTAGGGAATCGAGCATTAATTCTTTGTCAATTTGGTACCTGTTCCTATTACTGAGTTTCTGATCCGGATGTTTTGGGTAGCGGTAACATGGATTCCATCAGTGTTGGGACTATCCTTTGGTGAACTTATAGAAAGATTGGAGACTTCAACATTCATGCTACTTTGGAAGGAAATGTGCATTTGCTGTGCATTCTGAATTTTGAGGTCTTTCACTCCCAAGTTCTTGCATTTGTAGAATGTGAGAGCCTGCGTAGATGTTTCAGAAAATCTTGATGATTAGGATTTTTGCCAAGCAATTCATAACACCACAAATTAATTAATTTGGAGTTTCTTGTGTATATGTTGGTTGCAGTTGAGAGAATTGATGATAAATATCATACACATTGAGATCTCGGATAGAATTGAAATTACTTAATAATACATTAGGTTAAGTCATCTTATTACCGTGCATGCATATTATATTATATATTCGCATATCCAACTTATTGATCCAGCAATCATCATGAGAAGCTATAGTATAAGAGACAAACAAAAATAATATCGTATTTAACAAAATTTATTTTAAAGAGCAAATGAAAAATTTTAATAATGTTATGTTATCGTATATATGAGATAATTAACTTTATTGTGATATTTAACTTCTTTTTTTTTTCCCTGTACTTTGTCTTGTGGAATTTTAATGAGACTTGAAGATAACGATAAATTATAGTAATTCTATCTTATGCTTAAGGTCAGAGGATTAACAAGTTTGTGGTTCTTTCTAGTGCGGAATTGGTTCGAGGCTTGGCCTCATTACGTGCGTATCATAAAATTAACCTCTCGTGACTATTAAATGTAATTACGTACAGTAGGCATAAATTACATACCGTTGGTGCTTCCTTGCAAGGCTTCAAAAGCGTGAGAAGGAACCAGAAGAGACTGTGCTTAGATTATGAAAACATAAATGAAGTATAATATTAAGATTTTTAATATGGAAGCCTTACTAGAGCTTTATTGACTTTGCATGAGTTTTGCCACCATATTTTACCATTTCCATCAATAGTCCCACCACCTTCAATCAGCAAACTTTGAACAGTGTCAAACACAAGCCAGTGCCTGCGATCGTCTTCGTAGTCTGATCGATCATTTGACGCTTCAATCGTTCCGTAAATCTGCAGAGCCTCAATAGCCAACTCACACTTAATTTCCACCAACTAAATTTGGTCTATAGTTTCATCAGAATCTTAAATAACAAAAGGATTTCTTAATAACCTTCCAATATGTAGGAGCACTGGAATAAATAGTGCAAGTTTTGGCGTGCATGGGTATGTGTAGTATTTTAGAAGAACGACATAACCTCACCTGGACAGTAATGTTTGACTTGCAGGGACCTGAGAATCGAACAGGTTTAAGAAGGTAGGTGTTATAGGGGACAACAAGAACACCTCCTTTGACTGAGCAAGCCCCTTCCCAGGCCTTCACGAACGCCTGAAATTATCCACAGAAATGATAAATTTGCTTAGAGACCGACTACTACCCTTGTTCAAAATATGAGCAGAACAGCAGAAGATAAACATATTCCCTACTCCTGTTGAGTACTTAAGAACTTTCTCTTAAGTTTGGGTTGAAATTACGTAGAAGAGAAGTATTCTAAAATGATCTTCCATGGTGAGATGAACTTCGTATGAAAGTGTTATAGCTTTGTTTAACTGAAGAGACTTGTTTAGGTCAAGCATGGCTTGAAGCGCCTACAATTCAGATTGTATCAACTGAAATTTGTTGAAATGTAGCGTCCACTCCATGTTGATTGGATTTTAACTTCACGGTTTCTAATTAATGCATTTGTGTCCTACTTTGCATGTTAGTCACACAAATGCATTAATTAGAAATCGTGATAAATATATATATGGACAAACACTTGTAGAGATGATCAATCACTTTAAGTTGGTGATAATATTTATTAATTTTTATCTACTTAAACTCTTGTATATGAGGTTTACCTCTGTATCATAAGTTCCGTCAGCTTTAGCCCCAAAACCATCAACACTGAACTTTCTACCTGAAGTGGATATGCTACCCACTATGTCGTATCTCTTTAAGCTTAGAACATCTGTTCTAAACTTGCTCAAATCCTCGAAGGTGCCAAAATAAGATGGACAAACTTGAGGAGGAGCAAAGGCATAGCCAGATTCTTCTCCAAGGTAACTATGAAGTAGGTTCTCTTGTAAGCAATTAGAGAATGGAATGAAGGAGAAGAAGAGAACAAAGAAGATCGTGTATAGGAGTCTTTTCGAGGCCATTACTTAAGTTCAATCTGTTTTTTTTTTTTAAGAGAAAGGTCAGAGAATCAAATGATGATAACCGCAAATTTATGCTGAAAACTTTGATGTTGAAATGATTATAGCTAAGGTAGGCATGAAATTAAAGAAATTGTGATAGTGGTGCTTTCGAATTTATAGATAGAGAGAGCACAGACAAAAGGAAAGAGAGGTAATTAGGTGTCCTTGGACATGACTCTTGAGGTATGGCTTCGGAGATGCAAAAGATTGAGACGAAAGGATCTCTTGTATGGTCTCTGACTTTTGCTCCATCCATGTCTGTTTCATCAAATATGTCCATTCCATGTCTCGTGTTTAAGATATAAAAGAGATAATGGAGTAACTTAAGCGTTCGTACCTGGTAATTAAATGGAAGTTACTAGGTAATATATATGTAGCATTCGGGCAATATGGGTCCTTTACAAATTAATAGTATTAAGAAGATGTAAGATCGATCTATTGATGAGAAAATGAAATTATTTATTTATTTATAGATATGTTTTTTATTATTTAGTTAACTAAAGTTTCATTATTTTTTGTCAATTAAATTTAACTTTAAAACTTTTAAATACATAAAATTTAAAATGATATAATAAAATATCATATTTAGATATACAAATATTGAATTTTAAATTAAATCACATAATTTTTATAAAAATATTGTCATATTAATTTATCGAATTATTGACATAGTCTACGTTTGGGATGATATAAACTTATCATATAATAAAAGTTATTAATTAATCTCGTATTAATTTATATATACTTTATTGTACATATAAGATTATGAGTGCAATTAAAAATTTCAAACCAAGGGAATAATAAATTAAAAACAATTCTTTCTATACAAGTGTATTAGGAGTATATATATATATCACGAGGTATCCTAAAGCGGGTCCTAATTATGAGAAGACATTTTAAGCCATCTACACCTAGACTAATCCCCTCTTGAACCAGGTAGGTCCCTTGCGGGAGGCAAAGCTCTGGCTTCAAGTTTTTAAACAGCTGCATACATGAGGGGGATTTGAACCTGCGACCTCACTTAAGCCAGGAGAGCTCCTTACTGACTCACCTACACCTAAGGTTTTATTAGGAGTATATATTAAAATTAAGGAAACAGTTCTTCTCATAAATAATTGTTATTATTGTAAATAAAATTTATGACAAATTAAGGTCATTTCTTTATAGAAATTTGCATAAAAAGAAAATTTTTTTTAAATTATTAATTCTTGTTTATTGAAGTAGCAATGACAGAATAGGCTTGATTATAATATAAAAATAAATACAATTCGAAAAACATCGTTAAATAGATTTCAAAATCAATAAAATTGTTTATGCATATTAAATTAAGATACAGATAGTATGAAATCATTCCTAGTAATATAATTCGAGTATTATCCACAAAACATATAAGTGCTATATATCCAGCCTGAAACTCTTTCATTTATATATCCAATTGCACATATCATTTTTCCTCCTTGTCCGTACATTCTAATACCAATAAAAACAGAAAACAGAACATCTGTTAAAGAGAAAATGTTTGAGTAACATCATGGCAAATTAACTAGAGCAAAAAACTAATCCAAATCAGTGATCAAATGCTGTCATGTCACAGAGGTAGGATGACGACTGGTTCATCGGTTTAAATTTAGGACTTAATTAAAAGAAAAATGTTATTTTACATTTTTAATTTTAGAATATTATTTTAAAAAAATTGGCAGAGACAATCTCCCTAAATGTCTCTCTCTCCAAGTAAATTTGTTATTTAAAAAGAAATTCATAACTATAGATAAATTGAGAAATGATTTGAAAATCCATTTCCTGAAACTTATCCCACTTGGACTGAGACTCCTTGGTAACGAGTCCCCCTCATGCTCTAAAAATGGATTAATTAATTAAACAAGATATTAATTAATGTGTGAAATTGATTAACATCAATTTTAACTTTTGGTAGATTTATATCTGAGAAAATGCCAGGAGAAAATTATGAAAATGTAGTACAAAAAATAAGACGAAAATATTATTATATCCTCAAGAGTTACTCTAAAATTTAGTAACACCATCTAATTTTCAAATATAACATTGCAAAAGTGCTTATTTAAGTAGAAAATATAGCATGATATGATATAATTGAGATTTTATCAACTTCTATTAACAACCAATCTAAGTAGAAGTTTTTATTTATGTCACAGACTTAAGTAAAACATGTATTGAATTTGAAAATAAAGCTTAGGGGATTAATTATTCTTAAATTACTAAGAAACAATTAGATATTTATTAACCAATTCTAAGAAGATCATAAATACAAAGAATAAGTCATGTACGTATTTAACTATAATTGGTTGTAATTATAAACCTTAAATTTATAATAAAATTATTTATAGAATACACATTGTTTGCTTTAATAAGATTTTGGCGTGAAATTGCATTTAAGACAATGTTTCCTTTCAAAATGTAATTGCTATCTGCTTGATAACACATCTATATATGGATCTACAAATCATCGCTTACTAGCTAGGTCATTACAATCATGCACAGAAAATACACTGCAGCTTCAATCACCCGATTTTTTATTTGCATTGCAAGCAAAGTGCATCGAGAACAAATAAGAGTTTGTTCTAAAATAGCAATCGCATAGTATCTGCGGTGTATACACGTCTCCTCATATAGTAATTAAAACTAACGTATAAGACTCAAACTTCCACTCTGGATATATGTTGGACGGATAACGTAAGATTGCTATTTATCCATTATTTTATTTCGTTTCGAACATACATTTACATGCACTTTCTGTTTTCATGACATAACACATTGTCGATCCATTGCATATGTTAGAAAATGTTTGCCTTTTAGGGCTATGGAAGATGAGTTAGCTTAGCGTTTGGAGGAACAGAGAATTTGGAGTATTTGAACTTCCTTTACGTGTAATCCTCCATACTTTAGAATGCATCTGGTTAACACGTGTTGTGTTTCAATATTAACTCGATTGTCACCTGCCTAAAGAAGTGTGATGGTTTGCTAACTTCATGCCTGTTAGCATTAGATTAACGAACACCGTTATACGGTTGGGGAGTATAAGGTGGGAATGACTTTAGAGTAGAGAAATTCCAAAGTTTCATACTCAACCCACGCCATGACGAAAAGCAAGAGTTTTAGTGCACTCCTTAATTTTTTCATATATTAAGAACCAATCCTCTCCTTCTATGTTTCTCTCGCAAGGTAATTAGTTTTTAATTTGATTTTGTTATTTCACATAAAAATATGTGTATACACAAAAACAATTAACCCCTATATCTAATGCATTCAAATTAGGTTTGACAAATAGTTCGAGTATGTTCCGATCTGACCTAAAGTCAATAAATTTAACGAGATAATCAAGTTTTAGGTAAAATTGCAACTTTTTTTTTTTAATTTTCATGCTTTAGATTGAGTTTAAACTCAAACTCTTTAACCTAGTCAAGTTTAAATTAAGTCTCTCTCTCTATATAATTAATTAATTAATTAATTATAGTTAGTCTTGCATCATCTTCTCCTTTTTCTTACTATCTATATTTTGTTATTATACTTTGATCAACTCTTTTTATCAATGTCTTATTTTTGAAACTTGTCTAACTGTCAAACATGAATAAATTCAATTGTAATAACAATGTTATACAAGTGGAGTTCAAAGTAGAATTGCCTTTTTTATATATCTTTTTTATGATTTTGTTGGGCAATTTTTTGGTTTTTCTTCTCTTCTCCTCTTTTTTCTATTTCTAGCACCAAAAAACATTAGCTTATACATAATAGTACTCATGTAATGCAGGAGAATAGATTTGGAGGTTGATAAGAGTGTTGAATCTAAGATTTCTAACTTGAAGAATATACACCACGAGAAAATTAGAAATTATTGACGGAACATTACTGATGGAAAAGATTCTGTAGTAAATTAGCGACGGAAATTAATTCCCATCGATAAATTTGTCATATTTTGCGAGGACAAATTATCCATTAGGGAGCACTAGTAAAATTTAAAGTTAAACGTCATCGTTGGGTCTTCGGCTTCAATGTTTTTAATAAAAAGAAAACGACATCGTTTGCTTTAACACCAAACGATGTTGTTTTCCTTCACCTTTAACCTACCCGAAGACCCCCTTCCTCTCCCCTGCATTTTCATTTTTTGTTGTTTTCCTCTCTTCTATGACCGTTTGTCATCGATTTCTCTTCTTCTTGTTGGCGTTTGTGTACTTCTATCTTCTTTGGCCATTGTCCTTATGTCCCTCGGCAGAGGTAAGTCATTAAACATTTGTTCTCTGCGATTTTTTGTATACACAGTGTTGGTATTTTAAGAGAAAACGTTGTCCATGTTTAATGAATTTTTGGGGTGTTTTTGAGTTTGTTTCAATTATCTATGGTGCATTTGGCTTTGCAATGTGTTACAGTACGTTGAGGAAGGAAAAAAGACATGATTTCCTTAGGTTATTTGAGATGAATTTGTCATGCCTTTGAAGTGCTCGAAGAAAGTTCAGAGTGGTCTCTTTAATGGTTTTCTCCTTGTTTTAAATGTCTAAATATCCCTTTAGGTGTCTCTTTAGCTTAGGTAAAACCCCAGACTTTTCTATTGAATGAAGATAGTAGTTTACCAAAAAATTCAAAAACAACTACAGACTTTGTTATATCGAATTTGTTATATAAAAAAATCTATTATTAGATCAACTGTTAACTACTATAATAAATGTTGAAATGCAAATTCTATCATGTGAATCATGTGCAATGTATAGAAACAATCTTTTCTTAGTTTTGTTTTGTTCAAGATACAAAGGAGTTCCTAATTCATTTGTTTTAAGGAATCACGTAAACTAGTATAGTTTCGAGTCAACAAGCATTTATACATGCCTAACTATCCTTTGGAAGATGGGAACTTTATCAAGTTTTAAGCTTTTATAGAAAATTTTCTTACTTCAAAATGTTGAATCAAGTTGATAATAAGCATTGAATATAATGTAAATCAGATAATTTTAAAATAATATTAAAATGGTATTCTTTTGTTTACTTAATTTAATAAAATTTAAGCTTTACGGGTTAGGTTGAGTGGGTCAAAAATGATAACTTTAAAACTAAGTAAATATGTTATGTCAAGATAAATGGATGGAACTAATTTAAAAAGTCAATAAATAAAGTCTAATTTAATTAAGTCTTGTGTTAAATTTAAATTTAAGTAACAAAAATTTGGATTTTAAAGTCAAATTTATAGTTTAGCTTGAACCTAATATTTTTACTTCAAAATTCGATGAAGTTTAAATTTTTTAGTCTAATTCATAATGCAACCCTGATTCTACCGAATATTAAATTAAATTAAATTATTAAAACAGAAAAAGGAGAAATATATGATTTTTTTAGAAGTTTTATGGTTGTAGATTTTGTTTATCAAAAGTAAGAGGTTTACTATTAAGTTACTATGTCATTACGGTAAATATCTTTTAGTTTCTTTCTTTTAAGATAATGTTTGAAGATAGTGGCTCGTCGAATGGAGATAGCATAAACACTAGATCTAGGAGTGAATCTAGCATTGAGTCAAGGTTTGTAAGATGCAGGCGTATGGTTGTAGATTATATAAGCAATGGCCCTTAGTTTTCCTTTTCCCTTTGGGAAACCAATTCTATTTCCCTTTCAGCCTTGGCCTAATAACCCCTGTCGCACGTACCCCTCCCATTTATAATCCACAACTCTTTACTTCTTGTTTCCAAACATATTCACTTTCAATAACAACGATGTATGTCTTCCCATCACCATCATTTCTGGAACAACTACTTTGCAACACATCGACTTTACGCAAAAAAGAGCTTGATGGATTTGAATTTCGAAATTCCTAAATTGATGTTCATGATGTTTTTTATCTTACATACTTTTGAAGAAGAAGCAGATTTTTATGCCGATTGTAGTCCTTTTCAAACAGTGGTGCATTCCCACAGTTAACTAATTAGCTTCATATGTTTGTGTTTTAGCTTAAATAATAGATTTTCTCTGTATTGAATTATATATCAAAACTCAGATTGCCTTATGTTCTGATTTGCTTGCTTTATTAAAAATATAACAAAACTATTGAACAAGTGTATTATATTAAATACAAATTATTCTTTTTCGTAGGTCCTATATTGTGTTGAAGAGTGTCACTCATCCTTCTTCTTCATAGTTTGTAGTTGTCTTTCCATCCAGGTACGTCGTAGAACTAATGTCTACTATATGTGTTGCTTTCATAATACATTTCTTATACATTTGGGTTTTTTGTGAATGCAAAAGAGGTCTTGATTTTGTGTTGTTGTTTAGAATATTCTTATCTTCTTTAATAGTCAAGTATTTACTGTATGTAGAATGAGTTTGAGATCTTATGGATGATTTTAGGCATAATAAAACCCTTGGACGGTATATAGGCTAGAAACCTATGATGTAGCTAATTCCACGAGCCTAGGAGTTACAGCGAGAACTTGCTTTCTTGATTCATAGGTGTAAACAATGTCATGTGCCATAGTATTGAAATCAATTGTAGGTGATTAATTCAAACATAAATACTTCAAATTCAATGTGATTAGTTAAAACTTATTATTAACACAAGAAATTCATAAGTTTAATAGACATGACAATTCTTTGCATAATAAACCCCTAGGATAGTATATAGGCTGGAAACTCGTTATGCAACTCCCGTGAGGCTTATCGGTGAAAAATTCCACGAGTCTAGAAGTTACAGCGAGAACTTGCTTTCTTGATTCACAGGTATAAACAACGCCACGTACCATAATATTGAAATCAATTTTAGGTTATTAATTCAATTGATTAATACTTAGGGGATGTTGTGTAAAGTTTAAATGTTCTGTAAACTTAGGGGACATGAAGGGTACTAACTATGAAATCACTTTTTTAAATTAACATTTTTGCATAAATGAGTAATGTTGATAGATCTTGGATGTATAGACAATTAACACTCGATGATTTCATTAATCCTAAGTTTGTTGAGGGAGTTGAAGCTTTTATTAATTATGCATGTTCTCAACTTGCATATATAAATGGCCCAAAGATCAAATGTCCATGTGAAAAGTGAAAATATATTCATTTCCTTTATATTGATAAAGTGAATGGCCATTTGCTGAGAAAAAGGTAAGGTTTGTTCCAAATTATTTTAAGTGGACATGACATGGGGAGTCATTAATTTGTAGCACCTCAAAAGGTAATGAAGTAAATTTGTCAATAAATGTGGATCAGTTTGAAGGGGGGTTGGATTTAGAACAAATAATGTAGGTGCAACTGAAAATCTGTACATGCAAATAGTTTATGATACAGCTGGTTATACCTTTCATGAAAATACATAAAATCTTGATAAACCCACATGCAAAATAATTTTTTGACTTACTACACTCAACTAACCAAAAATTATGGCCATGTTATGAGACAATGACTCAATTGTCTTCAATTGCTCGAATATTAAACATAAAGTATGAAGAGCATATTTTTGATTGTAGTTTTGATAAAATTCTTAGATGGTATAATGAATCATTACCTTGATCATACAATGGTTGATAGTTTTTACAATATGAAGAAACTTATTAAGGGCTTTGATTTGTCTGTTGAAAAAATTGATTATTGCAAATTGGGATTTATGTTGTATTGGGGAGATGATGTGGAATTACAAGATTGAAAATTTTGTGGTCAATCTAGGTTCAAGCCTAGAAAATGTTCTATAAAATAGGAATTAGTACCCTGGAAGTGGATGTATTATTTCCCACTTACTCCAAGACTTCAAAAGCATCTGATGTTACTACATCTCACATGAGATGACATAATGAACATGAACAGGAAGATGGAATAATTAGTCATCCATTGGATTCACTGGCATGGAAACATTTCAATAACACTCATTATGAGTTTGAAGCTGAAAGTCAAAATGTTAGGTTAGGATTGTCGACAGGTGGATTCTAACCTTTTGATCAATCCAACCAACAATATTCATTATGGCCAATCATAATTACTCCTTATAATTTGCCTCCATAGATGTGTATGAGTGAGGCATATATGTTCTTGACAGTGATTGTGTCAAGCTCTACAAATCCAAAGTTTAAAATAAATGTATTCTTACGACCATTAGTATCCGAATTGCAATATCTTTGGGAATATGGTGTGGAGACATATGATGTGTCTCTGCAATAAAATTTTGAGTTAAGAGCATCTTTGATATGGACTATTAGTGATTTTTTGGCATATGATATGTTGTCTAGATGGAGCACAGCAGGGAAATTAGCTTGTCCTTATTATGGCAATGATTCTGATGCATTTTATTTTCTAAACAGGGACAAAACATGTTGGTTTGACAACCATAAGAAATTTGGTCCCTTTTGGTTTGACAATCATAAGAAATTTCTTCCTCCAAATTATCCATTTAGACACAATAAACAAAAGTTCATTAAGAATAGGACAGTACAAACACCTCCTCCCCCTCACAAACTTGGTGAAGAGATATTGTAGGAGATTGATGAATTAGGGTTGTTGAAAGTTACAGAATTTGAAGTTGATGAAGTTAATACAAGCATTAGTAAAAACTTTATTGGAGAAAAGAACAATCTTTTAGGATTTGCCATATTTAAAAACTAATTTGATACATTACAATCCAGATATGATGCATATTGAAAAAAATATTTTTGAAAATTTATTCAATACCACAATGAACATTGAAAGGAGGAAAAAAGACAATGCAAAATCACGAGCTGATTTGAAACTTTTTTATAGAAGGAATGATTAGATAAAGATCTTTGCACTGATAAATATCAGAAAGCATGTTACACTTTGTACAAAACATAAAAGGAAATTTTGTGTGAATGATTGAAAAGTCTAAAGTTTCCTTGCAACATCCCACTACCATAGGGTACATACCCAAACTTTCAGAAACATAACCTATGATAATGGTATGTTAGAACAAAACAATTCCAACTTACACATGGCATCAACTATCATCATTTAAAAGTCAGCAAATTTTAAAACCATTCATTGTATTAATCCACAAAATTTACACTTTTTTCCTTAGACAAATATTTACATAACCTTATACAGATTCTAACAAAAACAACTAGATACAAGACACAATACTCCTGGAGCTAGCTGACAGACCTCTGAGCCATAACAAAATCCAAAGGGTCCTTTAATCTTGTCTAAAGAATTAGGTCTCCTGTCTTGTACCTGAAAAATCACATTGTAATTTTTTCGAGTTTTGTGAACTAAATAAGTGAACTATCATTGATGATTTCACCGGATCACATACACATAATACATATTTTACAGACACTCATTCAGATTATAAACACATTCCATATGTTCACACAACATGGGATATCATAAGATCACACAATTCACATTGCTAAGCATAGCAAATAAATCACATCAATTTATCACTCATTCAACTTGCAAATCATTCAATAAATTTCAGTCTTATAATGTTATATGCATGAGATTCACATTCTTTCTTATTTTTGTGACCGAGTGCCAATCACAAACTTATACAAATATCGGCCCATAGGGCTCAGTCAAACAGAATCACAGAGCATAGCTCTACGTGCAAAATCAGAAATCACAGACCAAAGCTCTATATGGAAGCACTTCATACTGGCAACTCAAGTCACAACGCCTTTATCTGAGCATGCATTTTATGAAATGCAACAATCTTTGAGTATCTCATATATCACAATCTTTTACAAATGCTCAGATAAAGTTTTTCACAGTCATCGGACCTAAGTCCGACATTCAACTTTTTTTGAGAATCAAATGTTATTCAGTAATTCATATCAAATCAGAACACTTCTAATACATGCCCAACTATTAAACTTCTCGGATCTCAGGTCTGGAATCCAGAAATAACTCACAAATAGTTCAATAATATTGGAAGTTTAACAAATCAAATTAAATTCAAATCAAATCAATCCTAGGAAATTATCTAAGTTGACTCGCTGTACGCTCCAAGAAGCTATTGCCTGGATGGTCCAGCAATGTTGGATTGGCATCCGATATGCTCCTCTAAAATATACACATCACATTCACAAATATCACATTTTTGCACAATTGTACAAGTATTCTTTTATGCCATCAATGTATAGAAAGTATGCACACTGCATGTTCAATGACAATCCCGGGTATCTTATTGTAATTTTTATCATCAAATCGATCAGATATCAAATCCCTCATTAATATCATGTGGTACTTATAATTGGGACCAGAATAAAAAAAATGTGAAATCCATTTCATAACTTAATTGACCACTTCAGATTTTCTACCCATATGATTTCAGGTCAACTTTGCATAATTAATCTGATATGGTAAATGAC
>JANZXP010000196.1:23726370-23755366 GCA_027576715.1 Erythroxylum flavicans | reverse complement strand
ATATATGGTCTAATACATGGGCATGTATCTCGCATAAATCCTAAATTTTACTATAAAAAGAAATAATCAGACGCAAAAAGAGGGAATAGACATACAAAGGCAATTATAGATGTAGATATCATTTAGAAGGGGCGATATTGATCCAGAGAAGTAGAAAATGAGAAGAAATCATCGACAAATCTAGTAGAATATATCATAAAACCTCTATCTTACAAGGACATTCGATAGGAGATAAAGGAAGATTTGGAACTATTTATTTTCTATTTGTTTTTTCTTTCAGTTTATGCTTGATTTCATTTTCTATTATGTGTAACTAAACTCCTTATTAGTGTCTAATTGTGATGAAACCTATTTGAGATATAATTTGCTTTGATTCTTTTGTTTAATGCAATTGTTTTGATTTGATCTAATATGATTCAATTATGTGCTTAATTTATATTCAATGGATCTGAAATATTAGTTCATCGTCTGATTTCATAGCATAGAGATTGAAAAATCCTATGTATCAATAGATCTACGATAATTGAAAGGAGTTTATTACAAACCTAGAGATAGGTCGACATAAATCCTCTAGATTAATGTCAAACCTAATGGAAGAATTTGATTAACCTAAACATAGTTATTCAATTATGAATTATCCGCAAGTACACGGTGTAGCTGTAGCTAGTACCGAAAAGTACAAGTCGATCCCTCGAAGATGATGAGTATTAGTGATTACCATTATCCTATTATCTAGTCTACGAATTTAATTTTGATTTTTAATCAAGGAAAATAAAACTTCAAAATTAAAATAAATTAGGCTTCAATACTGAACAAAGAAATAAGAAATCATTGAGAATACTATCAATATTTAGAATTAGAGTATAGGTTGTGAATTCCCTTAAAAACCCTTAACTAGTTGACCTTTTATTATGCAATTGTTTTATTGACTATTGGACCGTAAAAATTCTTATGGTATGCTAGTAACTCATTTGAGATTACTAATAGCTAATCTCAGAATTATCAACCAATATTATTCAGGTTAAACTTACTAAGATTGCTTTACCGATTTGCAAATTTCACTCTCAGGTTTGACCCTAATCTAGAGAATTTATGTCAACCTATCTCTAGGTTTGCAATCAACTCCTTTTAATTATTGTAGATCTATTCATTCATAGGATTTCTCAATCTCTATGTTATGAAATCATATTATGAACTAATATTTCAGATTTATTAGGACATATACTAAACACGTAATCAAATCACAATATATCAATCAAAACAATTGCATTTAATAAAAGAATCAAAACATGTTATAGCACAAAATAGGGTTCATCCTACCTAGACACTAAAGATGTTTAGTTACACAAGATAAAGAACGAAATCAAACATAAACAGAAAGAAAAATGAATAGAAATGAAGGGTTCATAATTATAAATCTCCCTTTATTTCTTATCGAATGTTCTTGCAAGGTAAAGGTTTAATATTGTATTCTATTGGATCTTTCAATGATTTCTTCATGTTTTCCATTTTTCTAGATCAAAATTGTCATTGAATCGCTTTTAAACGTCTTTGCATCTCTACTCGTCTATTTTACCTCTGAATACATCTTTTTATATAATTTTTAGGATTGTTAGGAGGTACATGGGCGTGTACTAAACCGTGTACAACCCAAAATATCTAGAATTTGTAGTTCTTCAAAGGCTGAGGAACTTACATAGATAGATACATAGCCATGTGTCTCTTTTTTGCTTAAAATCTTCGTTTTATGTCACATTTTCATCTAAATTCTTCTTTATTTAGTCAACGAATGCAATTATAACCTATAAATGCATTTAGAACAAAATAAGTACCGAATATACAAAAAAGTATAAAATATCAAGCAAAAATATATCAAATATAAGGTATAAATATAGTCAATTATGCATCTATCAATCATTACTACACTTAAGCTTTTGCCTGTCCTCAAGTAAACTATAATCAAAATTGTAAATCTTATAACATCTGTCCTTCATTAATCTTGAACCATCCATTCATACTATAAATCATCATATCCTATTGAATCAAATTAACATGCAATAAGAGTTAAGTTATCCTAAAATCAATTTTCTAAGATAATATTAATTGTAATCACCTCAATAATCCCATTGAAATCAAAAGTATAAACTTGTACTCCCTCACCAATATTTCACTCAATGTATTCAAGTATTTAGGGCGAAAAGTATTCAAACTCTCAAATCAATGGATGTTAAAACTCGTACCATAAGCGTATAATATTTTCACATCTTCACCACTTATGTATAAACTAGGAAAAAATCAAAAGGTCTTTATACAGGTTATAATGAGGGTTAGGTATGGTGTGGTTGAGAAAATCAAGAGTGCTAAATTGAAGGAAATTTACTAAAGAAAAATTACAAAAACTTGTTTACGAATATAAAATTTAGTTGAAAGATGCAAGAAATAAGTTAAAATCATAAGGCAAATGAAGAGAGATGGGAGAGATGTTTAGAGTGGTTGCTAAGGTTTTAGAGAGATAAAGTGTGTTAGAAGATGAAAAATGATGAATATAAAGTGTTAAGGTTAAAGAAAGAGCGGCCAAATGGGGTTAGGAAGGGTTGTTTCACATGTTTGCTAGGTCTGGCCATAAATCACAATCATGATCTGCATGATTGTGACTTTGGAGCACGATCGTGACAAAGGTTAGTCTTTCCGTTCATGATTGTGACATGCTGGAAAATGTCACCCTTGTAGCGTTTCTTCATTTTTTCTTCATGTAGCTCCTGAACTTGCTTCCCTAACTTATAATAACTTCAAAAAACCAGAAATTTAGCAATCCAAACTACTCTAAAACATTAAAATTCAAACCTTGAATACTAAAATTCAAAAAAAACCTAACTACTAAAATTTGTTAAGTTAAGGTCTTTAGTTTGACCTATCATTATTCAAAACTTTACCAGGATCAATTATAAGTGGCTTGTGTCAACTCATGTTATCCAAATTTAGTTTAGTTTATTATAAATAAGCTACATATTGAGAGATAGTAAAAAGGAAATAATCAATCATACTAGAAAATTGAGAATGATAAAACTCTATAAATCTTTGATGGAATTAAACAGTTTGTGTTTTAGGATGATGAATAGGACATCTTCTTTTGCAGTCACCCTCATCCCTTCTTCTAGTTCAGCTTTGAACAGATACTTTTGTATTTTCCTCAAGCTTTATGCCCTTTGTCACTTGCTTCTCATAACTTAATTCTTCAAAGCAACTCTCCTCTTGCTCTTTAATTCATGCATCCATTATGTCTATTTTCATGTAAGATATGCTTTCTTTCGAATGTTTTAAGACCTTGTTCATATTAAATTCCACATGCTCATCATTAATCCGAAAAAGCAATTTACCTTTATAAATGTCTATCAGCACTTTTTTAATGTTCATGAATGGCCATCCAAGAATTAGTGGACAAATCCTATCCTCTTCGAAATCTAACACCACAAATTCCACAGGAATAATGAAATTGTCCACTTTAACTATCACATCTTCTACCATACCAAATGATCTCTTAATGGATTGATCCATAAACTAAATAAGCATCAATGTTGACTTCACATCACCTAGCCCTAATTTTCTAAAGATCAACAAAGGCATAAGATGTATACTTACTCCTAAGCTGTATAAGCACTTCACAAATTCCACATCACCAACTACACAAGGTACTGTAAAGCTCACTGGATCCTTCAACTTGAAAGGCATGTGATTGGGGATAATGGAGCTACAACTTTCAGTTAGTGCTACTGTTTGATTATCTTTCCAAGTTCGCTTCCTTGATATTATGTCTTTAAGGAATTTAGCATACTAGATCATTTTCTCCTAGGCCTCTACAAAAGATAAGTTAATTTGCAAAGTCTTCAGCTTCTCCATGAACTTTACAAATTGTGCATCCAATTTGTTCTTATATTGTCTCTGTGAGAATGGGATCTAGGGGCAACTTATAGAGGGTACTCAATCTTTCTTCATCCTTTTCCTTCATTTCTTGATGCTCTCCTGGGTGGGTTGCAACTTGTTTCTCCATTGGTTGCTTGAACTCTTTACCACTTCTAAATGTGATTGCCTTGGGTTGCTCCCTTTGTTTGCTTCAGTATTATTCAGGATACTCCTCATACTTCTTCTAGACAATGCATTCACCAATTAGCCCACTTGAACCTCAAGGTTATGAATGGAAGAGGTGTGGTTCTTAGCTACCTATTTGAACTTCCCCTCCATCCTCTTCTATGCCTTATCTATGCTTATGATCTTGTCCAATTTTTAATCATCAGTATTGGACTTATCTTATTGAAATTTAGGTGGACCTTGATTTCTAAATTGATTTCTCGTATTGTTAGACTATGAAAAATTAAAATGGTTCCTCCACCTAGGATTATATATGTTAGAGTCGTGGTTATTCCCTCCCCAAATTATGTGTCCACATAGTTGAGTTACTCCATATTGTTGTTTTACATTAAAAAGCAATCAACGGTAACATAATTAACTTGTCCATGTAACTCGCATCTAAGTTGCATTGCCCTAACTGAAGTGGATGAGGAGGCTTAAAGGCTGTTAACTTGTCATGTTAAGTTATTGATTTGGTCCTACATTGTTATCATTGAATCAACAACAATAACTCCCTTATGATCTCAAAATGGTGATTATTGTATGTTTCTATATGGCATCCAAAGAGAGCTATTATGCGCCATCTCCTCTAGCAGATTCTCTGCTTCCTCAATTGTCTTTCGCATAAGTGATCCTCCAAAAGCTACATCTACAGTGCTCCTTATGGATGGATTAACTCTATTGTAAAATGTTTGCAAGAGAAATTCCTTTGGTAGATTATGGTGAGGGCATCTCCTTTGAAAGTCCTTATAGTGCTCTTACACATCATATAGTGACATACCATCATTTTGTTAGAAATTAGTAATCTTCTTTATTAACCTTATTGTCTTTGTTAGAGGGAACTACTTATCCAAGAAGGCACGTACCAACTGCTCCTATATCGTGACATTGTTTAGGTTAAGGGAATAATACCACGCGTTGACTGTATCCTTTAGTGTGAAGGAAAAGAGCCTCATCCTAATAGAATCTTTAAACATTCCATTATATTAGAAGGTGTTGTATACTTCTAGAAAGTTTACTAGATGGGTATTGGGATCTTCATTAGTCAACCTATAAAACTATACGTTGGTTTGCAAACATATTCAACAATGATGGTTTGATCTCAAATGACATTGCTTGCACCAGTGGTTGAGTGATACATTGATGTGCAGAGTTGAACCTTGGTCTCATGAAATCCATTACGGTTCACTGCTGATCTCTGTGATTAAACTCTTCTGCTATTGTTCTTTCGATCTCTTCTTTTCATCTCGCTCTTCCAATTTCTCTTTCTTATCTTATGATGTCAAGAGATGGAGTTTCTTCTACTTTATTTGAACTCCAAGTAACTCTTATGTTAATGCAATTGCAAGAACACAAGAATGACAAAAAAATTCCTTAAATCAAAGAAATTCAAATAGTCCTAGCTAAATCCCAAACAACGATACTAAAAACTTGCTGAGCAAATTTTATATCTGATAAAACCCTAAATATACAAGACGTATACAAATTGTATCTTTTGGTGTATAAGGTTATCGTTCCTACAAGGAATATGCAAGGTTAACAATTTGAACCTAACTTTGTCTAAGATATTCAGAATGTGATTTGAAGAAAAATAAATAAAAAATTGAAACAAATAATAAAACAAAGCAAATAAATTAAATAACAAGTAAGCTGCCAATTAATTTAGGGCTTGATCAAGATCGAATACTTAGGACTTATTCTTTCCTTATTTTATTTCTTTAATTATTGCTGATCCAATTATGTGTTCGATTGTAGATTTCCTATTATATTGATTACTCTGGCTCAAGACCTAGTCAATTAGCCTTAATTGAATTCGAAAATTCTAGATTTGTAACCTCTCGATTCACAATACTCTCCCTTACATTTTCAATTAGCTCTAAAGTTATCTAATAGATAATTGATTTTAGATCTCTCATTGAATGATTGTTACTTTCAATGATTGTTAATTGAATAATTACGATCTATTAAATTGTCAATTATTTTTTATAATCTAACTCTGATTACTGTTGATTATTTTCATAGGTTCTTGGGGCTGTAATTAGGATTTTCCCACTTTGATTAGTTCCAAAAAACCCCAAACCCTAAAATAGATGAAAAACTTGTGCCTGGATAGTTGTTGTCACGATCATGACATGGGAGTCAAAATCATGACCCTAGGTTTATCCTTTATATCAAGATCTTGCTCCATGATGCACGATCACGATGGTGACAGATTCCATATAGCCCCATTTATGCTATTCATGATCGTGCATAAATGACCGTGTTCCTTATGCACGATCATGACATCCTTTATATAGAATCCATCTTCCTTATTCTTCAATTATCTAATTTCCATCAAATATCAAACACATCAAATACCTCATGAAACATAAAATTAAGATTGAAATCATACTTTAAACCACACAAACACTTAGAATATAAACAAACACTCACAATTCTAAACCTATATATATGATTATCATCTAATAAACACCTAATAACATACCAAATCTCCTAGGAAAAATAATATGAACTAAACCTATCAAATGTTCTCCGTTCATCTAGACAAAGCTCCTAGTCTTAATGGTGATTGGTTGATTATATACTTATAAGTATTATAAGTTTTAACTGTAAGTGCACGGTGTAGTTGTAGCTAGTATTGGTAAGATCGATCCTATGAAAATTGTAAGTACTAGTATTAATCCCTTTTCTCTTATCTAACTACCAATTTAAGTAATGAATTTAATTGAAAATTAATCTGAAAAAAGTAAACTATGTAGTTAACACAACAATGAACTAAGATGAAGAAAGTACTATGATTAGATGATATCAAATAAGTAATACCTCGCCGATGAATAGATATCTTAAATATTAACACTTTATCATGCAATTAAATTATTAATTATTAGACAGTGAAAATTTATATTTTATGTTAATATCTTTCTCAAGACTATCAATAACTAACCTTTAGTTGATAAACTAAAATCTCTTTCTAATTAAAACCCCTAAGATTGCATTGCTTGATTCATGAATTTCATTATTAGGTTTGACTCTAATCTGGAGGATTTATGTCAGCCTACCACTAGGTTTGCATGTAACTCCTTCCAAATACGGTAGATCTATTCATATAAAAGGATTTCTTAATCTCAATCATATGAAATCAAACATTTGACCAATATTTTGGACATATTAGTTCAAGAATATAAATGTCTAATTGAAATGTAATAAATCAATCAATAAAATTGTAATGAATAAAAGCCTATATCATATCATTCATCCTAACTTAGGGTTCACTACACTTAGGAACTAAATAGTTTAGTTCCTAAACATAGAAAACAAATCTATCATTCAATATTCAGAAGAAAAAATAGAAATAAAAGAATTTTAATCTATATCCCCCTTTTATCTCTAACGAGGTCTTTTTGAAATTTGGTTCTAAAGTTTCTCTCTGTCGGATCTTATAATCTTCGTATTTTCCTTCATCCTTCATTCAGAACTGTTTTTTCTTTGTTTTTCTAGCGTTAACCTTATTCCAGTCACTTCTCTTCTTGTTTTGCCTTTATAATATCCTTTTATAGCAAAAACTAGGTTTTAAGAATATACACAGCCACATATATGATCATATAGGTGATCATGTATCTCAAAATTCCCTCTAAATTACTAATTTACAAGCTGTAGAAGCTTACATAGGTAACATACACGATCATGTATATTAACATAAACTGGTGTGTATCTCCACCCAGTTATAAACAATATCTTCAAAAGTTCACAAGTTCACAATGATTTATATACATGGCTGTGTATCCCTAATAATGCTTAAAATCTTCCATTTTATGCCTCAATTTCACCCGAATTCTTCTCCTCTTGGTCTATAAAGGCAATTATCTCTTAAAAACACTCTTAAAGCAAAATAAATACCAAAAATACTATAAAACTGTTAAATATCAAGCAAAACATACTAAATATGGGTATATAAATATAATCAATTAACCTTAACCTATCCATCTAGACCCTAAATCATCATCTCATATCAATCAAATTAACATAAAATTATATACAAGTCATCCTAAAACTAACCTTCATAAGTCAATATCAAGAATAATCACATAAATATTCTTTTTGAATTCAAAAGCACAAACTTTCACACCCTCACCAAGAATTAACTCAATTCACTTAAAGTGTCTAGAGTGGAAAGTTTAGGAACTCTCAAATCAGTATATAGGAGGATTCTTCACTGTAAGCTTTTAATAAAATCATATATCCACCACTTATGTGTAAATTAGAAACAAAAATCAATAGGTCTTGTTACAAGGTTTTGATGGTGCTTAGGTAAAGGTATGATAAGGATAATCAATATCGAAGGAGATTGACAAAAACAAAATTACATGAAACTTAGTTTTTTACAACATAGGTCATTCACACCATAATTACATTAGTACAATAACATTAACACTATTTTTTACTATTTTTCCAACATATATTATTATTTTTATTTCTTTTTAGCATTCACCGTGTCCTAGCAATCAAAGAAATATTGGATCTCTTTAAAATTCTTCAATATAATCCAAATTTCAAGAAATAAAGTAAATTTAAATCCTTTAAGGTTCAAAAATAATGAAAAGGCTTTCAAGAAAAACAAGGTAAAGGATATTAATATGGTTATAATCAATGAAAAGACTAATGGGGCGTTTGGTTTGAGGGTTTGGGAACGAAGGAATGGAATAATTGTAAAAAACAGTGTTTGCTTTGAGGTTTTTAATTCCAGGGGAATGGATTTATCCCATTAAATTTGGGAATCTAGTAAACCCACCAAGGGGGGTGGGTATCGAGTTTTCATTCCAATCCAAGTTTTTATCACGTTTATTTTTTACCCTTTTATCCCCAGCCTTTGGCCTACCATCCTCTTTACTTCCTTATCGCCTCTCAATTCCTTACTAGGGATGTCAATGGGATGGGCCGGGCCGGGTTAGGCCCGGGTCAAGGACGGGCCAGTGGCCCTTGTGAGCCAGCCCACGGGGGCCTGGCCAGGTCAAGATGACCCATATATAGATATATATATATAAAATAATATAAATGGCGTCGTTTTGGACAAAATGGGTGGGCCGCAGGCCGGGCCTTGGCCCGCAAGGGCCAACCACGTTTAGCCCGTGGCCCGGTCCGGCGAACCATGGTCTGCCCGTGGCCCGACCAACCCAGGCCAAAAATAGGCTAAGCCGAAATTGCCATCCCTATTCCTTACGACCTCCCATCTTGCCTTGTTGTGTCTCATCAACGAAGAAATTTTTTATTCTGCGCCTCCAGATGGGAACTGATTAATTTTTTTTCCTGTAAGTTAAACATATGAAGATAGCCCCAATAAACATATAAAGGGCAAATTATTTTCATTTTTATTGAGGGTAAAAATGGTATTATATTATCTTTCATTTCCATTAATGCAACAAACCAAACAATATTATTGGTATTAATACAGAAACCCAAGTTACAAACCAAACATTATTTTTTTATTTTTCATCCCCATCCCCATCCCCTTCTATTATTATACCCATATCCATAGCCAACCCCGTGCTCAAACCAAATGCTTAGTAAGTCTCAAAAGTGGTTACTCCTAAGTTATAAAATATGGTAGGATAATAATCAAGCAAATAAACTGAAACAAAGATTAAATCTAAATGCCTTTATCACTTCAATGCTTCTAATTTAACAATTGTGGTCTTAATTTGGATATTAAAAGCAAGCTCTAAAATAATCTAGCTATGTATAATAACACAAAAAAAAGAATTAAAGAGCTTAAAATAGTGATGCATTTTGCTTTTAGGGTTAAAATCTTACAAAATGTTTTATGTGTGTAAATAGTAAGCAATTTTTCATTCAAATCAATTATCTTAATATTACTAGAAAATGATTATAAAAGCAAGTTTATTCTAACTTTTATCCTTTTGAATATTAATGCAATTCAATAATAAATAATAATTAAAGTAATTTTGACAGATTTTGACCAAATCACGAGGGCAGTTAATAAGAATTAATAAAAAAGAGTACAATATGCATAAGAAATTTGAAATCTCTTCACTACACTTAAAATTATACATTGTCCACAATGTACACAATAAAAGCACAAATAAATAAAATATCAATAAAAACACAAAAAATGGAAAATGTGTGAATTGGTATTCTATGAATAATAAGATTAACAATGTTCCAAATTTGATGAAGAGTCCATTTAATATTATTTACAACCATCCTTGCAAAATATAAGCAAAAAGCAATAAAAAGATTAAAAAATAAAAATAAAGAACATAAAATAAAATAAAATAAATTTTGCATTATTAATGTTCAAACAAAACAAACAAAATACACAAATAAAATAAGAAAAATATAGAAATAATAATGAAATAAAGAAAAGAAAAACCAAAATGAAGCATCCAGACTATCTCTGTATAACTTATCTTTTGGTGAGTCTAGTATGTCAATAGTCATAGAATACTTAGGCCTCAAAGCCTCATACTATTGTAAAGTTGAAGATGATAAAGATGCTCCAGAAGGTGGAGGTGGGATGGATATCCCAAAAAGTCCCACCATAAGATCTAAGACGTGGTCCATCCATCTATCATGGACCTTTCGTCTCTCCATCCGCTTCGTTAATGTTGCTTCTTAGGCTCAGATAATGCATTGAACCCCTAGGATCTGCCTTATGTTCTTCTCTAGTCAAGCTATCTTTAGTAGATTCAGGCGTCTAGTTGGTGTCGACGCCCTGGGCAATCTTGCACTAGCCTCCTCTTAAAGTGCTCCTCCCATCTAGGTTTACAGTGGGCCCTATCTTAGTGGCTGCTCCACTCTATAAGGGTGATCCCCATCTGTTCCCAGAGCTGCCTACTTATCTAGAAGCTCAATCAGGTGATAAATATCTCCTGCTGGTCTTCGACTCTTGCGTACCATAGGCATATTCTTCATGATGTCCAAATTTAGAGAAATTATGATATCAAATAACCTCATCAATGGTAGCCTCCTGAAGACTCTCATCCTCCACGCTAATCATATCACATATGGACTGATGAAGATAGTCTCTATCTTCCTCTCTTCACTATGATGCCTAAAGAATTGGGATAAAGCATGCCCCAAGTGAATCGGCATCCACTTGCTCATACTCTAAAGATAGAGAACAACTTGGTTACTTGCAACTTTGAAGTTGTAACCACGCCCACTCAACGTATGACTCAAAATCTCATGGATGTATCTGAGTATAGGGTATCGAAGGGTTGACACTTTGAATTTGTTAGGATTGTGCTCATCCTCCTCACTATTAGTATGTCAGACATGTCGAGAAGACAATCTATTAAAAGTCTATCCGAAGGACGATGTATTCTTGTATCCCTTGAACTCTTTGTCATAAAGACCCATCATTAGTAAGAAATTCTAGTAACTCATCTTGATCATCTCCCCCAATATTAGAAACTGAATCGTGCTTGATTAGTCCAAATTATAGCGGCCGTTTTTTACGAAGAATGTGGATAACACCTTTAGTGTAAACGCCTAGGATGAGGGTTCAATGACCTCAAAAAAAAAAAAAAAGAGAGCACACTTTGACTTGGATGAAGTCTCGAACCTATTAGGCTAAACCTATCTGTTTCAACTCCTTCCAATCGATACATCTGTCAGTCCCAAACTTCTTTTCCTTGAGCCTCTGGTATTGCTCCTCATAGGTTCTGGCATTGAAATGTAGCATGTGGTGTCGCTTTGGTAGATAGGCCATATGTCCGTGCTCTTGTGCTTAATGAGCTCTAATTGGGTCTCTAGATGAGCCTTCTCCTCTCTATTTTTTCTCAAATTTTTTGTGGGGTTTTATATAGATAAGGCTTAAAAAGGGCTCTAAAGGTAGGTTGTAGTCCCTCTTAAAGTAGATCCTTGGTAAAGTCCAAGGGAGAATGGCAGAATTTATGTTAAAGTTCAACGTGGTAGGTTTAGTGGTTTGCTTATAGTTCAGATAGTAGATCGAAGCTACTACTTCTTCTTTTTTTCCATAGGGTAAGTTTTAAATTAAAAAAATTTCTTTACTAAAAGTATATTGATCGTGCCTTATAGCATAAAAAGTATCATCCTGTGAGGATTAAAGTAGTCACCTAACAATCCTTGTACACTTTGTTTAAGCTAAACAATAAGATAATTCACTAAAAGTTAAACTAAAAATAAAAAATTGATAATTGAACAATGAAATAAACAACAGTGAATTGGTTGATTGATTAATGATGAAAACTAGGAATTACTTTTAACATTATTGGTTTTCACTTCACCTTCTTGGTTTAATGCTATTTGACCTTAGATATTCAGTTATTATGATTACCTTTTCTCAATATCTAATCAAGTAATCCCTACTAAAATATATAGAAATTGAATTGTGACTTCTAGATCTATCAAAACTCTTCCTTGCTATGTAATTAGATCTGAAGCAATCCTATTGGTAACTAGTAAACAATTAAGATCTTTCATCAATTACCTATTAATTTGATATTTATAGGTATATTAGGGTACTGGCTCTCACAATGCAACACAATACAAATGATTCAATCTAATCTTTTGATTGAAATTATATATAAAGCAATAAATATCATAAGCATATTTCATTAAATCAAGAATGTAAATTTTAACAAATAAATTAAGAGTTCGTAAAAGGAATTTAGTAATCCATAGATGTAACTATATATCCCAATTGAGTCATCATTAACATTCAATAACAATAAGGAAGTAAAAGAAAATAGTAGAGAATAGAATCTGGATGTCATTTCTTCTTTGCCTTGAGTTGTAATTCTACAGTGTTCTTCAAGATGTTGCTCTTTTTGATCTCCTATATAGTGTTTTCTAATCATCTTTTTGATGTTCTTCTCTTCCTTTTTATATTCTTGAACATTCTAAGATTTTTTTTAAAGGTTTCGCCATGAGTTTTGTTCCAAAAATAGCCCTAAGTCATCAAAAGCATAAAAAAATCGCAATTTGAAAAAGCTCTTTACGCGATCGTGCATCCCATGCATGATTGTGCACGGCTTGCTCCAGCTGGCTATCATGATCGTGCATGGAATGCATGATCGTGCCAGAGAGCTCACCATTTTTCTAGATGCATGATCGTGCCAGATGTTATTCTCCAGCTCCTTCATCTTTTCCTCAATTTTTCTTGTCTCCACTCCTCGTCAAACATATCAAACAACTATTGAAACATACAATTAAGATCAAATTCTTGCCCTACATAACAATCAATCAAATAAAAAATTAACAAGAACATAAAGCTAATTCCTAAACACATGATTATCACCTAAGAAAACATTTAAAAATACACTAACACCTGAAAAACACACTCTAATTTACTCCTTTCATAAGCCGCTGTAGTGTTCAAGGGTTAAGCAACTTTACTGGCAATTCAATCTGTGACTTCAATCGTCTTATAAAGTATCCAACCCAATACATTCTAGGGATATAAAGCTTGAAAGAGTATTTATCGAATAAGGAGCAATAATCATGTGAACACGCTTGCCATCTGATGTAATTCTTTAAAGTCATTGATAGGATCTTCAGACGGGTCGCCAAACCTCTGTGTAATAGCTATCAGAGATTCATTCCAAGCGGGTTCTTCAGAGGTTAAATGGTGTCAGAGAAAAAGTTGATGTTATTCCGTAACCACATCCCCCCATACGAAATTCCACAATTCTTTCCTGCATCTCCTTAGGTGTATGGTTTAGCATAAAGAACTTTTTCGTGTGGCATATCCAGCTATTAAGTTTAGCTCCATCGAAAAGGGAAAACTCCATGCCATAGGCTCTAATGGGAGTAATACAAGTCTGTTACTCTGGGGAAAGCTGCTTTCTCAATGGACCTTCTGACTCAAGTGTGATTATAGTGGGACATGTGAGATTTAGATACGGTAATGTATAGTTGGAACAGTTCTCTCAGTTCCACCATCTCTCGTCTTTGTCGAGCTTGTACATCCTAAAGCTTTAATTGCAACTCCAACATTTCCTTGAGCTGATTTCACGATGCTTGTTCCATTCGCATCACTACTTGGCTCCTAGTACCTTTCGCCATAGGATATTGTAAAAATGAATAATATGTTGTATTTAGGTGGAGGAGGGGAATAAACAATAGGGTAGAAATAGAATATTTGAGTAGACGGAGTGGAGAATATATATTTATTACTTTTGTTTGGACATTCGAACAACAATGATATATAGGGTCCCAAAGATTATATGGAACATAGACAATAACAAAATCATAATCTTAGAGATATGTTTACTAAAAGGAGACAACGGTGATTTAAGTAGAGTATGGAGATGTTGTAATGGCCTTCTCCTCTAATTTTCTTCGTAACACAACACAAAATGGCTAAAGTTAAACGACACTATTATGCGAAAATCTAAATTAGAACTTAACCATTAAAGAAAAAAGGAGTTAACAGGGCATATGGCATAACCCAACCATTACCTTACCTCTCCTTCACTGCACCACCGCCGCTCCTCTCTCATTGGCCAACGCTCTTCATCATCACCGGTAGCTCTCTATTGTCATCGGTAGTTCTCAGCTTCTTGCTCCTCACTCATACTAGTAGCTTGTCACTGATTCCAGCACCTCATCAACCATCCACACTCCACAGTCCTCCATGGTCTAGCTCTTCATCAGTTTATTTCCAGTTCATCACTCCTCCTCAGTCTTGACTCTACTGCTTGTGTGTGTACTACATATTGAAAATGTGGAAAAATTAGTGTTAGTAGTTGAGTGTGAGATGAAAGTAAAACCCATATCAGTAGAGAAAGCAAGATGGGTTCTACATTGTGCTGCAATTTCGTAGAAAATTGCTGTCTATCGATGTGGGTTATATTATTTGTTATCTGAGAATTAAATAGTCGTTGTGTCTTTTATTAACAATTTAACATGGCTTATGCTGATTTAGTTTCTTATAGTTTGACAATTAGATATTGGTCACATTTTTATTAACAATTAACATAAAAAAATTGCATATACTGATATTTTGAGACTTGAACGTGAATTATGCATTTTTATTAAATTAAAATTTTCTTCTTCAAAAAAGTAATAATATTTAATAATACTATAGATTTTGTCTAATGAATGCTTAATAATACTCCTCAATTCCATTTCAATGGATTTCTTAGTTAAATTTACAAATCATTTTCTTAATTATGTCGTTGACTATAATTTAGAGTTTATGGCTTATAATAGCTTAATAGTTACACCTTTAAGTTCATTAAAAATTTTAAATTCATCTTTGTCTATAATTTTAGGCCACTATCACAAAATAGGGGTGATATGACATAATCATGTCTTCGTTTTACTTATGGAACAGTTAATTATAAAATTTAATCAACTTCTATTTGACTATGTAAATGTTCTAAAATGATTAGAGCACTTGTTTAAGTTCATATATAAACTTATATAAAAATGCTAATTTTTACGTATTCAGTTCCAACTTATTGATCATTTCATATTTACAAGTAGTAAATATACTTGCATTCTGCATATTGCAATTGAAATTGATATGAGGTTATCGATTTAATTTTGACATATGTCCTTATTTTTTTTAAGATAAATATGGGGAAGTTCAAGTACTCATGATAATTCAACCACTTCAAGTTTAGAATGATTGATGATCCAACTTGAGTTTTTGAATCTTATTGATGCATATAGACTTGTTAAAAATGTTGATATTTTGTTTCATATATTTAATGAAGATGTGAATAAAATTAGGCCAAAAAATATTGTTCAATTTATTATTGACAATGATTCTTCTTACAAAACAGTTGAAAAAATTGCAAAATAGGTATAATTCTTTTTGTTGCACTCCTTTTATTGCACATTGTATTGACCTGATGCTGAAAAATATAGAAGATATTAGATACTTTCCTATTATTGATGAAAATGCATAGAAAGCAAAAAGATGACCAAGTTAATCTATAATCATTTATAGGTCTTGAATTTACTGAAAAAGGATTTCCCTAGTGATAGATATTTATGTCATTATGTTGCAACTAATTTTTTATCACTTTAGTATTTGTTCTAATGAAGAAAGAGCTTAGGCAAATTTGTACAAGTGATAAGTGAGTCGTATCTCAGTATACCAGATCTAATGCTGAAGTGGATAGATCTCTAAAATTATACTTAAAAATCATAATTTTAGTTTAAATGTTAATTTATAATATAAGTTTGTAGGCTTTAGTAAGAGTACTTCATTTAGCTAATAGTGATGAGAAAATAATACTGAGTTATTTTTATGATATCGTTGAAGAGGTTGAAGGAAACAATTAAGACTAATATGAATAATAGATCTTTTTTATACGTACCTTATCTTGCAATTATCAATGAGAGATGATAAAAGCAACTTTACTTTCTATTGTTTGTAGTTAGGGCATTTTTAAATCCTAGTGTATATTTTAGACCAAGTTTTACAAAGAAAACTAAAGTTAGTATGAGAATGTTATTAACTATTATAATAATTGTTATCAATGAGATGATGTAAGACCTCCTAAGCTCACAAATGAAGGTTTATAAGGATGCTTCTGGTGATTTTAGGATTCCAATTAATATTAGCAAAAAAAGCAAAATTAATTCACATATATATTTATCATTTTTGTTACTTGTAAGAAATTATTTATCTCTTAATTTTGTTTATAACGTTACTTTTATTGTCTTACAGTTGCTTGAAAGGACAAATTGAAAAGTAGAGTTTTATAATTGCAAAGATTTGCAATTCAAATTTTGAGTCAATGTATAATTGCAACAGGGTGTAAAAAAAAATAGAATACATTTGAATTCATCCATTCTAAGAAAATGAATATATTATAACACAAAAGATTGAATGATTTGATCTTTATTCGATACAATTTAAAACTTTGAGAAATATATGTTATTATTAATATTAATTTGAATATAATTCTTGTAATTTATTAGTAATTTAATTATACTTATTTACTAGGATTCCTAATAGAATAATTAGTATTATAGATCTAATTTGCCTTGACCATATGTCTCTTTTAGTGGTTTAAGTTTCTAAAAAGCCAAGTTTGATAAATAAGAGTGATTTAGAAGATAATACTGGATGGAAAAATAATGACATTATTTGATGATCGTGGTAAATAAACTCCTCTTAATGATAAGAATTTTATATCAAATGAGAATTAAGATAAATACAAGTTAAGCGAATATTCGACTGAATAAAATTCTAAATTTTCATTTCTTCACTTCTTTTAATTTCACTTGTATTTGATGCATATATTAATTTATGTATATATAATATAAATATAAATATAAAACTTTTAAGTATAAATATTTTTATTTCAGGTTTCACTTCAAAACTCTTACTGTAATACTTATATAGTTATGAACTTTATTATTATTTCTATTTGATATTTTAATGTAATTATTCTTTATTATAGAATGAAATTATAATATTTTACATTATCCTTAATTTTATATAAATATTTTTCTTGTATTTATTGTAGCCATTATTTAGATGTAAAATATGTAAAAAAATAATATTAATAAAAATAAAGAGATTGTTGTTATATTAAATTTATATTATTATACTTTTTCGGATATAATTGATATAAATTTTTAAAATATATAACTAAATATATTGAAAGAATATTTTGCAATTTTATAAAATTGAAGGACTATTTTTCAATTTTAAAAATTAATCAAAATATTTCCTAGTATTAATCAATACTAATGCCGCATCATGCCATAACAATCCCATATGGATACTAATATAATTTTAATAACATTGTGGCTACTACAATAAGAGCAAAAGAGAACTTTGCAAGAGATACAGCTTTAATTAACATCAACAATGAATTAATATTTTCTCTTTATTTTTTATTAGTAAATTTTATTTTGAATTTGAACTTCCTTACGAAGGAGGAGCATAGAGTAAATTAAGTTCTGCATGAAACACGATTACAAGGTTTCACCACAAAAAGTTGTAATAATGCATCGGTTCCTATTAAGGAGATTATTGGGTATGACATTTTTGTGGTAACGAACCTTTAGCGCTCATTTGCTCCGAGTATGGAACGACTTTTTCCCTAAAAAGAGACTGAGGACTCAACACGGGAAAGTGAACATTGCAAGAGGAAAGCAAGACTTTGGGCTCTCAAACAAATCTGATATTGGCCATGGTTCTTGGCTCCAGGTTTTCATCAAAATGACATAAAGAAATCAATTGCCACAGAATGTCAAAGCGTGTACATATATACTAACCTACAATACTTGTCACAGAGTATCAAAGCGTGTACGTATACTAAGCTACTGTAATCATTCAACCGCCTATGCTTTTCTGTGAATAAAAAGAGAATAAAAAATGATTGTTGGCAAATTTGGAAAGGACTGACTTTCCCTGCAAAAAATGTGGGGGCTACTGGTTGGAACACTCGGATGAAGCTCACCAGACAGGAGGATTGTTTCTCCTATACAGCATGGCTGCTAGAATCAAGCAATTTCTCTTCCTCGGTTACGATTTCGTTCATCTGAAGCTGAACATTTCCCTTTGAAGTCATTTTGTTCCATTCATTTTCAACACGGAAGAAAATCCACTGGAAGCGGCGGAATATCTCTAAGGCAGCTATCATGAACACACTGAGGTAATTATGGCGGAGATGAGCTGACAACTTGTATGTCCAAGTGCAACGCAGAATTAGATTACTTCCTATCACCCAAAAGTAGACCTGCAGCTCCAAAGTTGAAGCATACTCAAAACATGGAAAGGCATGGCCATTAACCACAATTCAAAAAAGGACGTTGATTTACTTGAGACTTGGATGCATGGTAAAAGAGGTTGTATGTTGCGGGTCAATTCAATTGCAAGGAGACTTGAATCCTATGTTAATTAAGTACAAAATTGGTGTGGAATTTATAAAAACTTTATGCTCTCTATCCTTATAAGCTAACTTTTAGGATGTGACTCTTCTAAAAGTCCTTAATAATTAACATCAGAGCTGACTTTGAAGTGGTGACTCATAAAGTGGTGACTTGGCAAGTGTAATTGTGTGATGTACCAGCCATGGCTGTGACCAACAAGATCGTTGGTCCTCATGAAGGGACTAATATTACGGTTCGATTCAACTGCAAGAAAAATTGAATCCCACGTTAATTAAGTACAAAGTTAACGTGAGATTTATAAGGATTTTATGCTCTCCGCCCTCATAAGCTAACTTTTGGAGTTTGTCGCTCCTAAAAGTCCTTAACATTGTAGTAACAACTTGAAAATAAATACAAAAGGTCTTGTCAAACAGATGCCCTTCAATCGAGAAACAAGGTCACTAGGTGAAAGACTGGTAAGTGCCTGTGTGTCCTTTTGCGAAGCTTAAGACCCTAAATTCTAGCAACACATTTCTCGTGGCAAATCAAAATGCATCCGTACAAATTCCTTAACAATTCCAAATTGAACTGAGAACGACAAATGTGAATTTCCAAATTGTCTTTATTCTACCATGAAATTTAAATTCTTACCCATTTCCTTCCGTACAAGAGGTATGAGAAGAGATTTGGCCTGTTAAATTGGAAAATTCGAGTGAAGCCACTGGAAAACGCAAATAACCACAGGTTAATTCACAAGCCCAACGGTAATTGTCATCAAAGATTGAAGAAAGGCTTTAAATAAGACCTAAATTGCAGTAAACATTATTGGGAATAATGCAAGGATGTATCCTAGCAAATGAAAATTGCATACAATTGCAAATATAGATTGAAATTTATGCACTTGAAATTAATAAGTTCCAGCAAACCAACTATCTTCTTTACAAAATTCTCTGAAAAGTCGAAGAATAATGTGGACATTAAGAACACACATTTATCAATGGATTAAGTTGCACAATCAGAAATTCCCACTTAAGAAAAAGTAAACCTGCATCATCATCTATGCCATAAAGGATCCTTTTTTTTTGGGCTTGAAGGTGCATAAAAGTCCATAGAAATACATGTACAGAAATGAAACAATGGAGAGGAACAAATCTGACTACTGCATAGCATGTAAATCTGAAAGATTGGAACCTGTTTAATAGCTTACACAGCAAATAAATTTAGAACCACAGCACCAAAAAGTAAAAAGAATTTGAAATCAAGAAAATCTCAAATCGGCAGTCATCATGTTATTTTGTGAAACAGCAAGAAGGCAATGGGCATACCTCAAGTCCCAATCTCGAGTCACATCCCAATAGAAGGAATAAAGTGAGTTCAAAACACTAGAGAGAAGCCAGAGTGGTCGATAGTAGCTTGTCCACCTATCAGGGAAGACATGATATTTAAGGGCTGAAAGAAAAATCACTGGCACTGCGGTCGAATATTTTAAAGCTGAAACCATAAGCAAATGATGTTATTAAAGTTGCTTCATTGTTCAGGTAACAGTAGCCTCAGAATCTCATAAAGCTGAAGTGATTAACACCATAATGAAAAGATTTGTAATCAATATTACAAGATCATTAAGAAAAGAAAAAAAAGTTTAAAACAATTAGGAGTAAGGAGCCCAATATCATGAAAACTGAAAACAAGTCATGCTTAAAATTCTATACGTCCACCTGCAGGAGACTTGGAACTTGGGATTTCTTTTTTCTACATAAGACTTCTAACAGAAGACCTGAATTTTCCAGACTTTAGCATCCTTTCCCACTCTCGTTTGCCAAAAGTACAACTTTGGAGTTTTGGGAAAAGAACGTAGATTATAGGCCCTCAGAAAATTTCCAAACGCTAAGAACATAGCTAAAGATGTCTTGGTTAGAGTAATAACTCAAACTCATTAAACCATTGTAGCTTTAAGCTGGATAATCAAAACCACTGCCATCCAGAGGCAACAATAGGGCATAACAGTTCTATTCAGCTACAACCCCAGAACTAATAATATTTGAAGTAATACCAATTTGGGTTCAAGGGCACTTGAATATAAGTTCATAATGTTTCTGACAAACTTGGATAGGAAAAGTTGCAGTACAAAAAAAATAAATGTAAAAAGATGTAAAACGATCAATTGACTACCATTAAAAAGAGCTGTTTTTTCCTTGTTATCCTTATATTGTCGAAGACATTGAAAAAGTCGAAAAGCATAGGGCAAAACAAGAACAAGAGGAATTGCAACAGAGTGACTGCCACACACGGAATCAGCTTCAAACCATGCAATTGTGGCAACCTGCAGTATTTTTTAATATATATAAGCAATACAAGAGAAGTATATGGAATGAAAATCGCAAAATTACCATTCATTCTATCCCATTGAAAGCAAAAAAAAATTACAAGTAAGATCCTAGATTCAACACCTCAAAGTGCCGAGTAATTGTTATGAAGGAATCAAACTTCGTACTTATACAGCACCTAATTCATTTTTCTCTTTAACAAAAATATAGACTCCAAACCAAGGTCCATGATCTATTAAGTTTTCTTGACTGTAACGCCACTCAGAAAACATAATCATGTACACAAAACATCACCCGACAACATCCCCCTCCTACAATATCAGCTCAGGCAGGGGAATCACATGTAGATTGATGGAAGTGAATTAATTCCAGTCTCCAGTAAACCCTGTTGAGCCAAAGAATTTCTTTTTTGCAAGAACCAAACAATTATTCAAAAAGATAAGCTAGATATATTCTCTGGCTCCAACCCTTAAAAAACATAATAGAAAGCTGATAAGTGGCATAATTTAAACACAATAATTACTCTGGATGATCAAGGTGAAGCTGGGTAAGTAACACACAGATCTACAAAACCAAAATCTCATCATCATGCTCAGAGAAATTATGTTTGTCCTTGTATTGAATTCCTTTCTATTCAAGATTTGAGCAAATCCAAATGAGCCTCAACATGTCTCTATTTTTCAGAAGAAGTATAGTTTTATGTTGGCAAAAAGAATAAAAATGCCGGACATCAGTTCTTGAGCAATTATATGGACAAGTAAGCATGATGAGGACATTAACCTGTCGATGCACCATCCGACATACTGAACGCTCCAAATCTGAAAACACCTGTAGGAAAATGAACATTCTTAGACAAAGAAAGTATAGCAGGGGTTATATATCCAGAAACCATAAAGAAAGATTTTTTTGGTTCTCAAAGTTTGTACAATGTTTGCTATTTCCAAGTGTGCAGCCATAAACTTAAAATAGAACTTCTCACATGAATGTTTCAGTCATTATTATCTAATCCAAATGGTAGAAGATATAAACCTCCTTTGTAGTTTAAAAAACCTTATAAAAACTCCCTGATCTTTAAAATTCTCGAAAAAACTCCTAGGTTTCAGTTCTCCAAAAAAAACTCCTTCCTTAGACTCGGTTAAAAAATAACAAAAAATAAATGAATCATTAATATTACACTTGTACCAATCAATTATTATTTACATGACGATTCAACATAGCTCTTAAGTTCGAATTGAACTAATTAAATTTAACTCAAACTAATAATTTATTATAATTATCTTAAATTAGTAATTTAAGTTGAATTCAATTGGTTCGGACCAAGTTTAAGAGCTGATCTGGACTACCATATTAATGAATGACATATGATTAGTCCATGTCTGATATTCATACTGCATGTGTTTCATCATTATTTTTTAACTAGAGTCTAAGGGAAAGGAGTTTTCTAGAGAACTGAAAACTAGGAGTTTTTTTTGAGAATTTAAGAATTCTTAAACTACAAAGGAGATTTATATCTTTTACCAAATAGATTAATATATTATTACAGAAACATTAGAGTATTGGATATTCTTCAGCATTAAGCAGTCTTCAAATGCATGATAAGTTGACCAGTTTAAACATTGTACCATCAACCAAAATCGATGAGTCTCAAATTCTAGAATCAACCATAAAAAAGCACCTGAAGTCATCTACAAATTGAGGAGTCATCCAATATTCTTGACTGTTTGGTGCAGACTATTTGTCAAAGTATTAATGTAATGGATGGGCTTAAGGGAAGAAAATAATAAACCATCTTCATTACGTTCGAAATCAACGGTTTCACGAAAAATGACAACTAGAAACCTGAGATACCTTTGCCATGGACGTCAAAATATCAGCTATAAAGAAGTCAGAAAAAGTAATTGCCTGTGAGAAGAGTAAAATGGAGATAAGACAACTGGAAAGTGCATATGAATTGCATCTAATATATAAAAATCAAGATACCAAATTATATGCTTCTGCTAAGGCATTACACTATCATCTAGTGGCCAGCCTAGTACAAAGTCCTAATTCAGAACTCAACCTTATCATCTTTACAATGGCCAATAGGCTGCCAAGGAAATCTAGCACACAAGACTTTCCAAGTTAACTTTTGCACATTAGAGATACTTTGTTCACAGCACTATCCATAGTCTTTTTTTTTCAAATATGCAGTTGATTATTTTACATTCAACAAATAATTTGTTTGACAAAAAGAAATTATAGCTCTATTTTCCTAGCAGCAAGGTAATGCTTATGGCATTGTGACCAACTTCTATAAAAGTTTAGAAATACAATGGATTCTACTTATCAGACAATTTTTGGCCAGTGTATCAATTCCTTAACGAATTTTGGCAAGAGTATCAGTTCCTTAATAGTAAAGAAACATATTGAGTTCAACAAAAACTAAACAATTAAGTTGTTAAAATATATATCCTAATCAACTTTAAAGATAAAAAAGGTGAGAAAATTATAAGACATGTGACAAAAGAAAAGAAGTAAACCACATATCATAAGGAGACGAACTTGCCTGTAGAGGGAAAACTATCCTCCAAAGAGTTCTCAAAAAGTAGTAACGTGAAGACAAATAAAAGATATCAAATGGAAATATTAAAACCATCACAACACCAACGTATAAGAGAACCTGCAATGAAATTAATTTAATTAGAGATCAATTTCCAACATTATGACTGTGGGCAATATGCAGATTGGTTTTGACATTATCAAATCAAATTGAAATGATGCTATTGTATTATAAAGATGATACCACTATAATTTTAGAGAGACAAAATTTCAACATTCAAATGTACAGTTAGGGGGAGATTAACACTCATTTCTCATCTTTTCAAATTTTTAGTTAAATTGTTGATCGCTTTTAAAGATCATTGTAAACTCACTGATTCAACAATTTTCAGTTTACGAAATAATAATTGCAATGTTATAATCTAAGTAACAATCTAGCCTCTAAACATCAGAAAAGCAATGTGTGTCTTCAAGGTAAAAGAGAGGGGACATGATGCTTCACAATCCAAAGAAAAATTTTAACAATATGTAGCAATTAATAAGAGGATCCTATTGTGTTAAATGTAAGACAAATATCTTGTACCATAAAACTTCACAATCCATCCCTACTTGGCTAATCGCTGTACAAATATAATGATTTTTTACTTTTAAATGGTGCAACTTTTTCAGCACATATCTAAATCGCTTATTTATTCAACAATCTAGAAGATGTGGAATCCACTATCAAATTAGGATACAATAAAACTCTTTCATTGCACTTCCTTGAGTAGAAAGATTCAAAATAGAAAAGGAATTGTAACGAATAATGAGATTATTTGTATTTACTGTAATCCTCTATTTATATACATGATGAGTGCCTAAAGATGATAAGGAGATAATATCTCAACCCTACAATCAAGCTCCCTGCAATCAAGCTATGATTCATATAATATCCGTGCAGTAATTCATAATTTGTAATAGTAACACTCCCCTATATTGATCATGCCCAACTTGTTACAGATATTCAACCTGAGTCCCATTTAGATCCTTTGTATAGAGATGCTCTAACTGTTTTCCAGTTTTCACATATCTTGTAGACTATATATTTTGTTTCACCTTTTAACGAACAAAGTGACAATCAATTTCAATATGCTTAATTCGTTCATGAAAATTAGGATTAGAGGATATATGAAGAGTAGCTTGGTTATCGTACCATAATTTTGCTGGCATTGAGACTTTAAGCCCAATTGCGGACAAAAGTTGATATATCCACATTATTTCACAAACAGATTGTGCCATAACTCTGAATTCTAATTCTACATTCGAGTGAAATGCAACATTCTATTTCCTACTTTTACATGAAAGCAAATTTCCCCAACAAAAACACAATGGCTTATGGTAGATTTTTTATCAATCTTGGACCCTGCCCAATATGCCTTTGAGAAGCATTCATACGAGTATGACCATGGTTTTTACATAATATACCTCATTCGAGTGCTCCTTTTAATTAACACAAAATTTGCTCCCAAGCGGCCCAATGAAGAACTGTTGGAGAAGACATAAATTGGCTCACAATATTAACCAAGTAAGCAATATTAAGACGAGTTACCTTAAGATAATTCAATTTCCCAACTTGTCTCCTATAATTCTTAGGATCTTCAAACAAATTTCCATCTTTTGTGAGTTGCACATTAGGTTAACATAGGAGCACTACATGGTTTAGCCCCTAATTTCCTTGTTTCATACAAAAAATCAAGCACATATTTTCTTTGAGATAAGAAGATGCCACTTGTATTCCTTGTTATCTCAACTATTAAGAAGTGTTTTAAAACCCCCAGATCCTTTTCTAAGAATGGTTACGAAGAAATTTTTTCAAGTATGAGATTTCCATCGCATCATTGCTAGTGATAACGATATCGTCTACTTACATAACAAGAATAATAATGTTGGATGCAAAAAGCTTCTAGAAGACTGAATGACCAGACTTGTTCTTGTTCATTCCAAAATATTCAATAGCTTGACTAAAATTTTCAAACCAAGCACAAGAAACCCAGGTAGTTGCTCTATGTAAACTTCCTCCTATAACTCTCCGCATAGGAGGGCAATTCTTTATGTCCAATTGATGCAAAGGTCAACCATGGGTAGCTACCATAGAAACAAATAAACAAACAGATGTCAACTTAGCCATAGGAGAGAAGGTATCAGAGTATTCTACACCATCCATCTAAGCATAGCCTTTGGCAACAAAACGAGCTTTAAGTCAAGCTATTGAGCCGTCAAGATTGACTTTAACAACAAATACCTACTTACATCCGATTGCCTTTTTCCCTATAGATAAATTCACTAAATTCCAAGTACCATTAGCATCTAGACCATTTATCTCCTCTATCATTGCCACTCGCCAATTAGAATGAGGATAAGGCCTCATAAACAGTTTTAAGAAGACATACAAAATCAAGAGAGGGAACAAAGAAACATGAAGAGGATGACAAATGGTCATATGAAACAAAAGATGAAATTGGATAAATGCAGTGATGTTTACCTTTTTGAAGAGCAATTGGAATGTCAAGATTAGCATCCATGGGATCTGATGACAAAGAAGGAAATTGTGTTCGACGTGTATCAATAACATCTAGAGTAGAAATGATGAACAGGTGGAGGTGGTGGTGTCAAAATAGTAGGTTTAGAAGCAACATTTGGTGCCTGTTAGGTAATTTAGTATACTAACAAATCATCATTCTCCACCTGACTATTAAAAGTGGTTGAAGAAATAGGAAAGTAAAGAAGATTTTTCATAAATATGACATCAACAGACACAAGGTATTTATTAAGACTAGAACAATAATATCGATACCCCTTTTGAAGGCGAGAATAACCCAAGAAGACACATTTTATGTATTTGGGATCTAATTTGGTGATTTGAGGACGAACACCACAGACAAAACATGTACTTCCAAATATAAGAAACTCAATGGGGAAGAAGAGTTTAGTAGGAAAGAGATTGTGATAAGCAATCTCACTATGTACACGTGATGCCATATGACTATAGAGACCTGAACAGCCCATCAACACTTTGGGACATGTGTATGGAACACAAGTGCTCGGACAGTTTCGAAGAGATGTCTATCTTTTCCTTTTAGCTATAACATTTTGAGATAATGTACCTACACATTAAGCGTGGTAAATGAAGCCATTTTTAAGCATTTAAATATTCGTTGTCATTATGACTTCGCAAGGTATGTAAAGAAACACTAAATGTTGTTTTGATTTCAGCACAGAAAGCGGTAAAATAGGAAAATAGCCCAGAACAATTTTTCAATAAATAAAGTCAAGTCATTCAAAAAAATCATCAATAGAGATGACAAAATATTGAAACTCAGTTTTAAATTCAATGTTCTTAATGAACTAACTCAAATGAAAAACTGACTGTTTTATTGACTCAAGAAACAGTAGGCAAATGCTGATTTTTTGCAAATTGACATGACTCACAATCTAAGGACGAAACAATTTGAAATTTTGGATATAATTTCTTTAATCAGAGATGGATAGCGTAATCGATAGTGTCCTTCAAAAGGGGTTAAGACCACGAAGTTCATGGATATTTAAAACATAGAGACCTCTTAATATATGCCACTACCAATAATCTTAGTCATCATAAAATCCTAAAAAAGAAAGTAATTTGGAAAAAAACAACACAATAATTTATAGCTCAAGTAATTTTGCTAACTGATATTAAGTTGAAAGAAAATCCTGATAGGCCTAAAACATATGATAGGAAAAGTAAAGGAATAGGATGAACAGTACCAGAACCAAGAGCAAATAAGGTAGAACCATTAGCTAAAATGACTTTGGGAGGAGAGTTGTAAGGTGTAAAGTTAATAAGGAAATTAAAATTACTTGTCATATGATCATTAGCACTAGAATCAATGACCACTGGGTGTTGGAGGAAGAAAGGAAATACTTATCAAGATTACATGTTTCAGCAATGGCAGTGATAGAGTGAGATGAGCTTCGCATGGGTTCATGGTATTGACAAAATTTAACAAATTCGTCCACAAAGACTAAGACTATTTGCTCTAAAGACGTGCAAGGTGTGGCAGAAATGGCTACAATACGAGTTGAGCGAGATTTTTTTGAACTCTTTTGCAGTTTTGGACATGTGCATTTGATATGACCCGACTCATGATGGCAGGTACATAAAACACTTCTTGTATCATGATTCCTCTTTCCCCAACCTTCTGTATTGTCTCCTTTATTCTGACTTCAATTAGAGGGACGTTCATTATTCCAACTCACAAGAGCACTTGAAGCCTAAACTAATGGAGCAACAATAATATTATTGTCTGTACGTAAAACTTTGGAGAATAACTCGTGTAAAGGCAAATTTCCACACTGGCAAGGATATGTCATTTTGCGTAATCAAATTGAGAATTTAGGCCTGCTAGAAAACTCACAAATGCCATTGTCTCTCGTTGTGTTTGTTGTACCTTGATATTAGAACTAAAAGATAACAAGAAATTTAGTTCTTCATAAGCATTTTTGAATTCATAAGATAGGATTGAAGAAATTGAACATTTTTGTTCAGCCCGATAAGAATTTTCAAAGACCTCATAGATACAAGAAATATTCTTTTTTCCTAAATATAAAAATTCCAAGTACTCCATTAATTCCTTATCATACTTCTAATGATTAATCATATTGAACCACTTCACTATTTATTGAATTTGAATCAACTAGAATAATTTGGCATCATCTTCTAGCCATTCCCTTCTTATATCATCAAAAGACAGATCATCTGTCAGATGGTCATCTTTGAAAATAATGTGTAAATAAATCCTAGTTATTTTGCTGATAATTAGGACCTGTCAACTTATGGTCAGTGATTTTCGACATCACTGGAATACAATCAATAACCATAACTGACTTGTGTTTATTAGTCATTGAAAATGAATCAAATATACCCAAACAATTATATCAAAACTATTTGGCAAATCAATATGAAGAGTTTAGTATACCACACTAAACAAGACCAAGTATCAAAGAACCAAAAAAAGGAACCCTTTTGCAAGAGAGAGTTATGGTAGAAGACCCAAGCTATCTTTTACACATCCACACACAATGTCTATTCTACAATCTCACCTTATGCCATTTATATGACATGTTCTACCCTAAGGGGTAGAATAGGTTAATTGTATCATTTTATA
>JANZXP010000196.1:23692187-23714434 GCA_027576715.1 Erythroxylum flavicans | reverse complement strand
GGATGAGATATTGAAGTGCTACTTGTATGTGAATGGGAAGAACTAATTGTTTCTTGAATTGAGTGATTGATTATGAGGTGCATTCCATACATGAATCCATGGATCAGATAATAAGAGTTGTGACCTGAGTAGCCACCGAAAACGAGCTTAAAGCTCCAATGTGGTTAAGAGCCAAAAGCTCACTATGTAAAAATGAGCCCTGTATCCACACTGGATAAGGGACAATCTAAATAAGCCCGGTATTCACAATGGATATGGGACAGTTTATGCACTCAGTCACAACAACGTAATAATTGGAAAAGAGTCACATATGCATTCCATATAATTTGTATTGAGTATGTTTGATTGATTGAAATACAATTGTCTTACTCTTAAATGGAAATGTGATATGTGATATTATATAAAAAAATTCCATGATGTGAATTATCTGTTATGTGAAATGATGTGTTGCATGAATTGAGTGAACCATCGATGATGGTTACCTCATTTGAGTTCGCAAAACTCACCTAAAATTGCACGTTGACATTTCAGGATACAGAGAGGATTCTAGCTACTGAGAGACTATACAAGAAGCTTAATTCTTATACTTTTGTGAAGAAGATATGGCTCAAAGGTCGATCAGCTGGACTAAAGGATTTAGTTAGATCTTTTGTATTTCTTTTTTCATGTAGTATATTTTGTATTAGGATATGATGACGTACATGTACAGATTTTTGGAAAGCTACAATGTATGTACATTTAGTATTTATGAAATGAAAAGAGGAAATTTGTTTTTAAATTTTAGTGACTTTCTTGTATGATAGTAGATGCCATGATTAAGCGAGATAAATTACCATGTGATAAAGTGAAAGTGAGGCTGTAACACGTCATTGTTATAGGGTAGGTACTGGAATGTCATATGCGTGTTTCAGTATGTACCTTATAGCAGTGGTGGTGTTATAGTGATATAGTCGAGTAACCGGATCGACAAGCATCACAAATGTGTGCCTCCATGTCAAAAAGCTATAATGATGTTCCAACCAAATAACTTAATAAAAATATGACTTAGTCGAGTAACTGGATCGACATTCATTACCAATGTTTGGCTCCGTGTACAAAGACTAAGTCCATATTCAATACATAAATAGATAAAAAATATGCTTACTAATAAAAACCTACCGAACTTGTAATAACTTGACTTTTCATGAAAATGTATTTAGGAACAGTTACAGAGTCCGAATGACCAAAGAATTATTAATGTGTGTGTGCAATTGAAAAGGGTAAATAAATTAACACTTGGATCTTGGTTAATTTGTATACTTAGTTCAAAGCCCCTGGACATAAATTTCGCATGTTAATGATTTGATATAACTTGAATGATTGTGCTTAAGATTAAATTTATTTCATAAAGTTGAAGCCATTGCCTCTTTACTATATTGTGTGTTGTGTGTTATGTGTTTGTTATTTATTTGCTTAAGGATAAGCAAACATTTAAGTGTGGGGATGTTGATAGGTGTGAATTGAATCATGTTTTAGGGTTTAATTTGTTATGTATTAAGTGTTAATTTGAGTGTTGAGTATGTGTTTAGGTTAGAATTATGTTAGTTTATGTGTTTTTATGGGTTAGTATAAGTTTTTGAGCTTAAATATTATGTTTTTGAGATACCTTGATGTGTTTGTTAGTGTTTCGAGGTCAACGTCAAAGAATGGAGAAATTTTAGAAACTTTTGGGCCAAAACCACAACTCACGATCGTGGCACAATAGGCCATGATTGTGACAGAAATGTGTGAGCCAGCCCACGATCGTGGCCTAAAGGACATGATTGTGACAGAAGACTCTGACATAGCGCACGATTATGTATGCCATGTTTGTGGCCAGCATCAAACCTTTTTGTCATGATCGTGGCCCTACATCGGGCAAACGAGCAAATAAGAGGCAAAGTCAAGTTTCGAGGGATTTTTCATACCATTTTATCCCCGAAAAAACCTTAAGGCTACCAAGGTATTTAAAGAACATGAAGAACACAATGGAGGGAGCTTTTGCATTAGCCACAATCTTGAAACCCTAGAGAGCTTTATCGAGAGATTGAGGAAGAAACAAAGGAAGAGAGATGTGGAGAAGAAGCCTACGTGAATTACTTCCCAGAACATGATGTTTCCCACTATGCTCCCTTCGTTATCCATTCCAAGTCTGGTTATTCTTTGTGATTGTATATAATTTGAGATTGCTATAAATGATAGATTTGTTGAATGTTAAGGATTTGTCTAAACTCACCTTCAAGATATTTTGTATTTGATATTAATGAAATTTGATTGATTGCATTTTTATTGAATTTCTCGTAATTTCAATTCTACAATTGCATAATTCGATAACAAACTGAGAGGGTGAACCAAGTGAAAGATCATTAAATTGGGCTAACGAGAGTTAGGTAATTTAATAGATCAAGAATTGAATCAAACTGGTAAATTTGTGTAACGAGAGAGCTTGTTTAGGTTTTTAGTAGTTTATTGGAATTTTAGATCTAATTTAGGTTTTGGATAAATTGTGAATCGAGAGGTTGCAATTCCCATAATCTAATTAAGGTTAATAAATTAGGGTTAACGATTATAACTCGAGAGAGAGTAATCAACCCTAGGACCATCTAGAACCGGTAATTCAATAAATTCATAATCAATTAGGTTTTCATTAAAGTCAAATAAAAATTTCCTTTCTCTTAATTGGTAGTTTTTAGGCTGTGTTATGATTGGGTGTTGCATCTGCTATCTTATTATTATTTTCGAATTTGATTACTAGAATTAATTGCGTGATCGAAACATTTTCTTGTTTAATTTTGTTCTTGATTTATTACAAATTGTTTCAACCTCAGATTTTAGGATTATATTAACCTTCCTAATGGGATGGACACCTTAGGTACTATGCGAATGACCCCGTGCACTTACGAAATATCGAGGTTAATAACTAAAGATTTTTTATATCGAGGTTAATAATTAAAGCTTTTTCATATCGAAACCTGTGATTAAAGAGTGTTTAAGGAGAGGCAATAGCACATAGGCAAGTTGATATGATAATTAAAGGGGGGGTGGGGGAGCTAGGAATCAATTCAATAAGGGCAATCAATAACATATTTCTTACAAAAAGGATTTGTAAACTCTTGGTGCCAAATAATTCCTATGGATTAAATGTTCGCATAGCCACTATTTGTAACGAAGCAACATCTAAAGCATTAAGCCACCTACTAATTCATCTTGTACATTTTAGCAAATGATGAAGTTAAGGACTCTATTGCAATAAATGTTGTGCAACTCATTAGTAATGGAAATGAAATCTATTCTTTGTTTGACAACTAGCATAAGTTTATACCCTTATACATGCTTCCTCTATATCAATAATTCAGGTATATTACCCCTCTCAAGTAAAGGTCCATGAAATGATCAGTAGGAGTACATGGAATTATAATATAATATGTCTCAATGACATCATAGAAAATGTGTCTGATTATAATCTAAGCCCATCAAATGATGACTATATAATATAAAATATAAAGAAATAGGGGAATTCTTTAACAAATCTTGTCTAGAACACCTTATAACAAGGTGAAGTGATTTAGAAGAGTATGGAACCAATATAAGAGCCTTAAGGTCATTTTTATATTTTCGATGATAATCAAGAACTAGTTACCCACTGAAGATAGAGTCAAAGGTATTAGCATAGATAAAATGTGTAATTTGTATAGTTTGGAGCATGAATCATCAAACTATTTATTTTTCTTAAGTATAATCGCCAAATGTATATAGGAACAAGCTCTAGCTTAAAGTGGATTTCACTACCATAAGGAGAACCTAAAAGGCATTGAACCACGGATTAACTTCCACAAATTTCTAAACGAAGCTTAAAAAAGCCTATTTAGCATATCACTAATAAGTTGTCTGTACATATTATGGAGAGAGAGAGAGAGAGAGGAATAGAAGAGTTTTTAAGGAGAGGCAATAGGACATAGGTAACTTAATATGATAATTAAGGGCATGGATGAAGCAATGGTCTTAGATTCATAGTTACTCCTTAAAGCTGAAACTAAACCTGGCAAGATCAGAGGCATGGAACATTTAAAGGGGATACAATAAAAGAAAACTTTACTTACAATTGAAAGCAACTAATATTACTACTAGTAATATTACTAGTTCCAATAGCTATAATTAAATCTATGTAGAAGGTTCTAAGGAATATTTTATTTGTAAAAGCAAGATGGTCTCAACCAAGTATGTACTAATGTACATTTCCTACTTTGAGAGATTATTATAAATATATTTTTCATGATTTAAAAAAAGCATCAAAGAATTAAAGATAATAAATGATCTTAAATATTTATAAAAACTCTCTTATTGGATTGAAAGAAAAATAAGGTAAAAAAAACAAAAAATATTCAAATCAATCAAAAGATATAAGAGGAAAAATATAAACAAATTCATCAATTAGTAGTCTTATCCTTAACAAAAATGCACATGAATTAATCCTCATCTCTATCCTTACTAACTTTTAGCATTATAATCTCTAATGATTTATTTATTTTGCATGACCATTATTTTATTTTAGAAATTAAAAATAACATTAATTTAATAAAAAACCTAAGGGATACAAAGTCCATTATATAAAAAGCAATAAGCTAACTAGTCATAGAATGCCTAAAAACAATACAACTAAGTGAAAACAAAAGCTTTGGGATTAAAAATTTTAGTGAACAACTATTCTTTTTCTTTGATCATTTGTTTTTAAGGATGGACGTCAAGGATAATATATTAGCTATTGAAGACCAATAGATAACATTTATAACTAATAATAATTTTAGAAATTAAAATGATTTTGTAAATACCAAGCCATAAAAAAGCATAATTATGTAGTACAAAGGCTACTACATAAAACAACTAGAAATCAAAAGAATATGAATTGTGAGGCCTTAAGTCCTTGACCTATCTTTATAAAGATCGAATGCTAATAATAAGCATTAAGTATTCAATTTAAGCTTGATTCGGGAAGTGAATTTAAGTTGTTGCTTTCTTGTAAGGGAGATTTACCTAATTAAAGTGAGCACATTAATGTTTAGTGATTAAATTTTGATTGATATGCTGTAAAAATGCCTAGAATTCCCCTCAACCCATATTTTTCATACAAAGTAGCTAAATGCAACCATGCAAAATAAAAGGTCATCCTTGGAAAATGACTTAATCTTAAAGATTCAGTTAATTATTCCCTCCCAATTTGTAAATCCATTGTTGGCTTCCCATATTTATTGAATCTAATCCCAAATGCCTTTAATAAAGTGAAAGTTCAAGTAGAAGTGGGATATTGTTTCATGATATCTATGACAAAAGCAACAATTTAGGTCAACATTAGACTTTCCATGCAATCTATCTTTAGTGTTTAATCTCTAAAGGGTGGCTAGTTAAAGAATGAAGGATACATTAGGGATCTGGTAGCCATTCTAAACAAGCTTATACTAGCTTATTCTAATAGTAGTAAAACTGAACAATAAGTGGGTGGAATTACTTATTGGAGAAAGAGCCTAAGGGTTGTAGTAACCAAATTAGTTTGTCCAATAATCTAAACAAGGTTTACATAGAGGAAGGTAGCTCTTCAAAGTAGAATCACCTTACCAGGCTAGAACCAATTATTATCTAGGTTGATATAATTCACTTTCGCATTTTTAGGGAAAGAGTGCTTGACGTTTAGGTAGGAGGGATATAGAGATAAAGGACCTCCCTCACTCTAGTTGTTAAACTAGAGGGACGAGTATTTCTTCATCAATATGAGTTCTAATATGATATTAGAGAGAGCTTGTAAGTTTAAGTATTTGAAAAAGGGACTATGACTTATTATAGTGAGCCTTAAAAATCCATAAGTTCCTATGTTTCAAGTAGTCAATAGATCCATTTAATCTATAAGGAGCTATGATTTGTCAAAATGCTTTATAATTTCTTAGCCAATAAGGTTCTGTTGGCTATTAAGAGTGGACAAATACCCACCCTCCTTGGTTTTTAAGAAGACAAAGAGTGTACCAACTTGCCTTAGAGGAGTTTAGCCTAGAGCTATTCCCAACCAAAATGAAGTTTTTTTAGCAAATTGTATATTTATCATATTTTTTGGTAAAATCAAATCTGAAATCTAATAAGTTTTCATGCTACTTAGTACTAAAATTACAAGTTGGATTTTGCCAATATAAGAAAGCTTTTTATTGCACCATGAACTGATTCTTTTTCTCACCATGTTATAGAGTGGAGGCAATCAATATAGCTTAGCATTTTTAAAGAGATTGGTAATCCCAAGTAGGTAAGAGGGCGGGTTTAATACCTAATCCAATGATAGAACATAATTTAGAGGATAGGTGAGATGCATAAGAAGATAATAATAAAAATTTTATCATTATTATTACTTAAGCCTGATAGCTCCTTAAATGCTTTTAAGTTTTACATTAGGGAAGAGACTAAGTTGGTATGAGCTTTAGTAAATAAAAACAAGTCATTAGAGTTTGAAAATTTTGAGAGATTTACACTTACTATGAAAGGACAATTCACCATTATTTTAATAATATATAGGAGTAGCCTAGTAAGGACCTTCGTATATAGTGCAAACAGATAAAGGGAAGGGGATCCCCTTATCTTATGCCCTTGTTCCCTTTAAATAAAAGAAAATATTCCTCATCATTAAGAATGATGAATGTTGGGGAAGTAATGCATTCTTTAATCTAAACTATGAAGACTGGGGGGAGACCAAAGGCCTATAAAGTTGCTAAGATAATGTCCTAGTGCACCTTATCAAATGATTTATTAAAGTCTATTTTAATTGTGCAATTAGAACCTATATCTTTAGCTTGATACCTGATGAGCTCCTATATCGGTATTAGGTTATCACTTATATGTCTATCTAAATTAAAAATAGATTGGTTAAGATTGATGATGGAGGTTTAAATGAATTTGAATCTTGATGTTAACATCTTAGAGATTGATTTGTAAAACATATTGTGGTAGGAAATGGGCCTAAAGCTCCTCAAAGTGTAGGAATTCTAGCTCTTAGGTACCAAATAGGTAAATGTTTTATTCCAAACCTTGCACGTTCTATAGTTGCCAGAGATTTCAAGAATGACATTACAAAAAAGGGGGATTAAGAGCATCCTAATTATGCTAGAAGAATTTTTCAGCCTCGGTAGAGTTCAAACTGAATAGAGATTCTTTAACTTTAGTAGGGGTAAAAGTTGAAAAAGTATTTCCTTTTGCTCTTTAGTGATAATTCTTGGCATAATGGCTACTAACAAAGGGATGCTAGCTCTTCCCCACATATCAAATTCAATTTTAAGTTAGGAAAGTGCATGATTAATAAGGTCAGCTTGTTTAGGGATACTAAAGCCATCTTCGGCTATTAAGAAAGTGATAATGTTTTTTTCTCTTTAAGATTGAATTAGGGAAGAATGTGGAATTTTTATCACCCTGTTTCAATAAGAGAATTCTTAATTTCTATTATAGTAAGGATGATAGGTGCTTAATAGATTATGAAATTATTCCATAACACTTAGTGATTATTGACATGAAATTGCTGGAGATACTCACTTTGACTCGTATATGATTTTAGGCACAATTCAAAAGCAGAGAAGTTAAAGTGAGTCAAAAATACAACATTTAGGCCATTTTTTGAAGATTAAATTTCACTTGTCTTCATGGAGCAAGAAGAAGAAATTAAAAGACAAGAAGAAAATTAAAAGAAGAAAACAAATTGCAAATAATGTGAGCTGTATGGATTATACATACAACTACATTAATTAATAATTGGGAATTAAATGAGACAAAGTGGCAGCACTGGAAGTAGACGAAGGCAATTTGAAAGAAGCAGTCCATAACAAAAATGATGTACCGTAGATGGGAGGTAGTAGCACACCAAAATGATAGTACAAATGGGAAGCCAGTAGAGTAAGACGTAATACCCAAGTAGCAGAAATGCAGATGCCAGAAGAAAATGACGATGCAGACGTTTGCGTTAAACACAACTTTAAAAGGAGGATATGCCACAATAAACACATAAGTTTTGGCTAAGACATCAGGAGGGTTTTAAAACATAAACAGTAAGTTGGACCGACAAGTTAATTTGCCACATGACAAATAGTAGTTAGTGAGGTAAGAACAAGAGCACAAAAGTGGAGGCGCAATGAAGAAAGAACTTAAGGGGTTTCGACTGGGACAATTTTCATGTGGCCGAGGCATTTCTTAGGAGAGACCCATAAAGAGCTAGACATCCTGACATTAGTTTGGAGGTGGCATTGATGCTGATGGCTTGAGATAAGTGTATTTCTTTGTTTTTGTTGTTTCTTTCTCTCATCAGGAATTGATTATGTTATCTTGTGTTTATTAAATTGGATATTATGAAAAGATGATTTTGATGGGTTCATTGAATCACTTATTTACAAACCCATTGCTATAATTTTGATATAATCTGTAATTATTATGTTGAAATTCATATGTAGCAACTAATGTTTCGTAATCATTAGGAATAACATGACCTAGGTTAAATAATGCATTGTATGTGGTTGTTTCCTTGATTAATCGGTTTTCCTAATTCGTAATGCTACTGCCTAATTAAATCTACAGATCATATCCTATGTTATTCAATGGTTAGATTTAATTAACGATCGTATCTTGATTAAACATTACCTAAGGAAAAACTAGGGTTAATTATTAACCAACGATTAATAGTTGCTAGGAGAGGTTTAAGAACAACAAATCCATAAAGTATGTTTAATTAGGGAGTAGGCCGAGATGGAACTAAAGAACCGGGTCCTTACTAAATTCCCCACATTTATCATTTTTTGCATGTTTTCTTTAATTTTTTATTAGTCTAGTTTCATTTTATTTTCTTGCTTGAAAAATCTACCCCCTAAACACCAGTTACTTTCATTTCAGAAACTTTACACATACTCTCTGTGGGATCGACTAGACTCACCACTGCTATAATAATAGGTCTAGTTATTTTATTTTAATTAATGTTACGACGCACTATCAATTTTTCCCCTTTTATCATTTTTCACATGTTTTCTTTAATTTGTTTTTATTAGTCTAGTTTCATTTTATTTTCTTTATTGAAAAATCCAAACACCAGTTACTTTCATTTTGGAAACTTTACACATGCTCTTTGTGAGATCTACCTAGACTCACCACAGCTATAGTTGTAGGTCTAGTTACTTTATTTTGACTAGAGTTAAGATGCGTTGTCAATTTTGGCACCGTTGCTGTGGGGTATGATGTTTTAGTTTTTGTTTGTGATTTTAATTGGTGTTATGTATATATTTGTTCATAGTTGATTTCTTTTCAGTTATTCTATGATCTTTTCATTTTTTTGTTTCGTGTTCGTGAAAAACATAAAAAAAACATGGATGGAAGTAATTTTTCTTTAACTCTTATTCTTAATCCTATAACCAAACCTAACTTTAGTTATGAATTGGATAACCATCAGAATTACTTCTATGATAGTTTGCAGTACACACAACAATTCTCATATAGACCAGAAGCTTCCAATCATGACTCTGATCCATCTCTAGAAGAGTTGATTAATAGTGTGAACGCTAATATTTTGCAATTGTAGCATAATACTCTATAATTCCAGTAAGATAGAGGCCAATTTTCAGAAAATACATGGTCCAACACCTAAGATTTGGAGAGCAAACACAACTAAGGTACATCTTTAGAAGAATTGCTTAACATTATAGCTGCTAACAATTTTCGAATTCAATAGGATATGCAACAGTTCCAACAGAATATGCAATAATTGTTTTAGCAAGGTGTACAACAAATCTGACAGGATGCTCTGTAATTCCAATAAGATGTATTGCCCCAATGGGGAGATATTAATCATCTAGAATTGCAAAGTGAAGAGAAACAGTCGTATCAACCCGAGCTGTACCTAATGGACATTTTTGCAAAAACTTTACAAAGTGATGAGGAGCTTAAGAATTTTGAGGTCAACCGTCAATGAATTGCTTGTGTCGAAGAAGTTGAGGAGGAGCTCGAGGCAGAAAAAGTTATATATTTTAACTTGGAGGTAAATACTGAGTTACATTTTTTTGTCGAGAATGTCTCTTTATTTTTACCTAGTAGGTTAGAGGAATTAAACGAGGAAGAAAAAGGTGAAGAGACATTCGAGATCTTTCAAAAACTGTGGACTCAGTAGAGATCAAAAGTTTAAGGATAGGGAGGATGCTAAATGGGAATAATGATTAACTAAGGCCCTATTTGAAAAAACTGAAAGTTATGTAATTGTATGTGTTTTAGGGTTGAAATTGTTATTTATTTAGTGTGAATTTGAGTGGTGTGTGTGCATTTAGGTTATAATTAGGTTAGTTTGTGTGTTTTAGTGTTTTTATGGGTTAAATTAAGTCTTTAAGCTTAAATGTTATATTTTTGTGGTGCCGTGATGCGTTTGTTAGTGTTTCAGGGTAAACGGGCAAGAACGACGAATACTTAAGGAGTTTCAATCCAAAATCATAGGCCACGATCGTGTATGGCAGGCCACAATCGTGATATAGAGCATCAAGTCAGGCCATGATAGTGCACATTGGGCCATAATCGTGCACTTTAGGCCTCGATCTTGATAGAAAGGTTAAAAAGCAGGCCACGATTATGGCAGGCAGGGACACGATTACGCCCTGCATTAGGCTAATACAAAAACTCAATTTTTGTGAGATTTTGTAGACTGTTTCGACCCCGACTTTACCCTAGGACCTCCGTAGAATAAATAGAACATGATGTGACAGTCGCCAGGAGTCTAGAGAGAGCTTAGAGAGTTATGCAAAAGAGCAAAATTCTGTCAAATCCAAGAGAGACCTAGAGAGAGATCAAGAGATTGACGAAGGAGACGAAGGAAGAGAGACACAGAGACGTGGTAGACACAAAGTACTTCCTAGAACAAGTGGTTTCCCACAGTCGCTGCTTTCGAGATTCCATTCTTGACAGTATTTCCATTTATTTCACTTTTATTTATCTATAGAATTGAAATAGGTGTTGAGATTTGTTGTTTAATGTTGAGTTTACGTTTATACTCATCTTCAGATTTTGACTCTTGAGGTTAATAAAATTTATTCGATTGTGTTTTTTTGTTGAGTTGATTGTGAATTCAATTATGTTCTTAATAATTTGGTAACAAACTGAGAGGGTGAGCCGAGTAAAAATCATCAATTTGGGCTAATGAGAGTTAGGTGAATCGATAGGTAGAGAATTGAGTCAAATAGATAGAGTCGTGTAATAAGAGATTAAGTATAAATTCCCAGTAGGTTAATGGACAACTTTAGAATTAATTTAGGTTTTAGACCAATTGCAGATCGAGAGATCGTAATTTTCATAATTTGAATTAGGGATTACTAATTAGGGTTAGTAATTCACCTTATGACTGCCTAGACCTGTTAATTCAATAATTGCGTAATTGGTTAGGTTTTCTTAGTTTCGATTTAAAATCCTCTTTCTCTCCTTTGGTAATTTCTGGTTCAATTTTGGGTTAAGCTATGATATTGCTATTTTGTTTACTCTTTGACACTTGAATTTCTCATATTTGATTATTGATTGATTTAATTTCTGCATTAGTTAAGTGTTTAGAATCATTGTAGTTTAGGCCGACCTTAGATTTAGGACTAGTTAGCATTCCTCATGGGATTGACACCTTAGGTACTGCGTGAACGACTCGTGCGCTTACTGTAATTACCAAGGTCTCATTTGAAATCAAGCCAACCTTCCTGAATATGCTTCAATAGAATGTCCAATTTTATGGACTGGGAAATGAAGATCCAAATGCACACATCGTTAGTTTCCTTAAGATCTGTGATACATTTTGGTATCACCAGATGTCGAAGGATGCTGTTAGGATTAGGTTGTCCCCTTTTACACTTAGGGACAGAGCGAAGGCTTGGTACCACTCACTGAGCCCTGCTAACATCACGACATGGGAGTAGCTTGTCCGTGTTTTTCTAGATAACTACTTTCCTTTAACAAAGACCACAAAGATTATAAAGGAAACTACTAATTCTCAATAAGGTGACGGGGAGTCGATTTATAAAGTGTGGGAGCGTTATAAAGACTTGCAAAGGAGATGCCCATACCACAACCTACCGAAGGAATTCCTCCTACAGACATTCTACAACGGAGTAAACCCACATACTAGAGGCATGATTGATGTAGCGTTAGGAGGATCTTTCATGCTTAAGATAGAAGCAGAGGAGTTAATTGAAGAGATGGTGAGTAATAGCTGTTTATGGGCGAGTGAGAGAAGTATGCAACCTACTACCTTTAGAGACTAGAGGGGAGTTGTTAGTTGATCAAATGATGGAGATGCAGGCTAAGATCGACAATCTGACGCAAAAACTTCGCAATATGAAGGCATCATCTTATGCTCCAGTTAAGGCCATGCAAGTGAAGTGTGAGTTATATGGTCAAGTAGATCATGACACTGTGGACTGCTACCTAATTAGAGAGGATAATCAGGAGCAAGTGAATTACATAGGGCCGTAATTTGGACTAGGAGGGGTAATAACCCCTACTCTAACACATATAACCCCGGGTGGAAGTATCACCCCAATTTTTCCTGGTCGAATAATAATAATAGAGGGTAGTTTAGGCCTCAAGGGTAATCGAACTTTCAGTAGGATACGGCAAGCTCGATGGATTTGAAGTTGGACAGTATTTTGGATAAGATAGGAGGTATGGAGGAGGCATATAGGAGGCTCGAGAGTAAATTGGAGCAAGTTACAAAGAATTATGCCTCGTCTATACATAATTTAGAAGTCCAAGTGGGGTAACTTATGGAAGCAATATCGACTCGGAATGTTAGAACTCTTCTAAGCAACACCGAGTCTAACCCAAAGGAGCGTATCATGTTTATAACTCAGACTCACGATGGAGATACCACACAAGTGTAGGAAAAAGTAGAAGATAGAGAAAAAGGTCAAGTAGTTGAAAAAGACCTTCCGACTGAGCCCGTGATGGAGCCAATTCAAATAACTCGACAGGTATTTCTGTTCCCTATCGCGAAGAAGCGAGAGTTATATATAAGGAGGGAAATGAAACAATTATGGGAAATTTAGCATAATAAGATTGAGGAAGTGATAGATCGAATACAATCGAAGCTCAAACTACAGGAGTTTGTTAAGAATAAGGTTGAGAAGCAACAACGGGAAGCAAACCCCAACATAGTGACGAAGAAAGATGACCCAGGGGACTTTTTCATCACCTATTGTATCAACAACATTATTATAGACAGGGCATTTATGGACTTAGATGCGAGTATAAATATGATGCCCTACACTTTTAGTCTTAAATTGGGATTAAGAGAGTTAGTGCCCACTAAGTTTTTGGTTAAAACGGCCGATAGGACCTCACATAGACCGATGGGAATCATACAAGATATGCCAATAAAGGTCAGTAAATTTATTTTTCCCATAGATTTTTATATGTTGGACATCAATAAAGATGAGGACATCCCGATAATTCTTGGGTGACCGTTCTTAGCCACTGCGCGCTTAATTATTGATGTGGACGGGGGAGAACTAACTCTGCGACTAGGGAAGGAGCATATAACCTTCAAGGTAACCATTAGACAGTACGAAGCTCCTTTACCTTCAGTGGATGTCAAAGAAACCAAACCTCGAGGAGGATAGGAGGACATTGAGGATCTTACAAAAGCTTTCTGAAAGAAACACTCACGAAGGAGAAGGCGAGGCAAAGAAAATCCCAAGGAAGTTGGTAATTGCAATATGGTAGCAAAAGTTCAGACTCTGAGGTTAATGGAGACGCTACCATCGAATCATTCATTCCAACCACCTTGAGTGTAAAAGGAGAGTCGAGCTACTGCCGTTAAAAAGAAGCACTGCATAAGAGGCAACGCATGAAAAATTAGTTTCTTGTCGAATTTTGCTAGATTAGTTGAATTCCATAGTTAATTTTTTTTGGTTTAATAAAAGCCAAAAAGGAATAGAATTTCATAATCACGGGAAGATTGTGCAACATAAAAAGAGAAGTGAGAAAGGGCTATAGAAGAATTAAGAAGTGGAAGAGAAAATACTGGTCAAGAGCAAATGGAGGAATTTGATGTTAAAGGATAGCTACTAGCCACTACCGTGGCCTAGAAGGCCATAATCGTGGCCTGCAACTGCAAATGCTCTTTTGGTACACCCTATGCCACGATCGTGACCCGCGACTATGAAGAAACAAGGTAGGATGCATTTTTTTAAATGAAAATTTTACTTTTTTGCCCTTTTCACCACCTATATATTCAATTCTTATTTCATTTCCACTTTCACTTTCATTTTCATTTTATCTCTCTAGAATTCCAATCTCCAAACACTCTCACCTCTCACAAAAAATCTTAACCTTCCTAAATTCTTCCACATCCTACCTCAAACATGCCATGTATTAAGTAATCGGCCAGATGGGAGCCATGTGGAAGACAACAAGTTACAAGCCGAGGTAGAAGGAACCGAATGACGGACTTTGGAGCACCATTCCCCATCTATACTGACAAGGAAGGTATTCATTTCTGATCCCTTTTCTCTAGGAAAATTGTAGCTCCTAGGTACTTTGACGTTGACACATTAGATAGGCTAAAACATTGTGAGCGAGTAGAGAACCTAGCCAAGAGAATCCAATGAGGCCAGTTCATACAGTTCCAGTTCCTAATTTATGAAGAGCTTACACTAGAATTCTTCACGTCCTTAACCTTTGACCCTAAGAATAAGAGAGAATTATGGTTTAGATTGGGAGGCCAAGCTTAAGAATTGAATGTCGAACTCATGTGTGAGATGTGTGCATTCCCCGAATTCACCACCGTTGATCAACATGATGTTTTTCGAGCGATTCTACGCGAAGAATGTGTACAACAACATTATCTAGTCCCATAAACACTTGCTGCTGCACAAATTTATGTGTTAACTAGTGTCTGATAAGTCAGAAACTAACAAGTGTTCAACCAGGGAATTTTTCATACTGTGGTGCATAGACCACAGTATTATATTCTGCATTTCAACCCATGTCCTGAATGCCCTTGCTACAGTTCCGCGTAAGCAGAGCAACCATCTTGGAATGGGATACATAGTTTCTGCCATTGCAGAACATTTTCATGTGGAACAAAGGGGGTTAAGAGTTTACCTCCCTAACTTCCTCAACCGTTATCATTTATTTCAGGTAAGATGTCCATTCCACAAATATAAGTCTGTAGGAGATACACGAGAAGACACATATGCAGACCAGGGCAGGTCAAGCGAGCTCGAGTTCAGCAATGCCACGACAGGAGGAATCAACGAGCAAGGAATCAAAAGAAAAAGAAGAGGAAGAGCAAGGCTAGAAGATGGTATTGGATACAATCTCCAAGTCCAACAGGAAGCTTGTGGAGAACACCAAGACATTTATGAAGATGGTGTGAACACAAGAGCGCCAGAGCCAAGATATCTGACGGATCCATCGGTATTTTGAGTCTCAGGGTGTTCAATTATCACCTCCATCACCGTCACCACCTCCATCCCCTTGAGATTTTTGTCTAACCCAAATTAATTTTTTCTTCCCAAATTAGCCTTCAGTTCTATTTTGTCTTTATTTTTATTTTTATTTATTTTATTTTTATTGTTCATTTTATCTATTCTTTGTTCCTTTAATTTTTGTCTTTTCCCTTTGTTTATATGCTTGTGTGTACCTCTTTCTCACATTAAGGACAATGTGTTGTTCAAGTGTGGGGAGGGATTATGTGTTTTATTTTAGGAATGTGATTTTACATATTGTATGATAGTATTAGGTTACATTGTGTGAAGTGTGTAAATGTGTCAATGGCTTAGATGGACATAGTCTATTAGGTTTTGAACGATCATTAACTTTCGAAACTAGTGAATTAGGGGGGCTTTGGATGACTATACAGCCTAATTAGGACTTAGTGTAAATTTAACACCCTCTAGATTGTCACATTCATTCATAATTTGAGATCTTTTAGGTCAAGTAGTTGAACTAGCATCTTTCATGAAAACAAATAGCCAAAAGCAGCAAGGTAGGTAATAAAAAAGTTTTGTGTAATAAATTACTATTTTGCTGACCTTCAAGTTATGAATAGAGCTAGTAGCCAGTTGAAAACGTGATGTAGCTGAGTAACCAAATCAACACACATCAGAAATGTGTGCCTTCACATAAAAAGGCTATAATGACGTTTCAACTAAGTTGTTGAATAAAATGACTTAGTTAAGTAACCAAATCAACATTCCTCACAATTGTTTGCTTTTGAGTAAAAGATTAAATATGGGAAAAATAAAAAAAGAAAAAAGTGTTTTATAATAAAAACCTACCGAACTTGTAATACGCTTGAATTTTCATGAAAATTGTACTTAGGAACAGTTACAAAGTCTAGGGACCAAAAAATTATTAATGTGTGTGTACAATTGAAAAAGGTAAATAAATTAACACTTAAGTCTCAATTAAGTTGTATATTTGATTCAAGCCCCTAGACACATATTTTGTTCGTTAATGGTTTGACATAATTGAAGGATTGTGTTCTAGATTAAATTTATTTCATGAAGTCAGAGCCATTGCCTTGTTATTGCGTTGTGTGTTATGATTTTTTATAGCTTTTGTTGTTTTGTTTGCTTGAGGACAAGCAAATGTTTAAGTATGGGGATGTTGATAGTTATGTAATTACATGTGTTTTAGGGTTGAAATTGTTATTTATTTAGTGTAAATTTGAGCGGTGTGTGTGCATTTAAGGTGTAATTAGGTTAGTTTGTGTGTTTTAATGCTTTTATGGGGTAGAATAAGTAGAGCTTCGAATCATGTTAACTTATTTTCTTTCGAATTGTACCTAAAATCACATATGAGTTAAAGTGAGTATTGTAAGCAAATTTATGTTAATAATTGCTAAATGTTATGGAATAATTTCATAATCAATTAAGCATCTATCACTTATCCTTTCATTTTAGTTCTTTATTATTTCAGTTTTTTACTGCTTTCATTTGAGTACCTTATGTACTTTTTATCTATTTTGGTTTTAGGAATACAAAACCGGAGCTGTGAATTCTGCTTTCATATCACTGAGCTCTCTTTGATCTAGGGGAGCCCTTTTGTTCTCATCCCCTTACTTATGTTTTTATTAATTTTAGGACATTGGGGAAAATGGCCCATTTAAGTGTAGCGGTGGGGCCAGTTTAAAAGTTTTGCATTTTTGCACTTGAACTGTGATGAATGTTCAACCATACCATGCTGTTATAATAGTTGGACTAAGAATTGAGTTGTGTGCTTCAATTTGAATTAGGCAGCCTGAGTGGAAAGTGAATCATATGGATTGATTGAAGTAGTTAGTTGCATACACTCAGTCAACAATTTGATACTTGAGAGATTAAGAAACGTATGAAATTTTGATGGATTTTTATATAAGCACATGTGAGTTTTTGAGCCTATATGACTACATTTCATAATCATTCTTTTTCTTTGTTGTGCATGATGCTCCCCTTGGAAGATTACCTTCAGAACTTGCATTGAACTGATTTGAAACTATGAGATGCATGCGTTATGGAAATAATTAGGGCCCTTTTTATTTTACCCTTAGCTTACATGACCCACCAATTGATTTTCCCCTTGACAACCCCTTTGACCCTTTAACATTGTTTGTTTATGAATTAATCACCTTACACTGAAACCCGAAAACTCGTTAGCCTTACCTTGTCACAAGTTTAATGAAGTAATGAGTGAGCATTAGATGTATATGAATTAGGGACTTTTGTTTTGTATTCCTTTCTGAGATGTTTTGAGAGGCACTTTTACTCATGTTTTATTTATTTGTGCTGCTATTTTTTCCTTATTATTCAGTGTTATTCAAGTAAAAAAAGCATCATTGTTTTTTGCATCATTGATTAAAAGCGTCTTTGTTTCTGCTATTGAAGGAAACGTAGTAGCATTAGTTATTGATGAGTTGTTGTAGTTCATGCATACCTTAGAATTTGTGTTTGGTTGTCCCTTCTTACTTAGTATTTTATTAATACTTGTTGAGTTACCCTTTCACCTTTTTGCCTCGCCTTAACCCGAACCCTACTACAATCTTAAATAAAAACCCTTTTTGATTTATGATAGCATGTAATTTGTGTGGAAGAGAATTGGTGAAGTTCCAAGCCGATGGTAGTATAGTCTCTTAGAGGGAGAATTGAGTGAAACACCGACGTTAAAACTTGAGTGAAATGAGTGAACATCGTGAGGAAAATCTAACTTAGTTTTATTTTACCTTTGATCAATGGTGTCTACCTTTGACTTTGTTTATATGCATTGATGAAAAGATTATAATATATGTAGTAGTTTAATACTTGCGTTTGTCAAAGTTTGAAGGATTGTATATACTCAATTTTCATTGAAAACAAATTGATAGCTTAGTTATTTTTAAATTGCTTGAGGAAAAGAAATAGTTCAAGTATGGGGGTATTTGATAGGATTGAATTATCTTATATTTTCTTATGCATTTCAATGTCTTTTCAATCATATTTTTATGTTTAAATACTTAATTTGTGTTCATTTTGTCTTTACATATAAATTAAAGGATTAAACACAAATATATGCTAAAAGGAAGAAGTTTGACAAAGTTTGGAGAGTCATCTATGGAAGAGAAATCATCAAGGTCAAATTCCATAGTTTAAAGAATTATATATGTATGACATGCCATGATAAGTTTATTAGTGTTTAGGAGCATTCGGAGTAGAATCGGAGAAGACCCAAGAAATAACCCAGGGCCATGATGGCCATGATCATGACAGAAGCTCAAGCGCAGGGATATGATCGTGGGGAATCTACAACGATCATGACAGAGGCCTTTGGTGGCCTTTGTGTAAGTTATGTGTGCTGGAATTTTTATTTTGATGCAATTAGTTTAGATTTGGTAATTTGGGTTATGATTAGTTATTTATTAGTACAAAAAGTTTTGAATTCTAATAAGATAGTGTTGAATTTTGGTTTTTATTACTTCGTTTATAATTTTCAGCCTTGGTTTTATTTAATTAAGAGTTTTGTTAATATAATGTCTATTTTGCTTAATATGAACATGTGTGGCTATACTACTTAGGAGTTTGGAGATATTATAAGGATTAACTGATGGAAATTGTGAGAGTGGAGTTGAACTTGTCTTGAATTGGTCTAGATTGGTTTCAAATTTAGGATAAATGTTATGAATTAGGAGTTGCTTATAGGCTTGATCACCCTTTATGTAATTTTCTAATCTGAAGGCTAGGGTTGAGCGTGAGATATGTAATAGTCTATAGTGATTCATAGTGTTAGCAATAGGTTAGTTGAATTTGTCAGGATGCTTAATCAACTAATCTAAGATCCCATACCTTTAGGTAACACTTGTCAAGATTATGAGTTGGTGGCCTAAGTTAGTTGTTTCTTAGTATCTAATGCATCTTCGCTATGGAACTTGGAGAGCCTATTTTAGGTTATAGTGGAGATCGGGACATTTCAAGAGCTTATTAGTTTTGCCTATTTTAAAGAAATTAAGGGTTCGAGAGCTTAATTGAGTCCATAGGCTAACACCATGTTGAGAGTACCTTTTATTTAAATTTACAGATCAATGAACATCCTGGAATCCCAAAGATATCTCTAACCCACTTCTTTACCATTGTTATTAATCTTTTCTAAGTTTGCTTTTTGTTTTTATTTTTGTTTACGTTCATTGCATCTTAGCTATTCTGTTTTTATAATTTTAGGGTGTTTTGTTTTCTTTTGTTTACAACATTTGAAATAGCATTTGCAAACCATCTCTCTGTGGTTCGACCTTAGATTCCATTTACTGCATAGTTTGGCAGTTAGGAATTTATTATTTGGTAGTTAGCAATAGGTTATTATATGACTTCTTAGACAATTTTGTGGTGTTCTATTTAGATGATATTATGGTCTATAGCAGTAACATGGAAGAGCATATACAACACTTGAGGAAGATGTTTGAAAGGATGCAATAACGTAAATTTTTCATAAAGATGGAGAAATGTGAATTTGTATAACTGAAAATAAAGTTTAAGGGACATTTGGTATGCAAAGGTCAAGAGCAAATGGATTCGAAAAAGGTATATGCTAATGTTGATTGGTAGGTTTCAAAGACAGTGAAGGAACTTAGGGGCTTTCTTGTTTAGCAAACTACTATTGTTGATTTATTATGGGGTACTCTAAGAAGGCAGCTCCCTTTTGAGGTACACATGGATGCTTTAGATAAAGCTATTAAGGAAGTCTTAGTATAAGAAGGACATCCAGTGGCATTTGAAAGTCACAAGCTTAATGGTGTCAAACAATGATACTCAACACATAAGAAGGAGATGTTGGTAGTATTACATTGCCTTAAAGCATGGCGAGTTTACTTATTAGGTACCAAGTTTTTTGTTCATACAGATAACATGGCTAACACCTTTTTCAAGACCCAAAAGAAGTTAAATGCAAGGCAAGCCTAATGCCAAGAGTTTCCTGCCGAATATGACTCTGTATAGGAGCACAAACCGAGGAGACAAAACAATGTGGTGGATGTATTGAGCAAAAAGAAATTCTTTGTTGCCTTATATGCGATCACTCAAGTGGAATCAAACCTTTTGGAATAAATTAAACTAGCAGCTCCACCAGACAACACTTATGGCCGAATTGTGAAGCAAGTAAAGGAGGGTGTTGTGTAAATATTTTGGCTTGATGATGAGGGGTTGCTCATGAAATAGAATAATCAATTGTACGTGCCAAGTTTTGGTGCCTTGTGAAAGCAATTAATGAAGGAGACGCAAGGTTCACAGTGGGCTGATTACCCCAAAGTCAAATGGATGTTAGCGCTCCTTTCCTGATCTTACTATTGGCCAAAGATGGAGAATGACATTTAGGTATGTGTCAAAACTTGCCTTGTTTGTCAATTAGATAAATATGAAAGGAAGAAGGAGGTAGGTTTGTTATAGCCCTTACCAATTCCCGAAAAACCATGGATGCCTGTTTTGATGGACTTCATTGGCGAGTTCCTGAAGGTGGATGACATGACTTCAATCATGGTGGTAGTTGATAAATTATCCAAGTATTAGATCTTTATGCCAACTCCAGCTTCCTATCCCTTAGATGTTGCTACGGAGCTTTTCTACAAAAACATGGTGAAGCATTTTAGGGTTCTGACAGATATAGTAAGTGACTGACATACCAGATCTACTGGCCGATTTTGAGCGTCTCTCTTCAACATGATGGGGTGTGAGTTGAAGTTCTCAACTGTGAATCACTCATAAACGGATGATCAAGTGGAAAGGATTTAGCACCCCACTCCCATAGGGCATATTCTAGAACATACTGTTGGTATTCGAGAACATACTCTATGAAGGTGGTATGCTAGGATGGTCAGTCAAACTTAATAAAAAATATTTTATCATAAACATCACATGTATATTACAGAAAACTAATAATCAATTTCTGCCCATTTTATTTATAAACATTTTCAATTACAATTGTCATTACAAACTCACACTTGATCAAACATAAAACACATGTCAAAATTTCAATAATCTTTTGGGCCCATTACAAATACAAAATGTATTTGATCATAATTGTTATTACAAACATAACTCATTTATATAATAAATGAAGCTTACAGAATACAATATTTAATACTAAATTTACAGAAAATATAAATAGACGTCAACTGATCCCAACCTCTATCTCTTACTCAAATGTAGTGGTTAAACTCCAGTTGGTCTAACTAGTGCCTCCTTTGAGCTTGAAAAATATGTTGCAAATTTTGGGTGAGTTTTGCAATCTCAGAGAGTGGACCATCCTTAATGGCTCACTCAACATATAACACATCAATTCATGCTATCACGTAATTCATATCATTTTAGTAATCAACATGTTGAATCACATACACTTCATATTCACTTAATTCATATTTCACACTAGAAATCGTTCACACTATTTATTTCAATCATTTAAATCATACATATCCATTATATATGCTCATGAGACTCACTTCCAATTGTTATTGTTGTGATCGAGTGCCTGTAACTGTCCCGTATCTATTGTGGATACTAGGCTCATTAATAACTGTCCATTATTCGTTGGGGATACAAGGCTCATTTTACATAATGAGCCAAAGGCTTTTACCACATTCTGAGCTTTAAGCTCTTTTTCGGTGGCTACTTCTGGGCTCTGATACCACATAAATGTAACACCCCACTCCCGCCGAACCCGAACCCGATATCGACAGTGATACCCGGATCCGTGCCCCGCGAGGGTGGCAT
>JANZXP010000196.1:23681591-23692087 GCA_027576715.1 Erythroxylum flavicans | reverse complement strand
TCCCAACTTCCATATTCTATTGATTCATGGAGCATGAAGAAGAAGAGGGTTGAAAAAAGAAGAGGCAAAAGAGAATGTCAAATGAAGAACAAGGAAAGGAGAGAGAGGCCGTGAATTCTCAATCCTGAAAATTAATTAGAGAATGACACAATGTCTTGGAGAGGTGTCACTCAGTTTTAAACCTAAGTTTTTCTATATAGGAAAAAGAGTGACGGTAGAAAAAGGGGATGAAAAAGGGTAGACTTAGTCGATAGGACCTTATTCTATTTTCTCTTTGGTTATTTCTTTGTTCTTCAATAGTGACAGTGGCATGGAGAGGATGGTCGATGGTGAAAGCTTAAAGATGGAGATGGAAAAATAATTTTCTGAACACCAGTTCAGAGGTGAAATCAAAGTCAAGAAGCATATTAAGTAGATTTGTTACGTATCATTTTCTTTACCTCTTTCAGAATTGTTAATGTTTTCTTATATGGATTGATCGGGTGTTGTATAAGAATGATTTTAATGCTCTATTGAATCGTTTTTCATGAAAACCCATAGCTAGGTCTTGAACGTGATATGTAATAGCTGTGTTAAACGTTGTATGTGGCAACTAGCGATATTAAATCGTTAAAGACAACATAACATAAGTTAAATAATTTGAGCTTGTGTGATTGTTACTTAGATTGATCTGTTTTTCTCACTTGTAATGTGGTTGTCCAGATAAACTTGAGAGCTTGTTCTAAGTTTTCCGATAGTTAGGGTTAATTAAAGAGCTCTTCTTGATTAACTATGATCTAAGGAAAAATCGGAATTAACAGAGCTTGTTATTAGTTCACGATTAATAATCTTAAGAGACGTGTAAAAGTAATAATTCAATGACATCTGTGAAATTGTGCTTAGGCTGAGATTAAACCAAAGAATTGGATTTCAACTCATTCATCGACTTTATCAAATTGTTGCTGTTTAATTTGACTTTTTTATAAATTTAATTTTACTTTGTCTTTTAATTTGCTTCAAACGAAAAACCCCCATATTTTGCTTATACAAATAATTTAGAAAAGTAATTAGAATTAATCTCTGTGGAACCGACCTAGACTTATTGCTATTTACAGTTTAGTCTAGTATTTTGGTAGTTATACAAAGCGCGACCAATGAACTATGTGTTTACAGTTACTCTTAATCACTTCTCTAAATTTGAGCAAATTGTTGAAAGAGTAGAAGAGTTAGAAGATTGTTTGATATTCCAAAAACTTTGATCCTTGATTTTGTGAGTATGGATCCATTTGACTCATAATAAGCTTTTATGAATAAATAATCTCCAGAATCTCTTAGGAAGAATAATTGAGCAGAGAAGTTTGATGGATAGAATGCCTAAACCACCACAATTTCTAGGTAAATAAAGTTCTGACCATTTTAGTTTAAAGTTTCCATTACCTTTAGCTTTCTGTAGGAAATTCTTGAATAGCTTCTTAATGTCCTTAATGACTACATAAGAAAAAATGATATACGAGGCCCAATAACAAGAAAAAGATATCAAATAGAATTGATCAATTAACATTTATTTGTAAAAGATAAAGCTTTAGAGCACCAGCTTTTAGGCTGTTGAGGCAAGTTTTAACCTATTTAAAACTCTTAATATATCGCAAGCACACAGGTTGTGGGTGTAGTATGTGAGGTGTCGATCCCTCAAGGAGTTATCGAACTAATCTAATTCGAAGTTATCTAAGGCATAAAGAATTATTAAAATGAAAATAAAAACTGAATAGAATAGTGAACACATGAAAATGATTGACAGAAAATTAATTTGTAAAATTAACACAAAGAAATTGAATATTTGCACCATTAAATTCACAAACGAAAATCACACAAGCAAAATTACCAAATTATGAGAAAGGGATTTATCCTATTATCAATGCTAACTTAATCACTTTTGTGGTAATGTGGTGTTAGTTCTAGACCATCAAATGGTAGATTACTATCTCTTGAGTTAGAATCACTAAGCCCTAATTAATAAACTTTAATTAAGTCGAGTTACCGAAAATGTCATCTCTTGATTGATAATCAGCCCACAACCTATTCAGTGTTTAATCTTTCTAAACAATCGAGTCTCACACGAGATCTCTCTCTGTATAATTACCGATTTGATTATTTGCGTGGTCTGTTAGGTCATTTAACTTTCATTAACCAACCCAATAATTTTGCATTCGGTTTACTCTCTTGATCTATTATTGAAGCATGAAGTTACAATGAATAATCACAACACCCAAATGAATTAACACAAAAACAAATAGATTAACATTGAATCAATTTTAAATCCCTAAAGAAAAGTTAGAACATCATCATCAATCCTAAATCCATCAACATCATCATATCCATTTTACACATTCAAAAGAAAAAAATAACAAAGATGAAAAGAAAATGTTACTTGGACGGGATCGGGATGGCTTAGGAAAGTAGCAGCAGCAGAAGCCTACTCCTCTTCTCTATCTTCATCAAGCTTCTGTCACGATCGTGGCATATGGGCCATAATTGTGGTCTATGTCTTACTCCGGGTTTCCTCCGAATTCTCTCCATTCTTTGATATTTGATCTGAAACACCAACAAACACATCAAGGCACCTCAAACACATAATATTAAAGCTTAATATCATCCTCCAATCCATAAAACACTCAAAACACAAATATCTAACCAACTATCACAATTCTAACCCTAAACATGCATGAATTAATTAATTGACCACTAAAAATATACTAAAATGCCTACTAAAATATCATGCAACCTATGAATATCACATCCTCACACTTGAACTTTTGCTTGTCCTCAAGCAAAAACAAAACAACAAAAACACAATCACACTAAACAATAACACACACATATGCAATAATGGTACAATGGCGTTGAACTTTACAACATAAATTTAACTACAAACATATTTCTTCAAATTGTTCTAACTTATTAACCTATGAAATCTATGTCTAAGCACTTGGGACTAAATATACATACTAATCAAAACTTAATTTCAACTTCATTCACCCCCATCACTTACACTCACACATTGATAATTATTTAGTTAATCAAAGTTGTAATTATTCCTTAGTAGCTTTTCATGAAAATTCAAGCTATTCACAAAGATCGGTAGGATTTACTAAACAACACACTATTTTTGTTGCTTTTAATTGACATGAATCTATCCTTTTGACACGAAGGCAAACATTTGTGATGAATGTCCCCGATTACTTAATTAGGCCATGTTTTTATTAGGCAGTTTGGTTAGAATGTCATTATAGCCTTTTAACACGAAGACAAACATTTGTGATTAGTCTCCCTCGATTACTCAGCTATATCACATTCTGAACTGGCTATTAGCTATATTCATAACTTGATTTGTTTCAAAAATGGACCGTAAAATAGTTATTAATTTAAACATACACACATTGATTTTAATTTTCTTGCCTACCTCATTTCTTTAGCTAATCGTTCTCATAAAAAGATACTAAAGATGCTACTTATTTGATTAGCGTAAAATTATAAATGAATGTGGTAAATTCCTAAAGTGAATGAACTAACATCATATCCTAATTAACATGCATATTTAACTAAAATAACCTAGAAAACTAATTTCACAAGCTAATAAAGTTTAACAACTTAAAAGACTATGTTCAAAGGTAAATCGATTATGTTAAGTCCTAGCCATTAACACATTCACACGAGTCACATTTGGCAAACTTAAACAAAACTAACCTATAATATGCAAAATTCACACTCAAAATAAAAACATACATGCACACAACCCTCCCCATACTTGGACAACACATTATCCTCAATGTGAGAAGAACAGATAACACATAAGATGGGAATCAAACTAAAATAATACGAAAACATAAAAACAAAATAAAGACATAAATGAAAAGATAAGGGTTAGAGCATAAGAACCTGTCATGGCGACTGAGGTGGTGATGGTGATGTTGTTGGAGATCAAATGCGCTTGGTGCCTAAGATTGTTGCCCTATCTTATAATTGCTTTAAAACGAATAGGAGAGTTAGCAATCCAAACCATTCCCAGTCATTAAAAACTTATTTTTAGAATGCAAAACAATTCTAACTATGCAACAATTTCAATCTAACTACCAAACATGCTAAGTTATGGTCATTAGCTTGACCTGTATCTTTTGAAACTCAGCCGAGATCAATTATGAGTGGCTTGCTTCCACTTGTGTTGCTCAATTTCAGCTTCGTAAATTGTAAATAAGCTACATGTTCGAAGATAATCAAAAGGACAATATTGATAAAATTGACAAAACTAATTAAGTTCAGCAATGTCCTTTTTACTAACAAATTGTCAATAAAATAGGGAATAATGAAATCCCATAAATCTTCAGTCGAATTAAGTTGTAAGATGATGAATTGCTCATCTTTTTCTGCAATCATCATCGTCCACTCTTTTGCTTCAACTTCTAGAATAGGAACTTCTAAATGTTCCTCAAACTTTATATCCATTGTTACTTGTTCCTCGTAGCTTACTTCTTCAAAGTATCCCTCCTCTTGTGTTTTGATATACTCATCTATTATAACTATTTTCATGTAAGAGCTGCTTTCTTTTGGATTGTTCAAGTATTTTTTCATAATGAACTCCACATACTCATCACCAATCTGAAGGAGCACTTTGCCTTCATAAACATCTATCAGTACTTTTCTAATGCTCATGAAGGGTCTTCCAAGAATTAATGGACAGTTCTTATCCTCTTTGAAATCTAATATAACAAAATCAAGAGGAATAATGAACTTGTCTGCCTTTACCGTAAAATCTTCCACTACGCCAAACAGTTTCTTTATAGATCGATTTGCTAACTAAATAAGCATCGAAGTTGGTTTCACATCATCCAGATCCAATTTTCTAAAGGTTGACAAAAGCATAAGGTTTATACTTGTGCCTAAGTTGCATAAACATTTTGCAAATTCGAATTCACCAACCGCATAGGGTTTTGTGAAGCTTCTAGGATTCTTTAGCTTAGAAGGCACATGACTGGTGATAATAGAGCTACAACTTTTGTTTAGTGCTATCTTTTGATTCTCTTCCCAAGTCTGCTTCTTTGTTAATAGGTCCTTCAAGAATTTGACATACTTCGACATATGTTCCAATGCCTCAATAAAAGAAAGATAAATTTGCAAAGTCTTTAATTTCTCCACAAACATTGCAAATTGCAAATCCAGCTTATTCTTTTGTAATTGTTGAGGGTATGGGATCTTGGGTGCATATGGCAGAGGGGCAACATAAGGATGATACTCACTCATGTCTACGTCTTTCTTCTTTTCTTGGTCTTTTTCTACTGGGTGGGATGCAGCTTGTGTCTCTGTTAATTGTTTAAGCTCCTTCCCACTTCTAAATGTAATTGCTTTGAGTTGCTCCCTTAGGTTTGCTTCATTATTTCTCAGGAGATTCCCTACACTTCTTATAGGCAATGCATTTTCTAATTGACTCATTTGAACCTCTAATTTTTAAATTGAAGAATCATGGTTTCTAATTATTTGCTCGAATTTACCTGCAAGTCTCTTATGAGCTTCATCCATGTTCATGAGCTTGTTTAAGATTTTGTCCAATTTAGAGTCCGTAGAATTGGTTTTTTATATTGGATTTCAGGTGGCCCTTAAGGTCAGAATTGACCTCCTGCATTGTTTGACCAAGAAAAATTTGAGTGGTTTCTCTACCTAAGATAGTAATTATTAGAATAATTGTTGTTTCCTCCTCCTCGACCAAATTGTGTGTCTATGTAGTTGAGTAACTCCATCTTGTTAATTTGTATTGAAAAACATTCAGCAGTAAAATGGTTATTTTTCCTGCATAATTTGCATATATGCTAAGTTTCTTTGGTAGGAGCTGATGAAGAGGCTTGTAGGCTGTTAAGCTATCTTATCAAATTGTCAATTGTAGCTTGCATTGCTGTTATTGAATCGACAATAATGACTCAGTTATGATTTAGGAAAGTTAACTACTGTCTACTTTTGTCCAACGACCGAAAATAGCTATTACTCTCCATCTCTTCCAATAATTCCTCCGCTTCCTCAACTATCTTTTCTATAAGAAATCCTTCAGAAGCTGCATCCGTGGTGCCTCTCATGGGTGGATTGACTTCATGATAAAATGTTTGCTAAAGAAACTCCTTTGGTAGGTTATGGTGAGGACATCTCCTTTGCAAGTCCTTGTAACTCTCCCACACTTCCTATAATGACTCACCGTCATTTTGTTGGAATTCACAATTTCCTTTATTAACCTTGTCGTCTTTGTGAAGGGGAAGTTCCTATCCAAAAATGCATGCACTAATTGCTCCCAAGTTGTGACATTTGTGGGTTTTAAAGAATGATACCATACCTTAGCTTGATCCCGTAATGTGAAGGGAAAGAGCCTCATCCTAACGACGTCATCCAACATCCCTTGATATAGAAAAGTATCACATATTTCTAGAAAATTCACTAAATGAGTGTTAGGATCCTCATTAGCTAACCCATAAAATTGTACATTGGTTTGTAGCATGTTCAACAAAGTTGACTTAATCTCAAATGAGGCTGCTTGGACCAGTGGTCGAGTGATGCATTGGTCTACAACATTAAATCTTAGTCTTAGGAAATCCATCAAAGTTCGTTGTTGGTCTCTTTGATTATATTCTTCCGCCATTGTTTCTTTAATTTCTTATTTTTGACATCGTCCTTTTCAAATTGCTCCTTCCAATTAGGTGATGTCAAGTGTTAGAGTTTTAGTGATCCTTCTTGAACTCTGAGTGACTCTTGTGTTCGTGCTATTGCACAAACACAAGAGGTGAAAATTCCTTAAACTAATCCTAAGTAACTCCCCTATAACGACACAAAAAACTTATTGAGGCAAATTTTAATCTATTTAAAACCCTCAATATACTACAAGCGCATAGGTCGTGGGTGTAGTATGTGAGGTGTCAATCCCTCGTGGGGTTATATAACTAATCTAATTCTAAGTTATCTAAGGCATAAAGAATTATTAAAATAAAAATAAAAACTGAACAGAAAAGTAAACATGTGAAGATGATTGACAGAAAATTAATTTGTAAAATTAACAAAAAAGAAATTGAATATTGAGCACCATCAAATTCACAATGGAAAATAACACAAGAAAAATTAACAAATTATGAGAAAGGGATTTATCATATTATCAATGCTAACTTAATCACTTTTGTGTTAATGTGGTGTCGATTCTAGACTATCGAAGGGTGGGTTGCTCTCTCTTGAGTTATAACCACTAAGCCCTAATTAATAAATCCTAATTAAATTAAGTTATCGAAAATGTCATCTCTCGATTAACAATCACAACCTAACCAGTTCTTAAGGCTTCTAATAAACAATCGGGTCTTACACGAGATCTCTCTTTATATAATTACCGATTTGATTATTTGTATGGTTTATTAGGTCATTTAACTCTCATTATCCAACCCAATCATTTTGCATTCGGTTCACTCTCTTGATTTATTACCAAAGCATGAAGTTACAATGAATAGTCACAACACCCAAATGAATTAACATAAAAACAACTATATTAACTTTAAATCAAGTTTAAATCCCTAAAGAAAAGTTAGAACATCATTATCAATCCCAAATCCATCAACATCATCATATCCATTTTACACATTCAAAGGGAAAAAATAACAAAGATGAAAAGAAAATGTCACATGGACGGGATTGGGATGGCTTAGGAAAGCACCAACAATAGAAGCCCGCTCGTCTCTCTTCTTCTTCCTCTTCTCTCTCTTCTTCTTCTTCTTTTTTCTTGGAGTTTTCCCAAAGTGGTAGAAATTAGAGCTCCCTTAGGGTTCTTTCTCTTCTATTTATTTATTTTCCCTTTAAGGCAAAAATTAGGGTTTACTTGGGCCTAAAAGTCCAAAATATCCCTCAAAAAGTCACATTTTAGAAACCATTATGTGTCTGCTATCGTGTAGGCCATGATTGTGGTCCATAGTGGCATGATCGTGGCACTTAATTTGCTCTCTGTCATAATCATGGCAAACCTACCAAGTTTATGTTGCAATCGTGGCAGATGGGCCACAATTGTGGACTTGTTTCTTACTCTAGGTTTCCTTCGAATTATCTCCGTTCTTCGATATTTGATCTGAAACACCAAAAAACACATCAAGGCACCTTAAACACACAATATTAAAGCTTAATAATGTTTTCCAACCCATAAAACACTCAAAACACAAATATCTAACCAACTAACACCCTAAACATGCATGAATTAATTAATTTACCACTAAAAACATACTAAAATGCCTACTAAAACATCATACAACCTACAATTATCACAGTTTTATTGTTAACACTAATAATAAGGGGCTTGAAATCCATAGATGTTGGTTTTATGGAAGAGATAGGAACGACAAGGTATGTAATAGGAAGTTGAGCAATTTTGAAACTAGTGATATCAGATACCCTTGTCGTTAACTAAGAAGCACTATTTGAGAGATAAAAGCTAGATTTTTTAGAGTTTATGGACAAACCAGATAAGGAAGTGAATGTATTGCACACCTCGGGATAAGATTGATGGATTTAATATTAGTTTTGGTAAAGATAAAAATGTCATCAGCAAAAATGAGGCTGATTATGTTGAGTTTCTTACATTTTGCATGGAATTTAAAGCTTAAGTTCCTTAAAGTAATTCTTTTAATCAACCTGGTAAGTACTTTAGAATTCAATGCAAACAAGGAAGGTGTAGTAGGATCACCTCTGATACCTTTGATAGGTGTAGATTATATTATGTTTTTTCTAGGTGTGTTTTTGAATGTTTCTTAGATGATTATTATATGTATAGGCTTAGAATTATGTTATTGTTAGTGTTTTTATGTATTCTAAGTTTTTGCTTGATTTAGAGCAAGAATTGGATCTTAATTTTATGTTTCAAGAGGTGTTTGATGTATTTGTGAGTGTTAGAAATCAAGAAATTAAAGAATGAACAGGATGGAAGAAGTTTGAAGGTGACATAATCGTGCATCAAGGAGCATGATTGTGCTAAAAAGTGAAATAGCAGGAGAATGGTCGTGCCTTTAAGGGCACAATCATGCCAGAGGTTTTTGGTTTTTTGACAATTTGGGGTTATTTTTGAAACCAAATTAAGTGAGAAAATCCTAAAAAGAGCCCTAAAAGCCTCAAAAACTATTTGAGAACAACAAAAATGCAAAAAAACTCAACAACCATTGATTCAAAGTCGATCAAAGTGGAGAGATAAAGAAGAATATCAAGAAATTCCAGGATTCTATATCAAGGTGTTAAACAGGTTTTTCTCTTTTCCTTTTTGTTTCTTTTGTTATCCTTGATGTGTAATTTGATTTCGTTGATGTTAGACATGTTCATGGAATTCTAAATTCAAATTAGGAAATATTCTGGATTTATTTTGTGACATTATTCATTGTTGGATTCAATATATTTCTAGATGTTTGTGATAATTGTTCATGCATAACTTAATAACAAATCGAGAGAGTGAGTTGAAAGTCATTATTATTAGATTTTACAAAAAGAGTTGGCAATTTAATAGACCAAAATTTATCAAGTTAATGATCAATCGAAGAGAGATCTTGGTTCTGAAATTGATTATCTGATAGATTACTTCAGATTTAATTGAAGATGATAGGAATAGTTTTGTGAATCAAGAGAGAGTGATTAATACCTTAGGAAATCTAGGATAAAACACATAAATTGATTCAACAAGACTAAGGGAATGAAATAGAGAAAGAATAGTTCCTAAATATTCAATCTTAACCAGTCTCAATTTTTATTAGTAGCTCACTTATTAATTGTTTGATTGTTTCATTTTATTATTATTTTTATTATGTTATTTAATTTTATTCAAATCAATTTTGTGTCACCGTAAACAAAGTTAGATTCAAATTGTTAGCTATTGCATAATCTTTATAGGAATGATAATCTCTTATACTATAAAATACAATTTGTATACTTGCGAGTATTGAGAGTTTTATTACTTAATATAAAACTTCCTCAACAACCCTTAGCAACTTAAATATGAGGAGAAGCTTGACCATTCACCAAAATTTTGTAAGATACAGTTGAGATGCATTATTGAATCGAATCAATAAAGATACCAGGGAATCCAAAAGTTTTTAGCAAATTGAGGATGAAATTCTAATCCACCTTGTTATAGGCCTTTTGAAAATCTAGCTTAATTGCACAATTCTTATTAGTATTCTCGTGTTGTAATGTTTGAAAAGTTCTTGTGCAATTACTATATTATCTCCAATATGCCTATTAGGAATGTAAGTACAGTGAGAGGCATCTATCAGACTTTGTAGTACTCTGTTGAGCCTTTTTGCTATTATTTTGGAGATCATCTTATAAATCAATGAACATCAAGAGATTGGTCGAAAGTTGTTAATGGGCATTTTGTATTAATTTTTGATACATAAATTCCTAGACTCTTGTCCATTTAATATTTAAGTTGCACTAATTAAAAGTTATTTGTTTTAATTTTAGGCACATATTGGCTT
>JANZXP010000196.1:23641444-23664537 GCA_027576715.1 Erythroxylum flavicans | reverse complement strand
CTATGCGATGATGTATTGAATTATGAAATGTGAATTGGAATTGTAAATGCCAAACTGTCATTTCTAGATTAAGATAAGAAGTGTATGCCTATATGAATGTTCTTATATATATGTTTGATTGTGTGGCTCGTTGTCAATGGCTATAAATATATTAGCCACTGAGCTGTGTAGCTCAACCCATAATTTTCCCTCCTCAGGTGCAGAACAAGAAGATTAGCGATCCTTGTAGGGCATTCGGAACTCTAAGATAGCTAGAAATCTTTTGTACTAAGCTAGTGACATTTTTTTGGATAGTTACATAGGCATATCAACATTGAGCATCCTTTTATATTTTGTATTAAACTTTGATGTGTATGATGTCATGTAAATAAATTTTGTTCAAACTCTTTGAATTATTTATAAAATGAAGAAGTTTCTTTATATATGTTTAGAATTATCCTTTTGGTTGAGTTGTTAGTATTGGCATGGGTTGTGAACGTAAGTACAGAATTTTGAGTTTGGTGTTAGGTTACTGGGTTTGGAATTGAAGGTTTTGCTGCGGCATATTTATCTCGAGAGTGCTTGGTTTAAATCCGGGAGCTTCGCTACAGTGAAGCTAGTAGTTCGCCGTTGCGAACTTCTCCCGAAGGGTCCCCAGAGATATCTCCATGGTTTCACCGCGGTGAAACATATTCGTCGCCGCGGCGAACCCTCCACCGCTGTCACTCTAAAATCTCTTTTAAATCCAATGTTATCTACTTGTCTTTCACACCACCCTCATGGGATCACCACGAATTGAACCACGGGATTAGTTTTGGGATCGAGACCCGAGCCTAACAAACATATTGACACGAGTCACATCATGTAAACCTAAATAAAATAAACATATAATATGCAAAATTCACATTCAAAATAAAACATATAATGCACATAACATAATCCTCACCACACTTGGATAACACATTGTCCTTAATGTGAGAAGGACAATTAACATATAAGGTAAGAATTAAAATAAAATAATACAAAAACATAATAACAAAATAAAGACATAAATGAAAAGATAAAGGTTAGAGCAGAAGAACCTATCATAGTGATTGAGGTAGTGATGGAGATGGTGTCGGAGGTGGAATCTCCAGGCTTTGAGCAATGAAGTATTTGTGAATGCTTCGGATCTTCAAGATATCAGCTCTTGTCAGGTGACGAGTGTTAAGGAACTCAAGAAGATGTACAGTTAGTCTATCAAAATTGACACCACAATAACATAACACAATTGTGGCCCCTTCAGGCCACTGTTGTGGCCTACTAGAAGAGTCTCTGTCATGATCGTGGCCCTAGGTCCTCTGTCGGGCTTCCTTAAAATCTTCTTCGTTCTTCGATATCTGATCTTAAACATTAACAAACATATCAAAGCACCTCAAACACATAAAATTAAAGCCCAATAGCATGCTCTAATCAACATAATACTCAAAACAAAAATATCTAACCAACTAACACAATTCTAAGCCTAAACATGCACGAATCAATTAATTAACAACTAAAAACATACTAAAATGCATATTAAAACATCATGCAACCTACAACTTTCAAGTTCCTTACGTGATTATGCATCTCATGTGGGATTATGCATGGCATTGCTTAACTCTCTGGCAAGATCATGCATGGGAAGCACAATTATGCCAGAGGTTCTCTAACCTATTGTTGCTTCATGGATGCCATGTATGATTGTGCCAAACATTATTCTCTAGCTTTTTCTTCATCTTTTCTTTACTTTTTCCTACCAAACACATCAAGCATGATCATGCCAGACATTATTCCTTAACTGTTTCCTGTTCTTTTCTTCATTTCGTCTTTTCTCCACTCATTACTGAACTCATCAAACATCCCTTAAAACATACAATTAAGATCAAATTCTTGCCTTAAATAACAATCAATCGAATATAACATATAAAAACATTGGTAAAAATATAAATCTATCTTCTAAACACATGATTGTCATATAAGAAAAAACTAAAAACACATTTTAAAACCTAGAAAACATACTATAATTTACACCTATCAGTTGTGTTTCCATTTGAACTATAAAATTTCTTTATCTGTTAGTATCTTCCATATCCTCTTAGTCAAGAGCTTATTGTTGATAGATTTGATGGAGCTCATCCTTAGCCCTTCTTCTTCTTTAGTGATTCATCCTTCTATCCACTTTACTTTAGCCATTGAAGATTTATTTGAGTTCCCTATTCATAAGAAGTTTTTCACTAATTTCTTTATTACTTTGATGACGTTGTAGGGCATCTAATATGGGAGCAATAACATATATAGATGGAGCTTAAAATCAATGAAATTAATTACAATCCACTCACATAAGAAAGGTGCTTATTGTTCCAACTTTTAATTCTTTTTTAATCAAATCATAAAGGGTGTGAAAGTCTTTGTTAATGAGTCTTATAACAGTAATTAGGACCCTAAGATATTTAAGAAAGGGTTTCTCTAGATTCACACCTATAACATTGGCTAGGTACTGAGCTTAAATGGGTTTGTTTCATGAAACAAGGATGCAATGCTTCTCTAGGTTGATTTCAAGGTTGGACATGTCATTGAAATGTTTTAATGTTTCTATGTGTAATATTATAGAGCTTTCAATAGCTCTACATAATAGAATAAGGTCATTCACAAAGGAAAGATTTTTTATCTTGACCTTTTTATATTTTTAGTGATAGGTGAAGCTGCTACATTCTCTCATATTCTTATTTATTAGCCTTGAGAGGATTTCAATGCAAATTATGAATAAGTAGGGGAATCCTTGGGTGGTTTCCCATTAATAACAATGTTGAAAGAAGTGTAAGTGATGCACATTTTAATCCATTTGATAAATACTAAAGGGAATCCAATTACTTAGATTGTTTCTAAAATGTAGCTCCAAAACCCTCCTCTGTACTTTCTATAGATACTTGTTATGTGCTAGCTGAGGAAAATCCTGACAAACTAGATGATTTCTCATTGCTCCCATTTTTCCTTTCATTGGTTAAAAAGTCTATTTCCTTTGTCTAAATATTAATTATTTCACTAAAATCTTGAGTATTCTTATGATTTTTATTTTTGGATATTGTTTCCTCGTTTAACTCCTTAAAATCCCATCTACAGAAGAGCTTTCTACTTAAAATCCCATCTATATGATAATTGGACTAGTAGGAACCAACTAAAATAAAATGTTAGATAGTTAGTGCTGATAGCTGCATTTAAAGTAACACGATAAACCAAATAGTCACAAAAAGCCCTTCCACTGTTGACTAGAATTCAAAGCATGTGAAATTGACTGGAATTCAAAATCGTGAGCTCGTGGTGGATGATTTTCGGTCGGAGGACCTTGACCCCAACATTTGGAAGGACGTTAGCATCATGACATCTTTTTTTTTTTTTTTTGAACCCGCTCATATTCACCAAAGAATAGTAATGCTAGAGATTGCTAGTTTGAACACGTTCAGGGTTCGAAAATATTTATGATATAAACGAAAGTGGATGGAAAGTGAAAAAACTGATCTGATCTTGGCAGCACTCTCAACTCCGAGAAATTATATACAGAAGACCTCATCTTAGACATGGTCAGACGAGCTATAGTCGATAAGAATGGACTCAAGAAAGGTACATGGAGTCGAGAAGAAGATGACAAGTTGAGAGCGTATATACAAAGATATGGCTGCTGGAATTGGCGTAAAATTCCCAAGTTTGCGGGTATGGAATGAGTTTTGTGTGCTCATTAAACATTTATGAGGAGTTAAAACCTAGAAGTCCACTAAAACTGAAAACATTCCTAGGTTTTCTTCTGCAGGGAAAGTTTCAATAGGCAAGAATCTTTGCAAGCTTATACTTGATCAACAAAGTGACAGATATAGCGTTTCCATCTGCAGTTTTTTCCCCCACCCGGTTCTCTCCACTTATATTGTTTAAGATTTTAGATAAGATAGCATAAATTTAATAAACGCATCATCAGTTTGCCTTGATCAATGTTTAGGTTTTACTGATGATAGTAAATAAATATATATATGTGTGAAAAATCGTGGAAAATAGACAAGTCATAAGGATTAGAATTACAAGGAAGTATGCAACTAATGAATTTTACCTGACGATGATCTATCAGTAATGGTAGAAGCATTAGGCTTTTGACTTTCTATGTATTTCAAAGGAAGTATTTTCACTTGCTTTGCCCTAACATCGTTCTTTTATTTTCCTTGCTTGAAATTCCTTCCCAACACGTAAAAGCAGTGAAATTCCGTGCAAGTACATAAATTTTAAATTACGTTGTGACAGGTCTATCGAGGTGTGGGAAGAGTTGCAGACTTAGGTGGCTCAACTACCTCAGCCCTGGTGTAAAACATGGAAATTTCTCCAAAGAAGAGGATGATTTGATCATTCAAATGCACAGGGAGCATGGAAATAAGTAAACATAATTTCTTTAACTTATTCCATGTTTAAATGACGTCTAGTACATCTTGTAATATATACGTAATAGCTAGCCCAATTCCACGAAATTACCTTCATGCTTTTGATAAGTTTAGATCGTTTAGAGAACTTTCGTGGCCATGAAACCTTGAGAAATAATTCTACAAAAGCCGTTTCTGAACTTTCTCTGTGCACATGATTATAGTTCATCAACTAATTTCTCCTGCAGGTGGTCTAGGATTGCGAAGAAATTACCTGGAAGAACAGATAACGAAATCAAAAACCACTGGCATACCAACTTAAAGAAACATCAGAAACAAATGCAAACAGCAGTTCAGGAGAAAGACGATCCGAGTGAAAACTCAGAATCTGTAGTCGACCACATAGAAAGGTTAGAAACTGAAAATTCTGTTACCAATGCTACTTCTCAGGAAAAAATGGGAGAGAGAATTTCTTGTTTGTCCTCTCAGGATACATTTTGGGAAGAGCTTTCTCCGTTGTGCTGTGGCTACAGTTCTGTGCCTGAAGTAAATTGTACAGCAGGAACTGGCCTCACTTCAATGAAAATTCTTGAGGAATCAAATGTTGATTTCTGGACTGGTGAAGGATTAATTTTATGAAAAGATGGTAGTGACGTCTCCCTGACTGGAGAAGGATCATACTATTCCTTCTTCAGCAATTGGAATATAGATTTAATCTGCGAAGGGATTCAAGGACTTCGACGGAATTAGATGTAGTACCTGAATGACTGATGCATTAAGGTATGCAATAATTCAGTTATATATGTTTGACTGAGTGGACTCAAATTCCATTCTTGGGATTGCTCTTGATACAACTGTGATCTGGCAAATTATTATGGCTGCTGTTTATATATGTTATGGCTGCTGTTTATCTAACTTTGGGATCCCAAATTATTGATCTGGCAAGCCAAATCAGTAAGCCATACCGTCTTTGAGATTAACTATATAAAACGAATTGGCTTATTAATGAAGTTATTCTTCTATTGGAGAAAATTTGCTTACTATTCCTATCAACCAATCCAAATCTTATTACGGTTCCTAAAGACAGAATAGAATGATAAGAAGCTTTAACTTTCTTTGCACAGAGTAAATATTGCAGTAAATCATAAAACTGCAAGTAATCTTGTTTTTATCGGATTGTGTGTATAAACTTAAAACGTTGTGTAACCCCGTAGATAAGAACTTAAAACTATTAATGTGTGCCAAAGCATCTGATAGTTGTATATTTCGACGCTAGAATCTAACTATTGGAAGTGATTAGGCTGATCGGAATAATTATGCTGTACAAACTAATGGAGGAAAAATGAAACATCCCTAAGATCTGTTTTACATCTCATGAAGCCTCCCTGCAGCTATGCTAGCATTCGGAAGCAGCTCACGAAGATATATACGTGTGTGCATGTGTTTTAGAAACTTTTTTCCTTGAAAAATTTGGGGAGTACAAGGAAAAGAACAATCAAACGTCACGAGTTTGATTAAGGGAACTTTTCCTTGAAGAAAAAATTTGGGGAAGATAAATGCAGACGTGGGAACAAGTCTAAAGGACAAGAACTAATTATACTTTGCAAAGTAATTAATGTTGACAGCCAGTACTGAAACATTAGTTGATCTATATTAACCTGAAACTAACGATTATGCGAACCATTATGTTGGCAGTAAAATAATATTTAAATTAAAACAAGAATTACGCATAATTTTAGAAAAAATAATAGCTAAAATTCTTTTAAAATAATGTATCAGTTCAATATATATTTAATATTTATATTATTATTACCTTTCTTGCATTTCTCTCAATGCTACTACATACAATATGAGCTATAATTTTATTTTTAGAATTTTGTGATTAGTTGGAACTAAAATAATATCAACTTTAAAACCAAAGTTTTTGATGTAATATGTTTTAATTGAATATACATGGATTGGATGGTAAAAATATGCCATTGAATCTAAATTTTGTAAATTACTATCTAATAATGTAATTATCATTGCTTGAAAGTTGAGGATCTCGAGCAATAAGCATGTGTTTAACAGTTGGCAAATGATACGAGATTCCAAGGGAATGGAAAGTTAAAGTTCGCTGCTTCTTTGTTAGATGCTTTTCATTTTTATATTTGTTTTAGACCTAAATTTTAGATATCAAATTAAATGAAGATGCTATTGTCAGATAGATGACATTTTTTTTTTAATGTCAAATAAAGGGTTTAGATTACCTATTTCTATCCTATCTACTTAATTTTTGTGAGTCCTATATGTTAGATTAATGGATACTTATAAAACAGAATAAGAATAAAGCAATATAACTGGTAATCTGTTCACAAGTAACCGTTGATGAATCAAGAATTTTATTAGGAAAAGAACTGTGGCTAGGAAAGTACATATAGAACAGAGGTTTGCATGCAATCTCCAGTCAATTTGGGACTGCAGAAAATGCCCAAAGCGGCTGGATTTAGACAATAGTGTGAAAGCACGTAGAGAATAACTGACTAACTAACTAGTTAATTGGGCCACTTTAACAACCCTTATAATGATCTAATTAGTCCCAATCCTATGTATATATGGAAAATTAGCCATTGCAACCTTGAGCTCAAGAGCAACAGTGCATATCACTTTGAAGAAAACATCCGTCTAGTTTGGCTCCGTGTGTGCAAAAATCATCGCATTTCCCTGCAACCAAATGCTCCAGACCACCGACTTGAACAACATTCCCCATTCTTTTTTCTGCATTTTCTCCAAACTAAGTCAATGCACTTACTGTAGGCATCTGCAATTCTAGCTCAAATCATCCACTCGTAGCCACACCAATCAAGAACAAGGCTCTGAGGTCGCCATTTTATATTAATTGCAATGCAATAACAGGTGATCAACACACTCAGGCGCCTGAGCACAAAATGGGCACCAGCGGTCAGTCGACTAGAAAATCTTGGGTCCAATCACAAGAAAAAAATTAATCTTCGAGGGATTGTCATTGCTCCAAACACTGCTTGGGATCTTGGGGCTTGGCTGTGCATGCTTGCGCTGCAAAAATTTGCAACGGGATGCCACCGTGTATTTCTTGTCAATGGTTAAATTCCATACTATTTTGTCCTCTCGTAGTCTATTAGGGGCATACTGTCAGATTTGCATCAGCAATTGCTGCTATAAATCGTCTTCCCATTGGAATAGGTTCCTTCTCCAAAGGAATTTTCATTGCCAGTATTCTTGCTCCCACAAACCCAGCTCCGAAACTGTACAGTTCTGTTGTACGGAAATATTGTAGAGCCTAGAAAAACGATAACGTAACCTAATGCCATCACATCATCTCTCTGACAAAAATTAGTGTCAATCCCATTACCCAACTGTGTAGCATAATTATCCTCTATGATTTGCAGAACCGGAGGATTTAAGTTACCTTTCAACAGATTGGAGAAATTTCTGTCATCTCCCACGTTGCCTTCCAAAGCCAATTCACCGTACTAACTGAATATCAGTCTTCCAAAGCCCTTCGGACTCATCATTTCACTTCCAAACCCATTTAAACAACAGAGCAGTATTCTTGTATTCTAAGAAACCTACAATTGTTCCTCCCAATTCTTTTCCACAGCAAACTAGACTCTAATGGATTTTGTTTATAAATCTCCCATCTTCAACACTGTGCCAGAGGAAACGTCTCATAGTCCCATCAATTACTTTGATTATGGATGCACGTGATAAGGACTTTAGAAGAGTCGCACCTTAAAAATTAGCTTATGAAGATAAAGAGCCCAAAGTCTTTATAAATCTCACACTAACGTTGTATTTAATTAATATGAGATTCAAGTCTCATACCTTGCAATTGGATCAAACCGTAATATTAGTCTTCCTATAAGGATCAACGTCCTCGTTGGTTACGGCCATGTTGGTTACGACTGACACTTCCAGGTCACTACTTCATGGGCCACAATTCCGAGATCGTTGTTAGTCACGGCCACATTGGTCACGGCTGGCATTCTCAAGCTACTACTTTAAGATCGGCTCTGATACCAATTGATAAGGCCCTTAGAGAGCCACTTCCTAAAAGCTAGCTTATGAAAGTAGAGAGCCTAAAGTCTTTATAAATCCCACATCAAATTTGTATTTAACCAATGTGGGATCCAAGTCTCATACTTTGCAATTGAATCAAACCGTAACAGTAGGAACATGGAATTCTGACATTGAAAGGACAAGCTGGTTTTGACGAACTGTTCTTATTAATGTCAGTCTTTTGCTCGCTGGTCAGTTTATTTGTTTCTTTTTGAAAAATGGAATTGAATTAAGCCATTAAAGGCTGAAACGTGTTTTATTGAAAAACGAAAAATTCATTAACTCTAAAAGAGTTACAAGAATTTAGAAATAAAATGTCACTTACCATAAGATGGAAAGATACAAGTACAATTTCGTCAAAGCACAAGTAACCAATATATTTCCATGTATAGACTTACAACAATATCAACCTAAAAATAGTCTCCATCTTCTTCTCATTACTTACAACAATATCAACCTAAAAATAGTCTCCATCTTCTTCTCATTACTGCAATCATTTTCTCTTAGGCATAAGTTTGTAAAATCTCCCAAATCTAGCAATAAGCAAAATGAGCTAGCTTATATTTTTCTACTCTAGTTCCTCAATTCATCATGGTCTCCACCCTTCTTTTTGAAAAGTTTATTGACCCAAACAAGTACATCGAGTCAATCCTGGTAAGGAAATTGCAATTCCATTACTTTGTAGTTTGTAAGTAAACTACATAATGAAAGATAATAATAAGATCATAATGTGTAAAATTAGTAAATCTTATCACCTGTATTAATGTTCTTTTTAATGAAAAATTGTTAATAAAATAAGGGATAACGAAATTTCCTGAATCTTCAATTGACACAAATAGTTTGTCATTTAGAAAGTGGGAACCCTTTGTATTTAAGGTGGTTACTAATACTTCATTACTATTTTCCTTATTTGGTCCACCACTAGTTCTTCCTCAACCATCTTTGTCCATTCTTCTTCTTTCTGTTTCTGGACAAAGGTTTTTGGCTAGTCTTCTTGTTAAATTATCTTTTACCACTTCTTTACTTCCTTTTCCTATTAGACAAAGGCTTCCTCCTCTTCTTCTTCTTCCCCTGCTACTTTTATCATCTAGTCATCATCTTTACCTATAAAAGCAGTTATCTTCACTCCTTGATATGAAACTTCATTCATAAAATTGACCTTCCTTTCTTCTCACTCTTAGACATTAGTAAGATTAGATAATATGAGGTCTTATGCTTAATATATTTAGGTGAATAAAATCTCACTTTGAATTAACGGTAGTGGATTGCACTTTCAATAAGGCATTTCATTATTTTATTTGTAATACTTTCTACTTGCCACTATTGTTATTGATATTCAGTTGGAGCATAGTTATTCCATCCATAATTGTAAGGGTTACTCTACTCTAAATTATAAGTATTCTCATATGGATTATTTAGAGGCTAGTTGCTCCTACATATAAGTTGGTACCCAACATTCATGATTGTAGTGCTCTTACATATAAGTTGGTACCCAACATTCATGATTGCAGTGATTACTCCCACAAATGTCTCAACACGACATGGGTATCGGTTGAGCTTCTAGAAACATGTAAGGAAAACTCTCTCTCAGATATGGTGATGTTACATATTATAATGACATATCATATAGCTCCGTAAGAATACTAATTGCACTATCCATCCACTTTGAGTTATGGCAATATCGATGAATCTCAAATCCTAAAAATAATTCACAACCTTAAAGTCAAAGTAGAGTATTTCGAAAGATAACTAAATGAATAAGCCAATAATACAATAAGAAAAAATAAAAATAAAATAAAATAAATACAAAAATAATGGTTAGATCAATATAGTCTAGGCTTTCCTAATATTACAAGTCCTCAACAACAACATTAAAAACTTAACTAGTTATTTCTATACCAATAATTAAATTATCCACAAGGGCACAGTGTAGCTGTAGCTAGTTGTGGAAATTCCTATCTTATATTAATAACTCTCTTAAGACTATTGACAACTAATCCATCAGTTGATTAACTTAATCTTTCTAGTTAAAGCCTATAGGATTGCTTTCTCAATTTTTGAATTCCATTATTCTAGAGAATTTATGTTGGCCTATCTCTAGATTTTTATGTAACTCCTTTTAATTATAGAAGATCTATTCATACAAAAGGATTTCTCAATTTCAATCATATGAAATCAAACCATGCACTGATACTTCAGATATATTATAACAAGAGTAAACCACTTAATTGAATCATAATAATCAATCAATATAATTGCTTTAAATAAAAGATTAAAACATATTATTATCCCATTCTAGGGTTCATCACACCTAGACATTAACAAAATGCAGTTACTAATAATAAAATGTGAAATAAAAGACAAACATCAAGAAAACTGATAGGAAAAATGGAATCATAATTCTAAATCTCTTTTTCTTTTATATTGAATCTTCTTGTAAGTTTGAGATATGTTGTTGTAAACTATTGGATCTCTTGATGTATTCTTCATGATTTCCACGTCCCTTGATTGAAATTGTCACCTCTCTAGGTGTCTTACATCTCAAATCTATTGTAAAAGTCGACTCTCTTTAAATTGCCTCCACTCATATGCTTCTATAGTAAATTTTATGATTTCTAGGACATACACGGTCACATACACAGGTGTGTGAGAGACTGTATATATTCGAAAAACCTAAATACGCAATTTTACAGGGGCACAGAGACTTACACTGGCAACATACATGACTAAATATCTCAGTATACACGGGTGTCTAACTCCACTTGACTAGAACTTAAAATCTTCGATCTTCACATTTTTAAAAAGCTTACATCGTCTCTGTCCAAGGGTGTGTAGGTCGTTAGCTGCTTCGATTCTCTATCTTATGCCACGGTTTAATCCAAATTCTTCTCCTTTTGTTCCAAGAACCAAATTATAACCTATAAATGCACTTAGAGTATGATAAGTACCAAATATGTAGCAAAACTATAAAATATTAGGCAAAAAATATCAAATATGGGCATATAATCATAGTCGAGTATGTATCTATCAATAACCAATTATTATATTAAGCAAGTAGATTACAACTCATCTTTGGTATGCTTAATAGCCAGTATATATACTTGCATTATCACCTAGTCATACCCTAGAAGTTTACCAGGGATGCAAAGAGGATAAAGAAGAATTTCTTATCAGATAGAACCTTTTACAATCATTTGAGGGCGGCTTAAATTAAATGGTTAAAGTTATATGCTCCTTAGGATGATGGTGACTTAGACATAAATGCTAAATATAAATAAGTTGTTGTTAGAAAATTTTAATATTTTAAAGCTTTTTACAAACCTAAATTCTTAAGGGTGAAGTGGATGTGCACCTACGTCATCAAAGATCAAAGTTTCTAGAATATAAAAGTTTCTAGAATATAAAGATAAAATAAGCCAATTTATAGACCCTTAACAAGATATTAAGTTTAGCAATATCATGTCTCAGGAAATAAAATTTATCATGGGAAACAGAATGATTATGGTTTGATAATTGGAAGGATTTGGGTCATTTACATATTTTAAGGCTAGAAAAACCTAAAGCTTTTAATTCCATTGAAGGTTAAGGTTAGTGTGATTATTGCACATGGGGAATGGCATTACAAATTTAGGATTTTTACACAGGTCATGAATCATATCCCTAGCCACATAGGAAGTACATGATTAGCCAACCTAGACGAATTAGTGTTCTAAAAGCTTCACTAATAGAATATACTTAAACATATTCAAGGCTACATCTCAAAAAGCTACTAGGTAGAAGTTAGTACTTCACTTATTCTTATGTTAGCAATCAAACAAAATTTAAAGACAATGGACAAAATAAAGGATATCGCTTTATATAATATCCTTTGCACGCTTTGTAATCAAGACTCAGGCTCGACCCTGGCATGGGCGAGCTGGGCCTGTGCTCAGGGCCCCCTGATTTGCTCTGCTCTTTCGAGCCTCTAGCTTCTTATAGGAACTAACTGTTTTCCGGCACATAGAAGTAAAGTCAGGAGTCCATATCTTCTCTTTCGCCCCAGGCCTACAAAACCTTAAGATTGGCCCTGTCAAGACTTTGGAAGCTTTAACCATTTATTCTCTACATGCTGCCTCTTTACTACCTTCTCGAGTCAAGTTTTGCAACTTTGCAGGCTACCTTACTATGGAATTTATTTCCTGGACTAAACAAGTGAGGCTTACTTAACAAGGTGGCTAGTATTCAAACTTGTGATAACCTGTGAAATTTATGCCTTATAGAAGAAGAGGAATATGAGAGTTTTTCAATATGTTTCTGAAACAATCCGAATTTTCTCACACACCAGCTAGCTTGCCATGGATTAGACAAGTAATCTTAGGTCATGACATAAAACTAAAGTTAAATCCTGACCTATCTTCTAATTGATGAGTCAATTTGGTTCTAATCTTTGCACCAGCCGCTTGCCATCTTGTCATCTTGAGTCAGGCTAAGCGGTTTTAGGACCTAGGTAGTTCTTGTTGTATTGAGTAACGTGGTTGCCTTGTAACTGGTTGTAAGAGACTTTTAATTGATGGGGGTTTCATTCATTGGTGACTAATACAAGAAAACGCAATAATACGGTCAACCGTCGTTGCAATTTATTCCAATTTGATAAAGAAAAGGACATCTTCCAGTGTGTACTTGGATCCAAAAGAACTAGGGTCGCTAAGTCTTGTGTGGGTCAGCAGCACTTCAATTGCAACTTTTTCTTGTCTCTCTCTTTAAGTAAAACGTAGAAGCCGCTATATATCGCCGGCTTCACACCTGAAACATCGTCAGGATCTCAGCCACTTTTCATTAAACCATATTTGTCTTCCCTTTCACATGCTACTTTTAAGGAAAGCTCGTTGTTCATATTCTCTCGAAGGGGAAGACGAAGTATACATTATTTATTGTCCAAGAAATTTTCGTTGATTAGGTCTTCTGGAAGAGATCTGTAAGTCTTTCAAATCAGAAGAGTGGAACCTAGGAATTTGTATATTTGCCCGAGAATCGCCTTTGGATACTGTTGAAGTGTTGATTGATTCACGCATGGATACTATTAAATTTGAGTAGTTGAACTCGTTAGCGGACTATGACTATCGTAAAGCATTGGTAGAAAGTAGAAACGCCTTTTCGTTCGTCGGAGAGAGTAAATCTAACTGAAATTGCTCGGAAAAAGTGGAAAAGACGAGAGCATTCATTATCGAATATGATAAAGACCATAACAAACAAACCATTCAATTGAGTCATCATGCTTAATAATGTCTTCACATAATTGAAAAATAACGAACAATAATATCTGTTTGTTTTCACGTGTTTGTATGTGTGAAAGTGACAAATACCAGGAAGGAATATGTGCTACGGAGAGGCTTCAATCATAAGATCGATAGAAAAAAAAAAAGAATTTGCGGGTAATTGTTTGAAGTTAATGACAATTTTGGTGGAAAAAAGAAAGCATTTTTTCTTATTGCTGAATATGATAAATTATAGAATATTAATTATTCAAACTAAAGTTTTAAATTATAGATTATAAAGATTCTGGACTATTACGATAATTATGCAATTGTGAATATTGTACATGAAAACATAGTAAAGTATAATAATGAAATAGACTGTAAGTATATTATGGTAGTGACTATTGCAACTGTGATAATTAAAAAGTTTGATTTAAATATAATTATTAATTACTTTGAATTAGTAATGGATAAATACTTTTGTATTTTTAATTTTTCTTGGGTTTAATTAGTATTAAAAATATAAGATTGTATAAAAGAAATTAAATTATTAAGAAATTTCATTGAAGTGAAAAATTATTATATAAAAATTAAAATTTGAAGGCTTAACTCTATATAAATTTTGTAGAGTAATTACACAATTTAAATGTAGAGTTTGAAGGTAACTGAAAAAAGACCTACTTAGTGTGAGATTGTAACAAATAATTACACTCTAGAATTTTTAAATTATTTTTTGAAAATAATTCAATGTTCAAGTATTAAGAGAATTAAATGCCTTAAGACAAAACATCCTTAGAGAGCCTATCTCCTTAAGTCTTGGGGAAACCTTACATTTGTGCTCCTAAAGAATAAAATATGTTTCAGAGAGCTAACTATCCTCAAATTTGAGTTTCACACCTTTGGTCTTGAAGATAAGTCATACCTAATCAAGTATAATAATGTACATATATTTTGTTTAGTATTTTATTATATTTTTCCTTCTAAAGACCTTGATTTAATTTGTTTCATGTTACAATTTAGGTAATTAAATGTTCCTTAAAGATAATGTTGGTCAAAGATTGTATTAATAGTCTAAGAAGAATTCAACCCAGTTGGCCTATAAGTGAAAAGCAACCAAAGGTAGAAAGTCCTCGAAGATATTTAGCTAGACAATTTGTGGGCATGTGAGATGGTAAAAGTCCAAAACATGGGGAATACAAAGTGAGCATGCAAAAAGGAAGTAACAGATATGATAAAGAGATATAGAAGATAGGAAGATACAAGAAAAAGCTTAAGGTTGAAGTTGAGAGAGCAACACATGAAAGGTAGTTAGCTGGAACATTGGAAATGGAGAAGTTGTATGGGGAAGTTGGACTAGAGAGGATTATACAAATTTATCGATATCACAACACAGGGACACATAAATAGATGTAAAAACACACACAGCCAATCAAACTCCAAAAAAACATCTTGTTATCATTCTCAACTTTCTTTATTTTATGTACTAGTTTATTATCTCTTATTTCCTTTATAGATTGTACGTTTCTTTTGGCAAGATTAATTATTCTCTTTATATTAAACCTTGTTTAAATAATTTAAGCATTTTGGTAGCTTAGAATTTTATTTTGTAAGTTTTCTAAAGCTCACCTATATTGTCAATAAGACTTCAGGAATAAATTATGAGAGAATTCCTCTTTAGTATGCTCAAAATTTAGATTGATCATATAAACAATCAACAAATTGACACTCCTAATGCGATACGATGCCATGTACGAGGAATGGAAAAGAAATCACTAAGCTTCTTATCCTAGATGAAGAAGTCCCTACTTTAGCAAGGAATGAAGGTTTTGTATCCTAAATGATTGAGAATCTTGAGAAGGCATCGTCATTTTCAGCAAACACTCCAATTGATGAGGTTCCAAAATCATTGCAACCATCAACACAAAATGATGTTATTCGTACAAACTAAATTTCAAAATTAAAGTCTAACTTAGTCTCCACAACTGAGGTAATTAAGATACTAATAGAGAATGTGGAAAAATTGTCTACCGGTTTCGTAAAAATCACTTTTAATTCTCTAATAAATACATATTTGACTATATTTGTACTTCATATTTGATATTTTTTTCTTGATATTTTATACTTTTATTGTATAATTGATACTTAATTTGCTCCAAGTGTATTTATAGGTTATAACTGCTGTTACGAATTAAAAGGAGAAGATTTCTGATAAAAACGTAGCATACGGAAAAGATTTGAAGCAATTAAAGGATATATGGCTATGTCTATAGCACTGTAAGTTTCTCAATCCATGCAGAATTGCAAATTTTAGAGATTTTGGGTTATACATTATCCAATACATTCCCATATATCAAACTATTTATCTTCCAGAAACCATAAAAATTATTATAAAAAGATGTGAGTGGAGGCAGATGAGAGGAACAGACATTCAGAGACAATTCCAGATGTAGAGGTCGTTTAAAAGGCCAATATTGACCTATAAAAATGGAAAATGCAAAGAAATCATCGACATATCCAAGAAAATAAGTCATCAAACGTCTACCTTGCAAGAACATTCGATAAAAAAGAAGGGAGATTTAGAATTGTGAACTTATTGTTTCCTATTTATTTTTCTTCCTATTTATGTTTGATTTAGTGTTCCATCATATGTAACTAAACGCCTAGCTATTGTTTAGGAGTGATGAATCCTATTTGAGGTAACGATATGTTTTAACTTTTTTAGTTATTGCAATTGTTTTGATTGAACCAATGTGATTCATTATGTGTTTAATATATGATCTAATAAATTCAGAATTTTAGTGCATAATCTGATTTCATAACATAAAGACTAAGCCTGTGTATATATAGAACTACCGTAATTGAAAAGAGTTGATTGCAAACCTAGAAATAAGTCGATATAAATCCTCTAGATTAGGGTCAAACCCAATAGTAGAATTCACAAATTGTTAAAGCAATCTTAGAAACTTTAACCTGAGTAATTTGGTTGATAAACCTAAGATAAGTTATTAGTAGTCTTAAATGAGTTACTAACATAAAATAGGAATTTCCATGGTTTAATAGTCAATAAAACAATTGCATAATAAAAAATTAATTTTCTAATAGTTTTAGGGGGATTCATCACCTAGGCACTAATTCTTGATATTAATTATTTTCTAAGTGATTTCTTCGTTCTCTACTTGATATTGGTACCTAATTCACTTAAATTATTTAAGATTTATTTTCTTTATTAAAACCAAAATCAAATTTTTAGACTATATAATAGGATAATGGTAAATAGTAGTATTCATTGTCTTTGTGGGATTTGACCCTTACTTACTAGTACTAGCTACAACTACATCGTGCATTTGTGGTAAAATTAAGATTGTTATAGAAATAGCCAATCAAGCTTTTGGTGTCATCTAGGACAATGATATTAAGAACACTTGAATGTTATTACTCTAGTAATTATTTTATGTACTTATTTTATTTTGTTGTATTATATTTTATTTTATTGTATCTTATTGTATTCTTGGCTTATTTATTTAATTATCTTTTTAATTTCTCTACATTATCAATATGTTGTGGTTTATTTTTTGGATTAAGGTTTCACGTTATCACCATAACTCACAATGTAAGGATGGAGTAGACAATATCCTTATGGAAGTTACAATGTGTCTTTGCAATATATGACATCACTAAATAGGAATGAGAGGTTTTCTAACCTATTTTCGGAAGCTCAACCGATGTCTTTGTCATGTTGCAACATTTATGGGAGTAATCATTACAATCATAAATGTCAAACTGTGGGAGTAACCAAACATGTATAATAAACCTTAAGGTGCACCTTATGAGAATAGTTACACTTTAGAATGGAACCACTCTTACGTTTATAGATGGAATGATGAGCTCGAACTGAATATTTACAGTACCAAGCACCTCAAGTTAAGGAGCCAACTTTGGAAGATATGATGGTCAATTTCATTGAAGAATTAATCATGAGGCATTATGAATTAGAGGCTCGTATACAAAATATGGTGAATCGGATCGACCAGCTGGCAAAGATAACATATAACGAGATGCAATGGAGTTAGCCTATTCTTGCTAAGATAGATTGTAATACCTTAATACCCCCTAGCAGGATATATGGATGCCCCAAAAAAAAACCTAAAACAAACCAAGACATTCCAACAATCCCTAGAAAATAAGGCAAACATACACCACATTTCATATGTCATTGAGTTATAAACAGGACACAATATACACATTGTAATTATCAAATCGATGCCTTAAATTAGAACTCATCCTATTTTATGGATATTACCATTTACACAAACTAATTTTTTTTCATAATATTGAATACAACTCAAAACTTAAGCATAAAATCTCCCAAAATATAATACATCCTTCTTTGGCCACTGCCGTTGTCCCAACCTTAAACCTTTTTATCAAGACTTACATGGAGGAAAAACCACCGTGCTAAGCATATAGGTTAGTGGGAAAACAAATAAAGCAAGATATAAGATGGTGACTGCTTCCTAGAGTCGTCTAACATTTACATTTAAATGAATCATGACATATCACAAAGCAATATTTGATTATTCAAATAAAGAGTAATTTGACTATTAATTGCAACAGAAAAAAAATAATATCAAAACACATACATAATTGTCTGCTAATCTTTTTAATATTGGGTAATAGGAACAAAATAGAAGATACATATGATTGGTATCCATAGAAACAGAAGAGAATTAAGTTTCTAAAACAGAAGACACCATAGCATCTAAGAATAGAAGCAGCTACAGACCCTTTTAGGCATGTCTATTTACCTACAAATAGGACTTGGTAGGTTAAAGCAAATCATATCACATTTTAGAGCCACATGTAAGATAAATAATGCATAACATATGAATTTATTCCCTTATGCTCAAATTTAAAGTTTTCATTCACACTCGATCAAACTTAATATGCCTTATGAATATAAGTCTTCACAATAATGCATTAATGAAACCATTTAAGTAATTACACATTATGAGCATGAGTCTCATTTTACCCTAATAACTAGGTTTGCTAAACTGCAGTGATATCCAAAAGAGTTGGAGGAGATTCAGTAGCATTTGGGTAAGGAAACTCTTCTCAAGATAAGTTTTCGGGTCAGCTTTGTATGACCATTATGTCATAGAAAAAGAGGTATTTAGCCAATATATTCTTCTAAAAAAATGTTCCTATATATCTGAAATTTTAATGACATAAAGTTAAAGTATTTTGGTTCATTATCCTGAGAGTTATACCTAAAATACTACAGACTGTTCTCAGGGACAACAACTAGTACTCAACTTCAAGCCAAATGTCAAAACCCTTAAAGATATAACTCAAATTCATTTCCTAAATGAAAATTATAGACATATGTATTTAGTTTAATCTAAAATTAACAGCATCCTATTTGGATATCTACAGATCAAGATATAGCTAAAATACGGATGCCTATTTAGTGGAACCACTCCATTTAATGAGATACACACTTAAATTAACTCACTTCAGTCATATTATGAAAAAGTAACACTAAAAACATGTTAGAGTAGTGCTCTAAAGGCAATCACCTTTAGCACTTTTTTATTAACTTTATTTTGATTAATAAAGCAAAAGACATTTTTTCATTGATTTGATATTCCTTTATATATGAATTGATACTGATCTTAAATTAAATTAACGAAGTCCATGATACAAAACACAGTATGAAGGAAACCATGATGAGATTATGATAATGAGATTCTTATCATGTGCAATTATGTTCATACCTAAATAATCCCTAGTCATAGGATTAATAAGATAGGACATTATTAATCCAAAAGGACTAGCACATGTTATGCTCCTTGATTTGATCAAGCAGTGGATCTCGCAAATTGTAAGCATGACTTGTTTAGAGTTAACATGTGGATGTTTACTAAGAGTAGTAAGTACATCAAATGACCTTTTGTGAGATTATTATATGGATGATCTATTGAATGTCAATGATTAATCTCATTATAACAATGGTGTAAATATCTTTAGACTTTAGGTACTCAAGGATATGATGTGCTGTGCTGGCTTATTCCAATGTTTTAATAAATAAATCCTAGGAATTAGCTTCTGGAATTTTTTATTAGACACATTTAGAATGTTTATAAGATTTTGGAAATTTTCCAGAATTAATTGAATTTGATATAATTAATAAATAAAGTCAAAGTTAACATTAATCAACTTTTTGAAAGTTGACGGAGTTAACTTACTTAATGACTTACAATGTATGTATTTCGGTTGAGACCTAAATAAGGTTCTTATCTGAAAAGAAATGTATTATTTTGATGACAATAACAAGCTTAATGCATGTACTTGAAATTAGGATTCTAGAAATTTTCCGAACATCGAATTGGTCCCTTTAGTATCTAGTAGGTTAACTTCTTTATCTTAACGATTTTGGCCGTCAAGATAATTGTGGCTAGTGTTGAAATTGTTTAGATAAATTTGAGATGACCCAAGGATATTATAGATGACTAATTGATGTACGAGATTTTTTGAGTAATTTAGAATTAATCCAAGTAGAGCATAACATTTCTAGTCTGATAAGATAAAGGCATATAAACTAGCATTAAAGTGTTTAATCTGAACATCAAAATAATTAAATTTTAGGTTTCCTAATCAAATCACATTCATAATTCGGATTAGCCAAGAATAACACTAGTACTTGATTAGGTTCAAGAGTTGAATCGAATCAAGAACTTTAGATGCATAGTTAAGCACAACCTAAATGAACCTCCTTTATGTGATACATACATTAGATGCATTTTAAGGGTAGTTATGGATACAGGCTCAATTTAATTGAGTTGTCCATAATCTGAAGGTATATATGTGATATACATAATCAAGATCATCCAAGTATTGATGAGACCAAAGGACAAATCCCTTAACCAAAATATTAGGACTTACGTCTTCCATTGATATGTTAGAACCAGAGTTCTTTTAGGTTTGTTGGGTAAACCCAAGCTTACTCTACACAAATATGTTCAAACCATGGAAATTCGATTTTTGGATTAATGGGTTGATCCTAACTAGAAGTGTTGATTTGTTGGGCAAACCCAAGGTCAACATGGATAGAGGCAAAGTTGGGTTATAAACATGGGATGTATATAAATCAAGAGTTGATAACCCAATGAGTGTGCTAAATCAACAGTTGATGGCATAAGTCGATAGTTGCATAATTGAATGCAATTAGAATGAATGATACCTACTAATTGACCTAAGGTAGCTTGTTGGGCAAACCCAAGGTCATTCTTAGGGATATCAAATATCAACCTATTAAGGGAAGTATAAGTTTTCCCAAATTCGTAATAAGTTCTAGATTTGAATAAGAATAATGGGACCTATAATGCATGTGATTAAAGTCCTTATCAATATGCATTAATGTACATTCTAACACCTTCTCTCATTATTCTAGGTTACTGAATTGTCACGATCCCTTTTAGTGTGAAATTACACTCCCTATTAGGTTCCAACAAACTCATGGGACCTAACTTCTTAGATTGGCTACATAATTTTAGAATTGTTCTCAAATCCAAAAAACTAGAATATGCCCTAGATGAACCACTTCCTGACCCCCTGTTATCAATGCATCTGATGAAGATTAGAAAGCTTATAAGAAGCTATTGGATGATAGTGAGTTGGAGCTATATAATGCTAGCTTCTATGTCACTAGAACTACAAAAGCAGCAGGAGGCTATGAATGCTCATATAATAGTCTACCATTTGAGGGAATTGTTTGAAGAGCAAGCTTGGTCTGAAAGGTTCGAGACCTCAAGGATGCTTTTCCATTCTAAGATGGATGAGGATACATTGAAAGGTTAGGCAGTTTGGGCTTCATTATGGATCATGAATTAAGTATAGACTTGATTCTGACTAGTTTGACTGATAGTTATTCACAGTTTGTGCTTAATTATTAGATGAAACAAATATCCACAACTATACCTAAGCTAATTAATTTGCTTAAAACAGCTGAGTAGACTGTCAACAAAGATAGTAAGGTTGTGATGCTGGTAGACTCTACTTTTGGTTTTAAAAAGAAGAACCAAAAGAAGAAGAAGAAGTCCAAGAAGCTAGTGGGAGGTGTAGCCAAGAAGAAGGCAAAGGAGATAACACCAAAGGGGATATGCTTCCATTGCAATAAGGAAGGATATTGAAAGAGGAATTGCAAAGCTTATCTGGAGTCACTGAAGCAGAAGAAGGCATTGGATTCCCTACCATCTACTTCAAGTATGATATTTGTCATTGAGGTTAATACTATTTCTGATCATAACATTTGGGTATTAAATACCAGATATGGCTCACATATATATGTTGATACGCAGGGTCTTAGGGATAGTAGATCGCTCAAGAAGGGAGAGATGGACCTACGTATGGGAAATAGAGCAAGAGTTGCTACATTAGCTGTAGGGACATTTGTTTTGTATCTTCCTAATAGACTAGAGTTAGTTTTGGAAAATTGCTATTATATACCTGTTGTAACTAAAAACATTGTATATGTTTCATGTCTTACTAAAGTGGGATTTCATTTAACTTTTTCAAGCAATGGTTGTTCAATTAAGTTGAATGAAATGTTGTATGGTATTGCTACATTGTGCAAAGGAATTTACATATTAGTTATGTCCAATCCAATTTTAAATATCAATAACAGTAAAAGACAAAAATGAGATAACTTAAAGTCATCTTACTTATGGCATTGTCAATTGGCCATATAAATGAGAAACACAAGATTAAGCTACACAAGAATGGTAGCCTAGGGTCATTTGATTATGAATCATATGAAACATGTGAATTTTGCTTGTTAGGCAAGATGACTAAATTACCTTTTAAAGGAAAGGGTGAATGATGGATAGGTTATTAAACCTAATACATTCTAATGTATGTGGGCTGATGTCCATTTATGCCAGAGGTGATTTTGTGTACTTTATTACTTTTATCGATGATTATTCATGATATGGGTATGTGTATCTAATGAGATACAAGTGTGAAGAGTTTGAAATGTTCAAACAATTTAGACATAAAGTAAAGAAATAACTCAATAGAAGTATTAAGACACTTCGACCAGATCAAGGTGGTGAATACTTAAACGAGGAATTTCTAACTTATCTCAAAGATAATGGGATAGGATCCCAATGGACTCCACCTTAATAGTGTGGCTAAAAGGAGAAATCGAACTTTGTTAGACATAGTAAGGTTGATGATGGGCTTAGCAGATCTACCAAAATCCTTTTGGGGTTATGCACTCGAGACTGCTGTTTATATGACAAATAGTGTCCCTTCAAAGGTAGTTGAAGTTACTCCATATGAGATATGGACTAACAAAAGGCCTTATCTTTCTCATATGAAAGTTTGG
>JANZXP010000196.1:23620912-23641344 GCA_027576715.1 Erythroxylum flavicans | reverse complement strand
TGAATGAAGTGTCTTTGATAATTGTTGTTCTTAATTGTCATCTTGCAACAAATCGAGAGAGTGAGTGAGATGAAAATTATGTAGGATTGTACAACAAGAGTTGGTGACCTATAGACTAGCAATTATTATGTCAATTGAATAATTAGTAGAGAGATCTCAATTAGTCAATTGATCATCTATAAGATAGTGTAATAACTAGTTGAATCAGTAAAGTCATTAGGTAGGTTGAGAGATCGTTCAATCGATTCCCGTAAATTCAATTAGAGACAAATAGTTACACCTTGAGAGAGGGTAATTAGTACATGCAGAAATCTAGGATAAGACACAATTCAATCAATAAAACGTGAGGGAAGATAGAATAAGGAAAAAGTAATTCCTAGCATTCCGATCCTTGAATTCAGACTTTCTACATTTGCGTTATTGTACATTGTTTTACATTAGTCATTTTAATTTTAATTTAATTTTCTAGATTAATTGCATTAGACAATTTTATTTCTTAAACAAAGTCTTTTCTAAATTAAGTGGTGTCTGGGTATTAATCCCTGTAGGATCGATATCCACTCTTTCTAACTCTAAGTCACGACCCATTCACTTGCAGTTTTTAAGCTTAAAACTAGTAGATAGGTTTTACAATCCATCAATAATCATGTACAAAAGATTTTTAGTATTTGAGATATTTGATAATTGTGAAGAATTAAAGATATTCATTATTCTATATGTGAGTTAATATTTTTAGTTCTAGGTTATGTAGCAGTGGTTGCTTAATAATACATTTTTCATTTAGTGAAAATGATTAATTGGATCAATAAGTTCGTTAATGAACTTGACATAGTTCCTTGCATTTTTCAAGATAGTAATGTACTATATAACATTAGAGTCGTTGGACATGTAAAAAGAGCTAAGGTCTTATCAAAGATCTAAGGATGTATTTAGGCAAATTTTCTTAATTATGATAATAATTAGGATGAAAGTTGTAAGCTTTAAATAAGTATTCACTATAGAGATATTTATAGAATTCTCCAACTAAAACACCATCCCAACAGTAGCATGATCATAATATAGTGATATGGTATAAGATGTTTAAACAATTGGCTTAGTGCAAGTGGAAGATTGCTGGTTTATACCCTACAGTCAATTAGTAGTTGTAATTTAGTGAAAAATAATTTAAAAGCATTCTTTATCTTGTACATATTTAGATAATATGATAAAATAGGATAATTATACATTGAAAATGAAATTATATTGAGATTATAATTATGAGATTCATATTGCATTTATGTATTATTCCTAAATTATTCTTAGTCGTTGTTCTATTAACAATAATTGAACTTAAAAATACTAGCACACGTTACGTTTTTTCTTATGAAGGAAGTAGTCGATCTTATAAACTAAAGTGTGGATATTCTTAAACAAATGTATGGGTGCTTGTTAGATAACAAATTCACTAAACTAACCTCATATGAGAAATCCATTTGGAACATTACTTGTTTTTCTATGAAAATTCTCATTGTGATAATTGTATAAGTGATCTTTTGACTTGAGGTCTTCAAAGTTATCTTGCATAGTGATTGCTATGTTTTGATACTACTTATGACCTATTCTAATCAGAGGTATTTTAGTTAGTAGTTATTGTATGTAGCATGAACTATATGGAGTTATTTAATTGATAAAGATAGGATTCATCACCCTAAAGTAATTAGGGAAATTATTTCTTTGTTCTTAATTAGTATTAATTCGGAAATCCTTGACCAAGCTGGAATGACGTTTTGTAAATAGTTTACAAATGTCATTAACTGAATCAACAATTAATGGTGGAGAAATAATATGACTAGACTCAAAATAGATTAGACCTTAATTTTATGCTCTATGTCTAATCGAAACATTGAATGATGAAAGGATTGAATTATATAAAAAAACATACATAAAAAGATTAGATAAAGCCATTTTGACAATCATGCACAAAAAGATTAGATAAAACTATTTTGACATTCCTAAATATTTGGATGGTCATGATATGTTGCTAGACATTACTCTTAATATATGGATATAAATTGTTTAATTAGAGAATTAAAGATAAATTAAAAGAGTTTAATTTATCTAATCCTAAATATGATTTAGGGTTATAATTTGTATTCATTGTTAACATATTTGTGAACGTAAACCTAATGGGTCTCATATGAAGAATAGATTAAAGAAAGCAAAGATATTTTAATAAAGTTAGACTTGATTGTAAAATTTGAGAAACTTTATGATTAAATATGATACATATAATAAATAAGGATCAATATGAGATATTGGATCTCATTTGGCATAATTAGTATGTAGTTAGAATTATTTGTAATTATAATTAAATTTTAATTGAAATTAGAATTTAATTTCAATTAAATTACTAAAATGTCTAAAATATATTATAAATAGGTTTAAGCTCCAATGAAGACAGCACTTCTTGCTTAACTCTTGGTGTAAGAGTTATAAAGTTTTCTCAACATATTCTGTAGATACTGTTAGAAGTTAGACACTTGTGCAACTATGATAGTTGAGATGAATTGATTTCAAAAACGATTTAAGGGAGATGACAAGAAAAGTATCAAGCTTCGGAATAAGATACGAATTAAGATTCACACTTTATTATAATTTATATATTAATCATATTATAGAATTAAAGTAATTTTGGTTTTCAAGAAGTTAGATACAAAAAAGTTTTATAATTATTTCGCTACAGTCGGGATCGGATCTCGTCCTAATTTCCCAACAACTACGTCTTTGATATTGTTTAATCATAGGGATTTCTTTGTCTTAGTTCACTCTCTTATTAAACCTTAGGTTTCTTTGTTTTGTTTTAAATTAAATCTATGTACAACTTAATTTGGAGGTAAAATATAGCTGATATATTTGCAAAACAGCCGATGAAGTGACTTTTTGTTGTTGTTGTTGTTGTTGTTGTATTGGAATAGTAGGGAATTATCTCCATTTTTTTTTTAATCTCGAAATGAATTTCCTTTTTTAAGAAAAATGATATTTTCAATTATTTTATTATTTTTCTTTTTTTGTTAAGTAATGGACAGAAGGTAACTACAAACAAAAATTGTAAATTTTTCATCAATTTACAGTTAGAATCTACAATTATGAAAAAAAAATGGCACCTTCAATAAACTTTCTTTTCGTTTTTTATTTTGTTTCATAAATACATTTTCCTTTTTTTAATTTTTTCCATAAATTAACAATGATGAAGTACAATTGTGAAGGCAATAGTATTTTTTTTCCTTTTTTATTTATTAATGATCAAAATGTAACCTATGCTTAATATAATTTTAATTTTTGAAATAGATGACATAATGAAATAAAGCAAACTAATATAGAGGTTTGATGTATTTTAGTTCATAAAAGACTAAAAGAGCATTTTTGTCTAAAAAAAATATGTACAGTTACGATGATGTCACGATAATATAGGTGTAAAAAAGTTGTTTTGAATTTTAAGCTTTGTAGATGGGTGATCAAGAGGGTAATAAGTCCATTTTTTAAAATAACACAAGGGATAAAACAAACAGGGTTAAATGTACTTTTGCCTTATTATTTTTTACGAGGTAAGATGCCTCCTAAACTTTGTACCGTATTAATTGCTCATCAGGGTAGGTCAGATCATTCCCAATCAAATGCGGAAATGTCCTAGAAGTCGACAAATAACCGTGATCTTGGCTGTTCAAGCCATAACAACAACAACAACCGAAAAAAAAAAATGACAAGACATTTACGCCAAGTTGGTGACAGAAAGACACCGTAAAGAACTTTTCTCCGTCAAAATTTGACGTCGTGAATATGGCAAGTTTCACTTGTGAGAAGGCCAGTGCGTAGGATTGTTTGTTATCATGAAACGAGCGAATATTTTTGTTTTGTAAAAATGGAAAACAGAGGAGAGGACGCAATATTGTTTAATAAGAGGAAACTAACTCTCAAGTTCCTTGCCAATTGAACCACAAGTATCCAAAGCCTGAGACTTTGAACACTAAATAGAACGTTTAATAGCAGAACGTACTCTAAAAGAATAAGGTTTCAATTTCCAAGATATCCTGAAACCATAGCTATATAATTACATACATTTTCACTTCAGCTTACTGCTCCATTGACCTGCTCCTCACAATTTTTGTTTTCCCAAACCTAGGGCATGAGTAGATCGAAGGGATTAGTAATTCTGGACCTGATAAAGCATTAATATGCAGGATCCTAATTCTTGCTGACGTTAGTGGAGCCAGCTCTGGTGGGAATATGTACTCACAAAGTTATCATATAATCCAGTGATTAAACTTTCATTCCACCGGGTACATAGTTTACAATCTCATTATCTTCACAACAACACAAGCTGAAATCCCAAATACTAATCACCATCATCAAATGAAGAACCATTGCACCACAACACCAGTATATTCATCACCAACTAAACTCGATACAACATTTCCTGTTTCCTTGTAAGAGGCGCTCCAAAATTTTGCTTCTCAAGTAGAGACAGCACCATGAAAACATTTGCTAACTTTTGAGCTCTTCATTGGCTAGTAGAGTATCTGGAAGTCCAATACTTTTCAATCTCCTCTGCCGTTCTTCCTGGAATTCTCCCAGCAATTAAAGGCCACCTGGAAAGAATTTGGTCCATCTAAAACATTTCACTTTCAGGAAAGAGAAAGAGAGGAGAATAAGAAGTCAAGGAAAATTAGAAAGGAAAAAAGATATTGAGCTCACCTCTCCCCAACCAGATTGTACATCCTAGTAATGAGGATTTCCTCGTCCTCTGAGAATTCAGGCTTAGATGTATCTTGGCTGCTTGATTCCTCTGTGTTTGTACAACCCAAGAATAAAAGTAAATGATGATGTACTTTAATTCAACTATCTCGTAATCATGGAACAAAATGATGTCTTGTTTTTAGCATAGATAATTGTCCTACATAAACCAGAAAAATCCAGAAGCAAACTACAGTTGAAACGGAAAAGAGCAAAATTAAGCGGAAACAAGCTATTTGAGAAAGTAATCCTATACTTGGAATGAAAATAAGCGTAAGAAAGTGACAGGTAAAAGAATTCAATCCGAGAAATAAAGGAACCAAATGAAATACCTCTAGAATCAACAGAAACATTATCAACAGAGGAATTATCCAAGTTAGCCATCAGAGGTTGAAATAAAGTGTGAAAATATCTACGCTCTGTTGTATTGGTTTCTTTTTTTTCTATGTGGAGAAGGAAAAGGCAATGTGTGTGTGTTTGTGATTGTGTGTGTGTGTGAAACTAAACAATGAGGGAGATATTAATAGTCGTAGGAAAGATTCCCGAGAAAAAGAAAGTGGTCTTCGTGGAGATGACAGAAGAGAAGAATGGGCGGTGTGAAGAATGGTAGTTGAAAATAGGATGGTAAGGGTCCAACTTTGATAGGTAGTTGAAATGTTTGGTTGTTGTTGGTTGGTAACTAAAATTTTTTAATTTACACAAGCCCAGCCCAGCTCTTCAATTAATTCTTTTTATGACACCAAATTATTTTGAGAAGAACTAATCGAATATCAATTCAACTGCTGAAGAAAGATATTATTAAAAGAGTTAAGATGCTTTTAGTGTCGCCAAATTACGTCCTTTCTTTTAAAATTGATTGGAGGAAATAAATACCAAGTGGATTTCCTTTTTCTTTTAATTTCCTGAGATTGGAAAATAAATGTAGTAATGTGATTGTGACGTGGAACATATTGATTGTAAGCATCTATCCATTACTGGCTGAGGAAAGTTTGGTGGGCGCCTTAATCAGAAACGGCCTTTTACATTAAGAAATAATTAAGAAATTGACAAGCACAGTAGGCGACAATCGTTTGGACTTGTGCGACCTTAGTTGACAAATAATTAACTAACACTAAACTTGCCCATTACTATTACTTAATTCTTCTTACCAGCGCGACCAATAGAAATATTAGTTGACAAATACTGGAACTAACGCTAAACCAGTAAGCCCGTCCATAAATATTAATTCCATTACTATTACATTTTTCTTTTTTATATGTATTAAATTATCTTTTAAATGAATACAAGATAAATAATTCTTTTAAAGTTGAAATGAGTTATTCTCTCTCATTCAAACTTTTTGTTTTTTTTTGGGGGGGAAAATGAATGAAATCATATTAACTCTAATAAAAACTTGCTCATCATTACAATATGAATTCTTTTGCTACTTAGCTATCAGCTTATAACAATATTAGAATTACAAGTTTGATCATAGCAGTTGTATATCAAAACAAAACATTTACTAAACATTAGTTATAGGATCCATCCATTCTTCATTTCAAGAGAGAGTGAGTTTTGCACATTCTTTGCAATCAAGATGGCTCTAACCCAATTCAAATTTTGTTCTACTAGTTGGTATTTGTCTATCTCCTTTGTAGAGTCTACTGTTCCTCTCTTTCCAAAAGAAGTAGACTATAGCGGTGAATGTTGTTTTAAACTTCTTCCCATTCTGTTTTCCATGCTTGGCGAGATTAATGAACCAATTTAGAGTATAACCCCATTCATATATGTGATTACATAATGCTAGAATTTTTAATATTCAGCTCCATACTGCTTTAGAGTATCTGCAAAGAAAGTATATGTTATTTATGCCTTTCTCAACTTCCTTGCAGACACATGTTGAGTTATCTATGCCAAACCACCTACATTTGGTTTTTATTAAGAGACTATTTCCATAAGAGTTCATATTAGGGGACTTCTCTAGAGCTGCCTGAGAATAGCTTGTGACAAGAGTTGTTTGCGAATGTTTCCATTCGGATTTAGAGCCCATGTAATGCAATCTTCTCCATACCGATTTGCATTTGAGGTAAATGGACTGCAAGTATTAAGAAACCTTTGAAGTTCCCATACCAATCGCCATTTTAGATGAGTAAAGAAATTTTGGAGTATAAAGGGATTATATTCCTTAGTTGGATGATCTAATTTCTTCGTATAAAGGGACTAGAATCTGACAAGTTATCGAACCAAAACCATAGTTTTGCTCCATTTCCTAGCTTATGCTTGATCTAAGGACATATCATGCTTCTTGTTGAGCAAGTTTTATCTAATGTAAAACCCCCAATATCTGTGAGTATACAGATCATAACTTATAGTATCAAAGGTGTCAATTCTACGAGGAAATAGTTAAGACTAAATAAACCTAAATTTGTCTAAGGAGATAAAAGATGATAAAAATTAAATTAAAACATAAATTTAAAACAATTAAGTCAAGCAAATAATCTAATAACAAATGAGCTACGATAAATACGTGAGGAAAATTAAGGATGAAGCTTAGGATTCATTCTATCGTTATTTTGTTCCCTAACCGTTATTGATTCAATTATATGTTGATTCTAGATCTTCTAAGCGATTGACTACTCTTTCTCAAGACCTAATCAATTAACCCTAATTTATTACGAAACTCCAAATTTTGGAACCTCTCGATTCACAAAATCTGCCTAAAATTTTCAACTAGTTCTTAAGTGATCTATTAAATAATTGGGTTTTCAAACAAGATCTCTCTTTGCATGATTACCAATTTGATATTTGAGAGACTTACTAGGTCACTAACTGTCATTATGCAACCTAATCGAATTACTTTTGACTCACTCTCTTGATCTATTATCGAAGTATTAGCATACCCAAATATCATAACACCAGAAAATTGAATTGAAATCAATAACAACCAAGTCACAAAACATCTCCAGAACAAATCCAAATCTTAAAATTAGAGCATCCTAAACTTGAGTAACATATTTAAATCCAAGATACACGTCAACTTTAATAAAATAAACAAAGGAAAGAATGAAAGAACTTGATTTTAACTCAAAATTGAAATCTAGAATTTCTGGATTGCTCTTCTTGCTCCTCCTTCTTGTTCTCTCACTTTGGAAGATGGTGGCTGCTCTTTTTTGTGTTTTCTTGTTCTTTTATAGTTCTTGAGGCTTCTAGGGTTTACCCACTTAATTTAGTTCCAAAAATAGCCCCAAAACATCAAATTTATGAAATAAGTTGAGTTCTGAAAAGGCTGAAATTCGTTGGAATTGTTGTCTATGCCCTCTGCCACTATCGTGGCCTGCTTCCATACTTCCAATTATTCTCTTTTCTTCAATTTCCTATTTCCATACACTCAAACACACATAACACACCTATTAAAACATAAAATTAAGATCTAAATCATGCCCAAAACCACATAAACACTTAGAATATAAACAAACACTAATAATAACATAATTCTAAGCCTGTATACATGATAATCATCTAAGAAACACTCAAAGCACACTTAAACATCTATCAAAACATAGTATAATTTACACCTATTAACATCCCACACTTAAACTTTTTCTTGTCCTCAAGAAAAAAAACAAAAACAAAACACAACTTAATTAAACCAAATAATAACACATACATTCATGCAACATACATTAATGATACGATGGCATCTAACTTCATGAAACCAATTTAACCTCAAAGAACAATCATTCAAGTTGTTCCAACATATTAACCTATGAAATTTATGGCTAATCACTTTGGGTTGAATATACATACTAATCAAGATATTAACATCATATTCATTCACTTAAAGCACTTGTACACATACATTGATAATTAGTAATCAACCAAAATTTGCAACCATCACGAAATAACCTTTCATGAAAATTTTTTCTATTTTCAAAGATTGATAGGATTTATTTATCAAAACATCATTTTGTTCATTTTCTTTAATTTTGACCTAGTCTTTTGACATGAAGGCAAAAATTTATGATGAACGTCCTTAGGTTACTCAACTAGGACACGTTTTATTAATAGGCTTGGTCGGAATATCATTCAAGCCTTTTGACATGAAGGAAAACATTTCTGACGAATTGACCCAGTTACTAAGTTAGATCATATTCTCAATTGGTTACTAGCTCTATTCATAACTTGAAGGCCAGTGGAATAGTTATTTATTAAAGATACATACCCTTTTTTTCACATTTCACATAGCCTACCTCATTTCTTTTAGCTAATCTTCCTTATGAAAGGTTACTAATGCTGCTACTTATTCAATTGACTTATAATTATAAAGGTATGTAACAAATTTCCTAAGGTGAACGAACCAAGTCATGTCCTAATTAACATGCATATTTAACCGAAGATACTTAGAATACAAATTTCACAAGCTAATATGTCTTTACAACTTAAAATACTATGTTCAAAGCTAAACTAATTCTATAAAGTTATAGCCATTGACACATTGACACAATTCACACGTATGCAACAAATTGTTCACACAATGTCAATCTAATCAACAAACTACGACAATATGATATGCAAAATTTACAAACATATGACATGCCAATGCACAATCCTCCCTACACTTAGACAATACATTATCCTTAATGTGAGAAAATAAACAACAACAAAAATATGAAAATAAAAATAACAAGAAATAATTAAAAGTAAAGGTTAAAGGCACGAAACCACTTATTGAGAATGAGGTGGTGATGCGATGGGATGGAACTTGGAGGCACTTAATGCTATAAAGATCCAGCTATTCCACTCCCCTACAAAATAAACATAAAAGAAATAAAAATAACAAGCATCAATAAAATAAAATAAAAAGTAAAATAAAAGTAAATCTTACCCTAATTCTTGGGTTGCATCCCAAGTAGCACTTAGTTAATGCCATTAGCTAGACATTTCTTCATGTTTATGTTCAACCTGGGTCTATTATGAGTGGCTTGCTTCCACCAATGCTGCCCAATTTCAGTTTAGTACCCTATAAATAAGCTACATGTTAGAAGATAATCAAAAGGATATAATTAATCAAATTAAGCAATCCAAGTAAGTTCAATAATCTCCTTTTTGGTAAAAAATTATCAACAAAATAGGGAATAACAAAACTCCCTGAATCTTCCATCGAATTCAACAGTTTGACTTCTAAAAAGGTGAATTGTTCTCTTTCTTTCTCAATTACCTTCGTCTCCTTTTCTTCTTCTACTTCGTGAATAGAGACTTACTTATGTGCTTCAAGTTTTATGTTCATCATCATCTGTTCTTCTTTCTCCGGCTTCTTTAAAGATTCAACTACATCAACTCTTATTAATGGTATTCTTGGTGGGTAGGGTGGAGGGGGAACACAGGGAGTGTCTTCATCCATTTTATGCTTTTCTTGGTCCTCTACAAGGTGGGTTTTTGGTTGTTTTTCTACTGGTTCTTCTAGCTCTTTCCCACTCTCAAGTATAATAGTCTTAAATTTCTCTCTTGGATTTTCTTCCATTTTGCTTTGAAGACTTCCCATACTTCTTCTAGATAATGTAATAGCAAGTTGTCCCACTTAAACTTCCAATTTGTGAATACAAAAGGCATTAGTCTTTGTTACTTGGTCAATTTGCCCTTCTAGCCTCTTTTGGGCCTCATCTAGACTTTTGAGCTTGTCCATGATCTTGTCTAATTTGGAATCATAGTCATTGGATTTATCCTGTTGAAATCCATAAGGCCCTTGATTTCAAAACTGATTTTCCTTATCGTTAGACCAAGAAAAATTCAGGTGCTTCTGCCACCCTGAATGGTATGTGTTTAAGTAAGGATTAGTACCTCCCTGACCAACTTGTGCTCCTATGAAGTTGAATTGTAGCATGTTGTTATTTTCCACTAGGAAGTGATCAGCTGTGATATGGCTCTCTTGTCTGCATAAATCGCATCCATACTGAATTGCTTTGAATGGAGAGGAAGATGTAGCTTTCAGGCTGTTCAAGCTATTCAGTTGCTTGGTTAGGTTGTCAATCTCAGCCTGCAATTTTTCCACTGAATTGCAGCAATCATTCATTTTGGATCCCAAAAGGATGATTGTTGTCTACTTTTTTCCGATGTCTAAAAATAGTTATTATATTCTATCTCTTCTAACAGATTGTGTGCTAGTTCAACTATTTTCCTCATGAATGATCCTCCAGCAGCTACATCTATAGTGCCCCTCATAGGTGGATTAACTTCATTATAGAAGGTTTGCAATAAGAAGCTATTGGGTAGGTTATGATAAGGACAATTCCTTTGCAACTCCTTATATCGCTCCCACACTTCGTATAAAGACTCCCAATCATTTCGCTGGAATTTGATAATTTCCTTTATCAATCTTCTTGTCTTGTTTAGAGGGAAGTAATTATTTAAAAAAACTTGCACCAACTGCTCCTAAGTTGTGACGTTAGTTGGGTTGAGAGAATTCAACCAGGCCTTGGCTCTATCCCTGAGTGTAAAGGGAAAGAGCTTCATCCTAATAGCATGAATTATGCTTTATCTTGTTAGTTCAATTATGCTTGATTTTAGACATCCTAAGGTTTTGATTACCCTCTCTCGAGATCTAACCAAGTAATCCAAATTGAAATAGATAATAGTTGATTTGCTATCTCTTAATTCACAAAATTACTCCTAACTACTCAATTAGATTTAAAGTAATCCCAAGGTTAATAAAATCACAATTAAGATCTCTCTTCAATTGATTATTAATCTAATATTTGTACGTCTATTAAGGTATCAAATCTTGTTATACAACTTAATATAGATAACTTTCATTCAATCTCTCGATCTTTTATCAAGTATAAGTGTAATATCTTGTTTTCCCGTACTGAGGGTTAGAACGCTATATTACTATATATTAGAAAATAGGAAATGCATTGCATTTACATGCATATCACTAGCCTAGGTATACACACATGTGATTATTGATTTTCTGTACATATTACAAAGAGTATACATGCACTCAATGGACATTCCGGGTATGAATGATTTTTAAATGATTATGATGTGAATTGAGAATTTTGTGTCTTGAAAATTGGTTGATGAGTTATAATTGGTGATTTAGAAATTATTCGTTAAATTTGGGAGATTTCTGAAATTTTGGGTATTTTTGGACTAGGAAAAATGTCAAGTGGCAAGACAAATTGATTTATGATAGTAGAAATAAGTGACAATTGATAGTAGAAATAATTGACATATGGTAATAGGATTTAATGACAGGTGTCATAAAAAATTTGGTGACCATTTGATTAGAAATTGTGAGACAAATAGTCTAGTTATTAAAAGTGTTCAAAAGGAACCATAGGGAGGTAACAAGTGGCAAGTGATAAGTGTCACTACCACTGACCACTCATCCCTCACAACTCTCTCATATGAAAGACTAACTTTTTATTATCTTTCATTCTTATCTTTCGATACTTGCTTCTTTTCTTCATCTTCTTCATTTTCTTCTCCATCCCACGACCATCTCACTCTCACCCTTACCACCTTGATTTTTGCCAAGCTCCCATACTAGCCATTTCAAAATCCTTGCTATTTCATCATCTTATGATTAGAAAAGAAAAACATAAACTTTTCCTTCTTGAAGGATGATGATCGTGTGATTTTTGGAGAGTTAGGTTGAACACAATCTTGAGCTTTACCACCATCTTTCATCTTATCACTACAACAAATTGTTGTCTTCTTCATTTTTGTTGATAAAAACCGAGCTTATTCTTTTTGAAAAGTTGATGATCGTGTAGCATGGACAAAGTTAGGGTTACATGATCTTCAAAGTTTGTAGCTAAAATAAGTAAGTGATATATATGGATCTTTATGGCTTGTTAAATAAAACATATATGATGACTATTTTGAGAAGAGTTAAATATATGTTTTAACGTGGATGTAGAAGTAAGCAGGTTTATGTTTTGATTTTAGTACAAATGATCAAAAATAGATTATGAGTTGAAGATGTTTTGAGATAGATTGGTTATGAAAATGGAGTTTGAATAAGAGTTGAAAGTTGATGAATGTATGGATATGTTTGATATTCTATTTTTATATAGATGATGAACCATAGGTTGTGAGTTGTTTTATGAATGATGTTTATTAGAAATTGAGGTAAAAATGATGAAGATATGATGTTTAAATGATGAACTATGGAGAAGATTTGTTTGATGTAATATGAAAGAGACAAAATCTGGAAAAGTTAGGAATGCTTGTATAATGGGATTAGGTGAATGAAATTGAATCAATTGAGAAGAATTTTGTGAGTTTTAAAGCAATCAATATGGTAGTTAGATAAGTATGAAATGAAGTTGCATAAATGGAAGTGAATTCTGGAAAGTTTGGAGTGTTAATGACGGTTCTAAGTATGTTGAATTCGTGAAAAATGAAGGGAGAAAGGTAGAGCAGGATCGTGGCCTTCAGTGCAGGATCGTGGCCTAATTCATTAGGTTTTATTACGATCATGGCACCCATCCCACGACCATGGCCAGTTGCAATGGCTTCTTTCAAGATCATGGGCTAGCATATTAAGTGAATTGTTGTCTTCTAAGTGATGTTTGGAATAACTAATGATGAGGTACTTTCTTGTGATATAATTAGGCTTAAATGAGGCTTGAAATGAACCTAGTTGATGTTTAGTTAGTTGATAAAGTGATTGACATGTTTAGGTTTAGTAATTGAGGTTATAACTTTAGAATGGATTGATGAGATGAATGATGTGAATTAAGGATACATATCTGGGATTGTCATTAAGCATGCATTATATATAACACATATACATATGTGTATGATTGAATACTTATGTGATTGAGCAAATTGAGTAATGTGTAAATTTGTGTATTGCATAATATAGAAGCGCAAATAGAAAGACAGCATCCAAACATTACCGAGACATCAAGGCAATAGCTATCTGGAGCGTACTGTGAGTAACCTAGATGTTTTCACTAAGATCATTGTATTTGCTTAAATTTCAATTATTGAACTATTATTGATGTGAATGTGTTAATTCCAGACATTAATAGTTCGAGGCATTCGATGAATGAGAATTTCATTGGAAGTGCTCATTGAATGTGAATCTGAAAGAATAAGTGTACTCAACCAAGTTGTTGAACATTGGACTTATGTCAGATGAAAAAGTGAAAAGTGAATGTGTTTACTGAATGAATGTGATTGATTGAATATATGTGATCTGATGCATTTCATTACATGATATGCATGATCAGATAAAGACAGTTGTAACTAAAGTAGTCAATGAAAAAAAGCTTAAAGCTCAGAATATGTTTAAGAGTCATAGGCTCACTAGTAAAACAAGCCCGGTATCTACAATGGATAGGGACAGTTATCAATAAGCCTAGTATCTATAATAGATATGGGACAGTTAAAAAGGCACTCGGTCATATCAATTAACAATTGAAATTGAGTGACATGTACATTGCATATACAATTTGATATGTACTAAATGAAATATTTGATATGAGTTGTTTGAACTGCACTGAATTTGAATTGTGAAATAATGTGCAACATGTGATTATGTGAACTGTCTCTGAACTTTGAAATGTAAATTGTCTATGTGTTTTGATATAAGTGAGCACATCAATAATAGCTTGCTCACTGAGTTCGCAAAACTCATCAAAATTACAACGTTAGCTTTTAGGTACGAGAGTGGAGATTTAGCTTCTAAGACAAATTAGAGGAAACTTAGAACTGCAATTGGAGTCAAGAAATGACTCAAAGGTTGGTCAGCTGATACAGAGGAGATAGATAGAGTGTTTTATTTAGTTCTCATTTCATGTAGAGCGTTGTAAAAGAGCATTAGAATCTTATAAGCTTTTGACACTATAAATATATAGATTATAACGCGCAGTTTCACGAAACATGTGCCTGTATGTCAGATGGAGGTTCGAGTAGTGTGCCTTATGGAACCGTGTTACAATAAGCTCTACAAATAACACAAAGCAATATTATATTTAATTTAACAAGATAAAAATTAAACAAAACAATTTAAGAATAAAACCTAATATAGATTTAGAATTCCATGATCATGTTCACATAACAACTAATCATAATTGAAATTCAAGATAATGAAATAGAATAAGAAACTAATGAATAAGTTTGAAAGCGTTGATTTGGAAATTCTGGAAAGTTAAATTAACTTGATGTTTCCACTCTTTGATCTTCTTCTTTACAATGTGTAGAGTATTTTTGTATTTTTGCTCTTTCTTTTTAAGTATCTTTGATAACTCTTGTAACCTCTCTCTAAATTCATACTCTTCCAATCTGCCTCTTTAATGTAACCTTCTTATTATCCTTATGTATCAACAAAACTAGGATTTCTGAGATATACAGGGGCACTTACATGGTCATGTAGATGACTGCGTATCTCCAAAAACTACTTAATTCATAACTTTACATGATTATAGAGACTTACAAAGGCAACATACATGACCATGTACGTTAATATCCACGGGCATGTAACTCCACACAAGCAGGAATTGTGTCTTTGAAGTTCCACATGTTTACAGTGACTTACAAGATTACTATATATAACCGTGTATCTCCACAATTGCTTCACTTCTTCCATTCTACGCCATGATTTCACCCGAATATATCTTCTCTTGATCTATGAAGTCAATTATTACCTAAAAACACAATTAAAGCAAATTAAGTACTAAAAATATTATAAAACTCTTACATAACAAGCAAAATATATTAAATATAGGCATACAAATATAAATAATAATTGTCTATCATTAGGTAAGGTTAAAAGGCCAAACCAGTCAAAGCCAAAAGGTTTAGGTATTGACATGATACTAAAAGGGAAAATCACGACTATAAAGGCAAGAAAAGGTTGAAAATGAGGGAAAATTCAAACTTTGTTAATGGAATAGTTATTTATTAAAGATACAAATAACTATTTATTTATTTCTTTGTTGATAACAAATAATTATTTCACTGGCCTTCGAGTTATGAAAAAGATGTCAATAGATCGGACCGGACCCAGGTCGCCCTCGGCCCGGCCCAGCCCGGCCTCAATAACGGTGGGCCGCAGGCAGGAATGGGCCACCCAGCGGCCCGGCCCGCCGACGGGGCTGACGGCCTGTGGGTCGAGCCAAACTCGACCTGTCTATATTTTTTAATTAAAAATTACAAAACGACACCGTTTTGTGGGGTCGCGACAGACCATGGTCGGCATGACCCGTCAAACTCGGACTAAAAACGGGCGGACCGGGTCAAAATTGCCACCTCTATTTCAAAGAGGCATAAACATAGAAAGGACTAGGACGAGTAGGAAGACTAAGAAGATAGACGGGAATGCTCAGAGGAGATTAAAAAGTCCAAATTGCAAAATAATAGTGAAGGTAAATGGGATCTGGGAACGATGGACATGTTCCAAAATCAGGGGCAAGATGGTGAATAAAGAAGCTAGGATAAAGGAGCAAAGAAAGAGGTAAGAGCTTTAGAAAACAAGTGTTGTGAAGCTGCTCGAAAGTCGCCTGATCCTCCCATGACCTCCATGCAGTCCACTCTTCGTGCAAGGCAGGAGATGGACGCAGACCTTTCTCTCTGGAATTTTATTGTTCACCCATTTTTACTTTACATCATTACCATTTTTATTAGTATGATTCCGAGATTTCCGATTAGATTTTGTCCACTTATTAACTTCTAAGCACCTTTTATACTTTTCCTTACATATACATTTATGATTATAAATTGCTTATTTCCATTTACTTCTGTCACAACTAGATGGTTTTGCATACATAAGAGGAGATTGCAAAGGAAAAAAGCTGAACCACTATCTTTTCCATGTATGATATTTAAAGAGAAAATTGAAGAAATCAAATTTGTTGGAGAATTTATAATTGGACTAAACAATTATTTCTTTGACCTCTAAATGTCAATGCGTTTAAACTCAGGTAAACTATTTCTTGTATGCTAAGCAAATGCCTGAAATAATAGCCACGCCAGCAACTGCAGCGCCAAGAGATGTCAAAACCTTTATAGCTGAAACACCTGGTTTCTGAGAAGGAATTTCCAGTAGATCTTTCATCTGCACAAGAAGAAATATGATAGTTAGCGAGAAGGCCATAGGAAAAGAAATCAGAACATATAAGCTTAGCACTTTATTATAACAGAAGATACTAAGCATGTGGCTTTTCCTATAAAGAAATGGTTTTAGAAGTCCAAAAAGCAGTCATTGACCAACCACAACAGGCTGCTTCCAATGCTTCTTAATTCCTTGCAAATGTCCCTTCCCAACAACTGCAACTACCGAATTATGCTCGGTGGCCACTCTTAGTAATTGAGATGACATGTACCTAAAAGTTGATGACATTTTGCATCGACATAAGAGCTTGTACATAGGAGAGACAAATAAAGCACCTGTTGCAAGCAGTGGATTATCGCCAAAACTTATTTGAATTATAACAGTGGAGGGAAACAGAAAAAGGGTTTATTACCTGTGTCCAACCAATGAAAGTATGAATCGAGTGAATTTGAAGTTCTCCCTGGAGACCACACATACAACCTAAATCTATATTTATTCCTTACCTACATTGCCTGCTCCAAAAATCCTTCAAACAAGCCGCAATATCATAACTAACATACTGAAATGCCATCTCTCATAATATTGAAGACCTAATCTGGACGGTAATTGGAGGACAAAAGCTCAAGCTATATGCAATTTAGTTTAAACAAGCTCAATTTCACTTCTCTAACTCCATATGCTACGGAGCCACTAATGATGGGACCATTATTGGAAAACTAAAGCCCAAAAACAAATGAACCACCAAGAAGAATAGAGAAAGGAAATAAGTTGGAAATTTTAATCAAAGATGACCTTTATCAAAGTCAACCCAACTAGATACAGAGCAAGTTTGGCGCTTTGGCTATTTAAAGATACCGGCTTGCCTTAAAACTCTTTACATACACATACAAAGATCAATAATATGAATAGGCAGCATGGATTAAAAGAATTACTAACATGGAATACTTTGCTTTATAAACAAACTGAAACTACCACAATGACAAAGACAAATGAAAAAAAAAAAAAAGAATACTAACTGATCTCGTTCGAGCACAAGTGTTTCCATCAGAGTGGGGAATGCCTTGCTCATCTCTTGTATCACAAGAGTCAGCATGTCAACATCGTCCATTTCCTTTAGCTGATAATAAACAATAAAAAAACCAACTAAAATTTTAATAGTTTCAAATAGTATGTTACTTATAAATGTTTCAAGAGAATAACCATGTTACAGATAATTAGCATTTGTTACGAGGAAGAAATAGGTTAAGACCTTACAATTTCCAGAGAATAACTATACCACATACTATTGGCATTTCTATGAGTAAGAAATGAAAGATTAGAACTATTACCATTTTATTGAGATCCTGAGGGCTCGGTAAAAAAAATGCTTGAAATAGTAACGAGTACAACAATTTTGCCTTGTGCCAAAGGGGCATTTTCATCCATGTCCTTCGTAAAGTAATCTGTTTCAGTTATCACATTTCAACCTTTTTAAATGGATACAAAAACTGGAAAGAGAAAGCACAAGATCCACGATAAAGTAGAAAATATTAAAGCAAGACAGTTCCTGAAAATGCAGAAGTTCCATGAAGGTTTCTATAGAAAAAAGCAATGCTGCAGTTTAAATATAGTAGGTTTGGGATACGTGAATGATGAATGAGTCTGAGATGCAGACCAAAAGGACAGCACTTGTCGGTGCAACACTAGCATTGCATGGAATCAAAGTCATAATCAGCTTTCATGCTGTTAGAACACAAGTCTTCACCAATATAGAAGCCAATAAGTTCTTGAAACTGATTGAAGGATTTTCTACATGATCCTGCCCTTGATTAGCTGCCCACGCTGTAAATGAGATAAAGGGAGCAACTTGTAGAATGTGAATGAGAGGTGCATTATGGCCTAAAATATCATTGGTCCTTCCATGAGGTTATTCACGATTGGTCTCCTGATCAGTTCACATTTTGTGACGAGACTCATGTATAGTCAAGTGTGTGGCATGATATAACCATTGCTGAAACACTTAGCTTGTGGTTGTGATCATTAACGTTGAAGGTTTCTCAATTGGAAATATTCAACTAATACTGATCACATCATGAAGGATTAAATTCTCTGGGATGCAAAATTAACATTGAAAGACACCATGAAGGATTCAAGTTGTGGATATGCATGAAATTGCAATTGAACTGGAGGCAAATTACAAGGTACTGGAAAACTTCAAGATCAACTACATAATCATAGAGAAGAATGGAGGAGTCAAATAGCAGTAGCTTAGGTTAAGTTGGGGTATCAACCAATAATCAAAAGCATCAATACCAAATTCCACAACAGTCAGTAAATGCATCCCACCTGTACAGGGCGATCACCAAGTATCACTTTTGAACCATATTTTCTTGCTTCTTCAAATGCTACACGAAACTCAGAACCAGGAAAAACCTCAAGCTTATTCGCTACCTAACAAAGGAACAGTAAGGTTGTTGCAGTGTAAAATACACCAAATGTTCCAGATTTCTTTATTTATCATCACCCAAAGTATGTAAGCAATAAATTAAGAGCAATGCTGGTTTCAATTTAAAGCGAATGATGTTACCTTTGCAAGAAACCAGCTATAAAGTATCCCAAACATGTTATGCTTTTTTTTCCACATTTCTATCATTTCTGCCATAGTTGGAACCTGATCAACTAGAGAGAGATTCATAAGAAAATGGAAATTCTACCAATGAAGCATAAAAAGAATGCGCATGGTAAAATGTCAGATTAGAAAAGCATATAACAGCATAACCAGCCAAAGAAGAGATGAAGCCACAAAACCAAAAAATGGCAGATAATATCTCCTTCAAGAATGTCCAAATGAAGCCACCACAAAACATTTTACATCATACACACAACCTCCATCGACTGCTTCACAGCTCCTCGATCAAAAATTATAAAACAAATAAAGAAACAATAATCATTCCGGAATCAGACCTTTAAGTTCTGAGGCGTAAGCACAGCCACCCGACTTGAACACAACTCCAGAAACACAACCTAAAGTATATAGGCCACATGGTTAATTGAGAAACTAGTAAAAAATTACAAGCAGCCAGTTAACCAAATAAATCAAATAACTAGGCAGTTTCCAAGGGCTAAAAAACCTGTGGTTTCAATAAACTGATTACAGTTTGAACTTCTATGCAAGATTCCTGCAAAACATTACAAATATGAAAACCAGTTTAATTCCTGTTTCTGTAGACCAACTAACAAGATTAACGCTTTTACAAAGGTAATCATCAGGGACGAAACAAAAGCCACAAAATAATGATACATCATAGTTGGTTTATATGCATCTCTGGGTTTTTCTCACCAAGCAAAAAGAAAATAAAAAATTAGGAAAATGACCTGAGAAACGTGAGCAGTGCCAACTAAATACACATCGCACGTGCCGCCCTCAGCCACCGACTCACAGGATAAGACCACCACGCTCCGGCGAAGCTCCTCCGGAATATCCTTCGTCTCCGGCTCACCAGCACTGCTCGTGGAGGCTGCAGCTTCGTCGGTTTGGTCGTCGTCCCTCAGCTCATCAGCAACATTAACAATACTATCACTCAAAGACTGGGACTGGGTGTTTGGACTCGGATTTTCGATGTGAACAAAGTCCTCCGGC
>JANZXP010000196.1:23609297-23620812 GCA_027576715.1 Erythroxylum flavicans | reverse complement strand
AGTCCGAAGGTTGCGTACCCGATGCGTGAGGGTCCATTTGCAGCGGTATCTGGTGGGGTTTGGTAGCAAGGGTGGTAAAATTGGGAATTTTGATGGGTGAGGATATGAGATATGAAGTGCAAGAAACTTTGTTATGATGAGAGAGAAGGTAGTTTAGGGTGGGAGCGGCGACGGTGAAGAAGCCGCGTGACTCGAACGAGTTGACCAGACGAGCCAAGCGATTCATAAAATCAAAGACTGGGAGAAAGAGTATTTAGCGTTATGAAAATTTGACAGTGAAATTACGAAATGAGGTGATTGGATGCACGTTTCAGTCACCCTCCAGAGTACTCTCCAAAAACTCTTCTGAAAGTGAATTTGAAAGTAAATAATATGAGCTTCATTCAAAGTTGGGCATTAGATATAAAATCAAGTTTGGTTTTATTATCATTTTAATTAATTTTTAAAATAATAAATAAATTTTCTATTATAAAAATTATGTTTTAATTTGTAAATCTTTTAAAGGTAATTAGCTACTTCTAAATATTTAGAAAATTTTCCAATGTTTTCTTAAGGGCTAATTATAAAAAATCTTAATATTATTTAATTTTATAATACTAGTTTGAAATTTAAAAAGTGACATTAAAATGTTCGAATTTTTAAATTTTTGCAAAATAATTCGAGGTTAAATTTGTCGCTAATGTTACTAATGTGACATGTCAATTAAGATTTTTTTATCACGCAGTTGTCACGTAATCAGTGGTAATATACATAACATGCGTTAGTCTTTTTATATTCTATTAATATCTTGTTTTAATAGAACAATAACTATGAATAATTTAAGAATAATAAATAAATATAATATGAGTCTCATAATTATGATCTCATTATAAATTCACTTGCGATGTGTATTTATTTCATGTACTTTATCATACACATCTGAATATGTATAAGATAAAGAATGTCTTTAAATTATTTTTTCATTAAACTAGAACCAACTGATTAGCTATAGAACATAAACCAACAATTTCCTACTTGTACTAAGTCAATCGTCTAAGTATATTATACTATATCACTATATATGATGATCATGTTTCTGCTAGGACAGTGGTTTAGTGAGAGAATTATACAGGATTTTCTATAGTAAGAACTTGCTTAAATCTTACAACTTTCATCTTAATTTTTATCGTAATTAAAAAAAACTGCCTAAATACATATTTGGATCTTTGATGAGACCTTAGCTCCTTTTGTATACCTAAAGGCTCTAATGTTTTATAGTAAATTACTGTTTTAAACAATGCAAAGAAATATATCAATTTTATTAAATAACTTATTTATCCAAATAATCATTTCTACCAAATGAAAAATGTATCATGACTTAATTAGCAACCTTACTATATTAGAACCTTTCCTTAATTAGGATTTACTTCTAAAGTTAATATTTATATAACCTGAACTCAAATATTAAGTCATAGATAGAATAATAGATATCTTTAATACTTCACAAATATCAGATATCATACAACTTTAGTACACTATCTATGTACTTGGACCAAAATAGGTAAACAACGTCCATATCTATCTCTAAAGATCTAATTCCCAAAATTAATTGTTTTACTATCTTTAAAGATCTAATTCCCAAAATTAATTGTTTTACTTTCATATCCAACAAGAGTTGTTCTTTGTTAATTATATTTTCTACAATTGAAAATATTAATTATTGTTCTCTATTAGCAATACATCTCTATATACCCTTACTAAAGAGGACAATTATACTCACACTAACCTTTTCGTAGACATGATAAATTCACAATAATCTCCAAAAAAACTCTTTAAATTCACTATAAAAGTGAATCTTTAAACATCTTATAGCTTTTCAACTATACATCAAATGTATCAATAACGACATTTAGTTACAATTTGATGTATTATTATAAGATTTGAAGCATTCAGATTTCATCTTACAACCGTTACTTATCTTGAGAACTATTATCCTATAAGAATACATTGAAATAAACATTTTGTTCAATAAGGATTATATCTAACCCTTTGGATAACTTGTAACCTTTTATTGTTCAATTAAGTTACAAACTCACTGGATAATGCTTCAACTAAGCATCACATCATAAAATCACTTACTTAACTCTTTCAAAAATTATTCCATTTTATATCTAATATAAAATCTTACTAATTAACTTAGTTGGAACTTTCAAAGGTAAGTTGTTATACTAAGCACAACTATATAAAAAATAAATATTGCATCATAAAATATCTCATATTGTATATTCCTCCTTACGTAAAACTATACTTTTATCGAATTTAGTTATGGGGATATTTACTAGCGAATCTCATTTCTTATAGAAAATCAACAAATTTAAAACTCACCATATCGATTTTATTGAAATGCTTCAACAATTTCAATGCTTAATTTCTACTTAGATTTAAACAATTTGAGCTTTTCAAAAATTTTAAATCAATATTTCATTTGATACATAAGACTATATCACATAAAGTCGTTAGTACTTCTAATGAAATATAATAATCTTCTTTTTATGAACTGTTATTCCATCCATTATATCACATGTATAAATTTAACCAATCATCATCCTTGTACCAAAGGTTGATTTGGTTATTATTTAACTTAATAAGCTTCATAAGTTCCATATGATTCATAATCAAAAGGATACATATAACATTATATGTAACTATATGATTCTCATTATGTTAATTTAACCAATATGACATAAAAGGATAGTCTCAGTTTTCCAAATTTGTATTCTTATCACTTATATTAATCATAAGTCTCCTTTAATCCAACACATACAAATTATTTATATAAACTTGAATTAACTACTTTTTATGCAACAAATCTATTTCTTATCATGTCTTCAATATTGTAGTAATGTTGAATCTAAAATAAGTATTAAATACTTTTAAGCATGAATTAGAAATATCTATGATCTTTATCATATCATATATTGGCAAGAAAAATCATGCGATCATTTTTCTTCTAATGATAGACATTATCATATTATAGCAAGCCTTTGATTGTAGTCCATATTTATACTTTTAGTGGGCTAAATTAAGTGAAATAATTTCATTAAGGCACTATATCTTTCAACTCTACTTCATACAAGATAAAGAAAATTTTTGTATCATTTAATATACAAGGTAAAGATTTTGATGGAATACTCTTTTTAATCCAAGATTTTAAAAGAAAAGATTTAATTAAAGATGGAAATAGACCATATTCTATTACATACATCATATCTTATGCCTTACCAAATACTCATCATACAGAGTGTTTTGCAAACAAAGATATTATTGATTTTCCAAAATTATTTTCTAAAGTGGAAAGAAAATATCCTCCCTATATAGCAAATATAAATGACCTTGAAGATGATTTTTCATTAGACCTACAAAAAAAAAACCTTGCTAACTTCTGACAATAAATTATTACCTCGATTATTTTGTTTAGAAAATGGTGTTTCAAGTAGTAAATGATATGTTGATGCCTTAATAAGAGCAAATAGAAAGATAAGCTTTAATTATAAAATTAAGGGAGAATACTTTGATGGCACAACCTGTGTCCCTTGTAATATCTTAATTGATACTAGAGCTAGTGGAAGTTATATTCAGCATAATATAAATAATTTGATAAAATTCCAACTAAAAGAACCTTGTCAATATATAAACTTCAATGGTGAAATACATCAAATAGATACTACCATAGAAACCACTATTAAGATAGGAGATAGTAAAATACCTATAAGATTATTAGTTAAAAATAAAAGGTTCAATTTAGAAATAATGCTAGGAACTAGTTTTCTCGAACAAGTTCAACATTATAAAATAACTCAATATGGAATACAACTATCCTTCAACAATAATATAATATATATTCCTAGATAATGACTAGTCCTACTAGTATTTATATTTCTGTTGGAATAACTTATAAAGATTATAAAGTTAAATACTTTGCTGCTTATATAGATAGTGAAGCTGATTCTTGTTTATGTAAAGCCAGTTATTTTCCTTTACAATATCATGCAACCTTAAAAATACAATGGAATTAAATATTTCCAATAATAAGATACATTTATCCCACAATATTCATCAACCCCAAATCCTCTTGGGAACGTTTTCAATAAAATGTCCATCCTTTTATTTTTATGCTACAGGAACTAAATTACATCTTATCTTTTTCAGAAGGAGATTCCAACTTTATATATATGTGATTCTTTTTCCTCTGAGTGGCTAGAGCGATTTTCATCTTATCTTCTTATCTTTCAGACTCAGAATCACTGTATCTACAGATGCCAGATGGTTCAGCCTTATCTTTTTCTTTAGAAGTTTTCCACTAGCTTGTGTAAGCAGGACAGATATTTTCTGTATGTTTTCGGAGATGACAAAATCTTTTTTGTGCTTCAGGGCTAGATCTTATCTTTGTTCTTTCAATTATGCTTATCTTCATTTTCATAAAATTTTCAGTAGCTAATGATGTCTTTTTAGCTGAGGCTATCACTAGCAACATAGGTTCGAATCGCTTTTTAAATACTGCCTTTATGCTAGAAATAACAATCCTCATCCTATTGCCTCTTCTACAATGAATATCATTTTCAATGTATTTAGAAAATTCTTTTCGTAATTTAGTATCCACTGTAATGGAAAAATGTTCTACCTTTCTCAAAGTAATAAAATGATAAGCATCATATCATTCTTCTTTGTAAAAATCTGGACTCGTAGATAATATCTTCAATACCAAAGTATCTTTTGGAGTTATTGTAGGATTATTTAGATAACAATCCTTAACCCCTTCTTGGATCCATTTGGCAAGTAATGGTATCTCGAGAAACTCTGGGTTTATCAAGTATATAGCATTTATCATTCTAAAGTCAAACCAATCATGAATAATTTGAGGATGAGCTCCTTGCAAAAAGTTCAGTCTAAGGAATATCCTAGAAAAATCAATGTAGCAAGTATCATTATTTTGCAGAGAATATAAATTTGTGATTACCTCAAATTGCGCTTGAGTAGTAAGAGGACCTTTTAGAATGCTATTAAACATGACATTTTTTTGAATCCTTGATTTTTACGTAGTATCAGGTCTTAACGAGATGCTATTAAAAGTAACTTCTTTTGGCTGAATCTGTTAATTAATAGATTCTTTTATCGGATAAGAAGAGCTTGTAGATGATGTATCTTCCACTATCTTAGCCTTGTTGATTAGGCTATAAAGTTTTGTTTGGGATAGTTGTAGTGGTTTATCTTGGCTTACCATATATGGCAAAATGAAAGAAGTAACTCAGCAATTACTTTTGGCACCAAGTTGAAATTTGCAAAATCTAATATCTTTGATTGGTGATTGGAAATTATCGATATCTTCGAACATTTGGTCCAATAACTCAAATATCTCTTCTTTGATGATGACCATCTCTGATTAAAAAATTATGCAAAAACATTATTATTATATTTGATAACTTCAACTTTAAAGGTATATTTTGTCATTTTATATATCTTTTATATTCAAATTTAGAAGGAAAATTATTCCGAGCAAAAGCTTTAACTTGAGTATTATCCATTCTTAATAAAAATCTTTTAGGTAATAAAAATAATAAAATTTTTGACAACTTTTTACTACCATCAATATTTCGTTTTCGTTTATATGATATTGTTGTTGAGCATCTGTAAAGGTTTCTGATGTAAACCTACAAAGGGACTCATTTGTCTTAATATTAGAAACATCATAATCTATCCTTTTTAATACTCCACTCCATACATAATTAGAAGTATTAGTTTCAAGAATTAATCATCATCATCATCCGATGGCAAAGAAAGTTTTGGTAGGTGCATATATCTTAGTTGTGAGTAATAGATTAGGATTAATAAATTTTATAACTTACACGTAAAAGAGATGGCTCACCATTAATCAATCTTTTTAATTCTTAAATGTACCATTGATCTAAATCTTTATGCATCTGAACTAGGTTGTTCATTAGTTAGTGTTAATTGAATTACGCTTCTTTCTAATTAACAATAATTAAAGAGAGATAGGAAATAATTTCGACAATGAATACTCAAAGAATAAATTGATTATTAGGTGTATCTATATTCGCTTTATAATTTCAAAGGTTCAGGTGGACTTAGAATAAGGTTTGATTTGCATTGTTTCTTAATTATATTTTTTACATTTCTCATCATAATCAAACCCTCGATTGCTTTTGTCCATAAAATACGAGTTAAATGTCTACCACAATAGAGAAGGTTAAACATCAGCTGGCGTATCGAGCCTAAGAACAAGCTGTTAAGTATCTAGTCTGTAATGACTAATCTGTGTGTTCAATAACCGTTAAAGTGATTTTGGTTTGTGCATAATGTATGTCAATCTCTAATTTATCGTATCCTTGCCTATAGCGTTCTCAGTCTGCGCTTGAAGGAATAAACGCGGATGCTAACATGAAAGCAATAATGCTAATGCTAATGCTGCTTACCTCTCACCTCCCCAATTTTAAGTCGGGGTTGCACTCGAACCAAAACCCTCCAGTGATCAATACACCATCATTTTCCAACAAACACAACCAATGTTCAAGGAGAATTCGAGCTAAACCTTATAACAATAATGTCATGACATAAGACATTAGTCCTTCAAGCCAAATGGTAAAAGCAAAAATATAAATCTCATTTTCTCAAGTTCCATTTTGTGAAAGACAAAGACAAGAAATGATAAAGAAAAGAAAATGTGAAAAGAATTACTTAATTAACAAGTCAGTTCACTGCTTGAGTTAGTGAAGAATGCTGTTGATCTTCTACAAGGGGTAGCTCAGAGGCATCATTCAGTGTTACTGCCTTCCAATATTCTGGAATGTGCTGTTCAACATCATCTCTCTCTCTAAGTGGACGCTGTAGCTCTAGAAAACACGAGAACAATCATAACACCCAAATCCAACATGAAAAGATAATTCACTTTCTAGTCTGTTCAGTTCTGCATTGCTCCCCCCACACCAAGCATAGAATGGAGTACTTTAATACCTGTAGAATTGCCAGAACAGGAAAATCTGTTGTTAACACAATTCTTTCCATACTTCCAGAGAGACCGACAACAGACCTCCATCAATAGAAGAGGAATTACACCCAAAACGTGATTGGGCCCTCAAATCGATCAATGAACTTAACTCATAGTGAATCTGATTTTTCTTTTCCAACATCAACCCAAGCACAACCTTTCCTGCAAATGCAGAACCTCAATTTTTGACAAACTTACAATGTGTTACTCTCATTCACCCCATAGCTTATCAAATTCTTTGACCTAAGTCAGATAGACCACATTGTCTTCCTTGATGATTAACTAATAAGTATATTGTTTAGCAGAAAGTTCTCTCAATTCAATTATGTCAGACATGGCGTCTATTGGGCGAAGAAGATAGGTCTTTGTGGATTACCCAGCTTTGACTTCAGCTGCTAGAAAAGGCCAAGTAAAGAACTCATGTAACTGAATCTATTGGTATGTAATCGACCAATCTTATAGAGAAAGCATAAATGTGATAGTAAAAATCAATGTGTTAAAAACGGATGATGAAAAAGAATGCATTGGATTCAAACAGACGAGAGCAGAAGCAATTTAACAACTTTTGAGCACTGAACCTTTTGTTCACTGTCGTTTGAAATATTGTATGATCAGTCACAAGTTTGCAGCCATAGGACTCGCTACAAAGTGAGTCTGGATCTTACGTCTCAGAAAGGTCCTCTGGAACTCCAGTCACTTTTATTGAAGGGCCAAAAGTAGTCATTTTCTCTGCCAAGTTCTGAAGGACATCATTCTTGTTTGCCAATTCCAGTAGCACCTTTATCCTCTTGAAAGAAACATTACTTGGTTTATAACCTTTTTCAACCATTTGCAAGAAACACTTCTCTGCTTCTGCCAACCTGCCTATATCGCATAACAAATCGAATAAAACATCAGAAGCCAAAGCTAAAGATCCAAAGCCTATCTTCACCATGTCATTCCACAGCTGTAATGCCATCTCCACATTTTCATGCCTCCTAAACAACCTGAATAGGAACATACAAGATTGAGTATTTGGCGGGCAACCAGCATGTGTCATCCTGTTATACAGGTTCCATGAGCTACGCAAGTCATTTGACCAATAAAAGAGCCGAAAGAAGAGATTGTAAGTAGTTGCATTTGGATTCATTCCCGTTTCAACCATCTCATCGATTAAGCCAAAAGCATCATTTAGTCTCTTTGCAATACAATAGTTCCGAATGGCAGCATTGTAAGCCGCCACATCAGGATGACACCCATACTCCTCCATTTCCTTCAACACATACCTAGCTTTATCAGGTTGACCGACCAATCCCAACCCTCCAATGATGATGGTATATGTGATGACATCAGGTGTGATATCCTCCTCTCTCATCTTTTCAAGCATCCGATATGCCTTTTGTATCTCCCGACTCTTACTGTACACATCAATTAAAGAATTGTATGTTACAACATCTGGTTTGACACCCAATTCTATCATTTCTTCAAGGAATGATTCAGCTTCCTCTGATGACTTCCAACCAGACAAAAGAATATTAAAAGTCTGCAAATTTGGCCTATATTCCTTCTTTAGTTGATGGTAAACATTTCTAGCATCAGTCATGCTCTTCTCCTGACACAAAGTCCTCAACAAGGCATTAAAACAAGCAATATCAAACACAGGAACCAACTTCTTAAACTTTCTAAACGACTCCACTGTCTGCCTGACGGAGCAGACCTTAGCAATTCTAGCCAAAACCACCTGAATTGTACGAGCAGATATCAAAGACGGGTCTTTCTTTTTTATTTCAATCAAGACATCCCAAATATGTTCAAATTTACGGGTCCTGCCAAGTATATAAACCATAGTATCCACAGAGAAGTGAGTGTGATAAAACCCTCTTCTATTAGAAGTGAGTTTGAAGAATTCAAGCGCTTGTAAAGGGTTTCCATGAGCAAACCTGAACTTTAGCAGGACTTTATCGATTAAATCGTTAGAGAGGAAAACCCCAATTGATTTTAAGGTTTGTCTCAGGTTCTGTGAGGATGATGAGCTAGTTATAATGCGATAAACGACTTCAACGTCATCGTCTATGGAGGTCAAGTGGCGGCTAGAGAAGAGTGGATGAGAGAGGAGGGAAGTGGGTTTCAGCATAATTTTTCTAGAAGCGTACCTTGACTGTGATTGAAACAAGTGATAAGAGTTTAGGATCACCATTGATTTCTAAAGCATCAAACTTCATATACTACGTTTACAAAGGTTTGATCTTCCGACGGTCCGTCACCGAGTTTCCTTAACCCTAAATGTAAAGATTGTCCTAAGATTAACAAGAAAGTGATTTCAGAAACCTACTCCGAGGACCGAGATGAAGACGACTGTATTTCGTTTGCACAGAACAAGGGGGCATACTATTGTCCGTCCTCATTTCTCAAAAAAAAATTAATGTCCGTCCTTAATAGCATAGATTTGGATATAGTTTAGTAATATAATTAGTTATAAATATTTTTATATATTAAATATTTATAATAAAATTTATAAGATAATCGTATATTACAAACAAAATTACGGTGATGTTGTAATTATAAATTTTATATTACATTTATGTATTTTTATTAAATTGTTACCGATTATTATTCTATCGAGAGTATACATAAAAGAGTACTACATAATATGTTTTTTTTAATGAAAGAAGTAGTCAATGATATAGCCAACAAATTAATTGAAATGACAACATATGATAATTCTATTTGGAAAATTACTTATACGCTTGTGAAAGTTTTTATTGTGGTGATTGTATAAATAATCATTTGACTTGAGGTCATCAAAGTAGCTCATATAAGAATTATTATAGTTTGATACTATTTATGACGTATCATAGTCAAAGATAACTCAGGTAGTAGATATTGGATACATGAACTATATGGAAATAATTATGTGATCAATATATGTTTCATCATTCCAAAGTGATTAGGAAGAATTTTTCATTATTTTCGATTAATATTAATTTAAGGAATCCTTAGTTAAGGTGTAATGATACTTTAAAAATAATTTTCAAATATTATTAACAGAATTTATTACTACTGTTGGAAACTAACATGATTGGACTAAAATAGAATAAACATTAATTTCATATTTTTATGTCTAATTGAAACATTATATAATGAAAAGATTGAATTATACGGAAAAAAATGTACGGAAATGTTAGTGAAAATTAATTTGACCTTTATAAATATTTGGATGGTTATAATGTGTTGTTGTATGCCAATCTTAATTTATGAATATAAATTATTTAATTAAATAATTAAAGGTAAATTGAGTTTAACTTATCTAATTTTAATTATGACTTATGATTATGATTATGATTTATATCTATTACTAACATATTTGATAACATAATGAGTCATACATAATGAACGAGTTGAATAGAGAAAATATTTTTAATTAAATTAGACTTGATTGTAAAGTTTAAAAAATTTTATAATTAAATATTAGATATTTAATAAATAATGATTAATATGAGATATTGAATTTTATTTTGACATAATTGATGTTTAATTAGAATAAATTGTAATTCTAATTATAGTTTAATTGAAAACAAAATCTTATTTTAGTTTTATTAAAATGTCTAAAACCTACTATAATACTTATAGAGTTCTATTAACATGTCTTATGAATATCATTAGAGGTTGAATATTTATGTGATTACAGTAGTTGAGATACAACGTAAAAACAGTTTAGAGAAAATGATAATAAAAAGAATATAAGGTACGAATTATGATTTATACTTTATTAGATTTTATATGTTAATGATATTATAAAATTTAAGTAATCCTAATTTTTAAAAAATTATACAAAATAAGTTTCGTATATATTAGGAACAAATCCTACCCTATTTTTCGATAGATCAAAGTGAACTTTAATTTTATAACTTAGATTAAAATGTTTGACTTTTGTTGATTAAAATTATGTAACTGGAATCACAAACCATAAAAATTTCATATTAATATTCTAAAAACGAAAACCTAAGATTTAAATTAAATTGGATTTGATTGAAAAAGTTTCTGACAATGTTAAGATCTAGGTTCCGGAAACCATTCGTTCTAAAAACCATCTAGGGGGTGCTTGTTTAGGGGTATGAAAAAAAGGGTATAGGTATGGAATGAAAATTGATATTTGGTATGAACTTATCATTGAAGACCTAAGAGTTTCATTCCTTAGTTTTGGGCAATCATCTATTTCTTTCATAATCTAGAGGAATGGAAGAGAGGAACGAGAGTGATTGGTATATTTTTAATTTTTTATATATAGAAGATAGATAAAAGGTATAATTAATTTAACTAATTACAATATTTTAATTAATTAATAATTATATTTTAATTAATTAATTAAAATATAACTATATCTTTATCTATCCTCTATATATAATAAATTAAAAACATTAATTACAATATAATTAATTAAAATATTATTATTATTTAATTACATTACATTATATTTAATTAAAATATTATTAT
>JANZXP010000196.1:23590169-23609197 GCA_027576715.1 Erythroxylum flavicans | reverse complement strand
ATGAATGAATTATATTTTAATTAATTATATTGTAATTGATTAATTATAGTATAATTAATTACAATATTTTAATTAAATTTAAAATTATTATTAATTGATTACATTATAATTAATTAAAATATAAGTAGTTAATTAAAATATAATTATTCATTAATTAAAATATTGTAATTAAGTATTCAATTAAAATATAATTAATTAATTAAAATAAATAAATAATTAATTATAATATAATTAATTAAAATATTATTATTAATTAATTAATTGAAATATAATTAATTAAAAATAAAATTTTATTTCTTAATATATTTTACAAACTAACCACTATCAATAGTAATGATAATCATTCATGCCTTTTAATCAACCATCAGAATTATAATGATAATATCTATTTCCATTTTTCACTATATTAATTCTTATTCTTATTACCATTCTTTTATGCGAACCAATTGCCCCCTAAGACACATTGTTGAAAATTCCTCGAGGAACACTACTTCCTTTTTTTTTTGTGCTTCTTTAGTGTATGTTACTAGCTTCTTCAGTGTATTAGCTTCTTGGTAGTTCTATAATTTTGTTTATGGATAATGTAGAGCCTTTTTACAGGCCTTAGGTCATTTTCATTTCATTTATTCAACTTTTCAAAAAGTAAACTCTTCTGTAATTACCTAAAACTAGATATAGAAATAATTAAATCAAAGTAATTTGAATAGAAAACGCAATAAAATATAAGGAAAAGTACATACATATTTCATGCACATTAACTTTTCCATTAAATAATCAAAGTTATATACTTCTAGTTCTTTATTTTTTTTCTGACATCATCTTTCATTTCTAAAGTTCCTATTTTCAATGTTCTTAGTATGGCTATAAAGAACCGTGTAATATAATATATCTTTTAATCAAATACAATTTATATAATGAAATTTTTTTTGGCTTTAAAGTACAATCGACCATAAAAACTTATGATTCAATAGAGTTTATGACTTCACTTTTTGCCTCTCAGTGGAACCATTACCTTTATTTTTCCTTTTCACGATACCTTCTGGTTTTATGCCTTTTTTGTGATGGGTGTGCGAAGTTTTAAATTGTAGTCCACAATCGTAATTACATCCATAATATTGCATTTATAATCCTAATCATTACTGCATGTTATAGTAATTATAATCACAATATTCTGTGTGTATATATATATACATATGTGTGTGAGAGAGAGAGAGACAGATCATATCCCCAAATGAACATGATTTATCACATCAAATTATAGAATAAAGAACAAGAAGAAAGTGGCCCGCACGGGTAGCTCAACTAGTTTTCAGGGAGGTTGTTGAGTGCAAGGTCTCAGGTTTGAGTCCCGACAGTGACAGTGTGAGAGTTTCATCTAATGTGGTGGCTTCTTGTACGCACCGAACACGGGACCCCCTTTTTAAAGAATTGAGTGAGATTAAATTGTGATTTACCCCTTTATCACTCTGTCGAGTCGGAGTGTGGGAACACCTGGAGTGCGCAATTCTACCTTTTGAGTGCAAGAACAAGAAGAAAGTGTTCGAAACCAACATTCATTTCGTCTTCGGGGGAAATCAAATTGTGGTCACTAAATTTCAGTGCAACTGTAACACTGCAAGCGTAATTATAATTGCGTTCCATAATTTAAGACAATAGTTTTGACTACTGTAATCCCAATTGTGGGACTTCCATTATCATAACACTTCTGCAATAGCTAAATATGTACGATGAAGTATCGGTTGGCGAAGTAGCACTTCTCTCGTTGACGGTCCCTGCAAGAAGCTAGATAAAAATTAAATCACGACTTCCGCCGCCCTAATGAAGAGCACTATGCTTAATAGTCCTTATTTTTCAAAAGACATTTCCAGTGGGAAGATGCAAGCCACCATTTATACCAACTGCAAGATCGATCTGCATCTGTTCCTTATTTCCCTAACAGCTCACTCTAGATGTGTTGCTCATATCAAACCGTAGCTGTTGAGGACTAGATTCTAGAATAATTTAATTCAACATCATTTTATTAGACCATTTATGTCTGCTTACACTACATTGATTGAGATTGTCATGTTTTGATATTTGAATAAACTTAGCATTTCCTTTCAACAATGTATAAGGAAGCAAAGGTCTTTTTTGGGTTGACTTGGAAAAGATGAGATGAGAACCTACCTATCATGGAAACAAAGGTATAGGGTGTCAGTTTTGATGCTTCCGTATATTATGATTGACGCACGTAAATAATAGCGAAATAGTAAACATATTTATTAAAATGGCTCTTACTAAGTCTCATCTCGATCCTATCCCAACTGAGATAAAGTCCTAACACAAACTCTTTATCTTCTTTAAAAAGAAACGTGATTGGATTATAGTTGAAATAAAATTGACGGACAGATCAATTTATATGTAGCATTTTATTGTATGTATTTTATTATGATCTATGGAAGTGGTAAATTAGCTAGATAATCTAAGAGAAATAATATCGAGTTCTTGAAAAACGAAAGTGCAGAAAAAGTTACATATGCGAGTATTAATTATATATCTCGATCCACTGCCAAAGATGCTAACCTTGGTGAAGTTGATATCACGTTAAAAATAGGTTATATATATGCGTAATTCTTGATAGAGCTGAAGTGAATTCCGATAAACCAAATATATTGTTGGAACAAGTCAAAACAAGGATCGGAACATCCCAACAATCAAAAGATAATACTGAAATAAAAAAAAAGATACTTGGGAGTAATTTCTAGCTCTATTTAACGGCCACTCTTTCTCTACACCAACTTCACTCTCATCTCCGTATCTTGATCCTTAAAACCTTCTATACATACATAATTGCTTCAGAAACTAGTTACATTCCTATACATCATCACATATTTTCTATACTTATAGAGGAGAATGGCCAATCCAAAAACGCTCAGAATATGCTGTGGTGTAACGACCACACTCTTCATTGCTATTGCCATTACCATCACAACCTTGGCTTTCACCGTATTCAAGCCTAGGAATCCAATAATTGAGGCGTACCCTGTTGGACTGAAAAAGGTTAGTTGGGATTTGACTGCTAATGAAACCATAATACCCATGATTATCACCGTTCAAAACAGAAATTACGGGAGCTTCCAGTTTCAGAACACAGCTGCAACAATTGAATATCATGGACTCTCAGTAGGAAGAGTACCGATTCCACAAAATTTGGTCCCTGCGCGAAGCAAGATCCAAATCTCAACGTCTGCAGATCTGATTACACCCATTGTGGTGAACAGTTCTTATTTTTATACAGACCTTGCCGGAGGGAACTTGACCTTGGTTTCAATTGCCAGAATTCCCGGTATGGTTCATATGTTCAAGATCTTGAATCTGCATGCGACCACTTATAGCACCTGCGAAATCGACGTGTTCATTTTAACGCAGACTGCCAAGTCTACCTGCATTTCTAAACTCAAACTATAGGTGTCAGTAGTATAATGAAATAACTAGAATGTTTGTTTTTGTTTTAGATATTATTCATTTGTTGTGAGAACATTTAGGTCCCCCCTTGTTATGGTTATTTTCATTTTCTTATTGTTTTTGTTGTTAGAATGATTTGAGGAAATAAGAAAGTTCTTTCCGATTAGTTTTTTTCAATAGCCTTTTTTTTAGCTTTCCATTGTTTCCTTAATTTGGTGATTCAACAGTTTGCAGACTAACTTGTGGGCATCAAATCTAACCTTTGGACGATACCTACACCTTAAATTATAAGAATTGAAAAAGTATCATATGAAGTACTAGGCTATTAGCTCACCTTATAAGTTCTCCTTAGACTTTGGAACATGTATTAGCTGGACTTCAAAACACAGGATAAGTACCGTCATATTTAACTTGGTAACTATTTTCTTCTATTACTTGTTATCAAAGAATTGAGGTTAGCAAATTTTCATTTGAATTTGGCTGTAAATCATATTGGCCGTCAACTTTTGGGAGTTTGTTGTGTATTTAAGCTCAGATTCTGAACAATTTTAGAAACTTTGTTGATTAGCACCTCTACTTTGTAAGCCAATCATGCTTTTATCTTTAAATAAAAGGCATATATAAATGTAATAATTATGAAATGATCAATGCGAGAAAATTGCAGCATATAAATTTTTAATCTGGCCTCATTGCTCATACAAACATTGTTTATTGTATTTTCTAATAAAATAATTTCAAATTCGAGATCCATGACTAATTCGCCTCATAAATCACTTGATAAATGCGGAAGATATTATGCAAGATTGAATTTTGTTAATAAGATGTTAAATTGATCAAAAGATGGTGTTGACAAAAAAATACATCGTTGACCAAAAAATATCTCAATTCTTAGGAATAAATTCTTTGTTTGATCAACCATCCAATTCAATTGATTATTTTATATGTTTTATCTTCCATTTCTAATTTATTTTTTATTTTGAAAAATTAAATCCTTTGTTTAAGTGAGAAAATCTGATCGAGCGGGCAAGTTTTACAATTTCTTATCCCTCAATATACCACGTGCATAGGTCGTGAATGTAGTATATGAGGTGTCGATCGCTCGAGTAGTTGGTGAACTAATCAAATTCTAAATTATCTAAGGTCTAAAAGGATAATTAAAATGAAAATAAAAACTGAATAGAAAAGTAAACAATCGGATATGTATTGATTGAAAATGAATCCGTAAAATTACACAGGAAATCAAAATTGAGCACCATCAAATGACAATTGGAATTGAAACAAGGAAGATTAACAAATTATGAGAAAGGAGATTTTTCCTATCATTAATGCTTAGTCACTTTTGAGTTAAAGTGGTGTCGATCCTAGACTTTCGAAGGGTGAATTACTCTCTCTCGAGCTATAATCATTAAACCCTAAATTATAAAATCTAATTGAATTATGGAATTTGTAATCTGTCAATTAACTAAAAGTCCACACATCCAATTAAATCTTAAGTCCTCTAATAGACTATCGAGTACTCATACAAGATCTCTCTTCGCATAAATTGCCGATTTGATTATTCACGTGATCTATTAGATTATTTAACTTTTATTACCCAATCTAATCATTTTGCTATCAGTTTAGTCTCTCGATTTGTTACCGAAGCATGCTCATACAATAAATAATCACAATATCTCCCATCATCATTAACAATAAAAGCAACTAGATTAACATTAAATCAAGTATAAATCCTTACAAGAGGTTAGAATATCCTTAACCCAAGATTCATCATAATTAATCCCATCTCACATATTAAATACATGAAATAAAAGATGGACAGAAAGAAAATAACTTGGAGGATTGGAGGTTGAAGCAGCTGAAGCTCCACCTTCTTCTTTCTCTTCTTATCTCTCTTCCTTCTTCCTCTTCCTTGGATCTTTCCACATCTTTATAGAATGATAAGGAGATGGACTAGGGTGAGGATTGGACAAGAAATTGCAAGAATAATGTTAATTCAACATGATTTTGGAGATACATGGTCATTTATTTACTTATATAGTCTTGTAAGTTCAAGAATTAGGTATATTTTATGACATACACGGTTGTGTATCCAACTGTGTGACTACCCAAATCCATAATTTTAAACATAAAATGACATTTGAACAGTAAAACATAGGATGGATCGGTTTTATAGCAAAAGTGACAACAAAACTCCCACTCTTTGGAGAACCATGAAGGGTTAGGCTTTCTCATTCCAGTTCTAAGGTGAAATCGAAGTCGAAGATATGTTTTAGGCATCTCTCCATTGTGTATTGTGTTCTTTCTCCCTTAGGGATTATTTATGATATCTTGTGTTTATTGAATTGGGTATTATGTAAGAATGATTGCATGCTCTATTTGATTGTTTTTATGTAAACCCTTTGCTAAAATCTTGAATACGATATGTAATCATCGTGTTTGGATCCATTTGTGGAAACTAATGACATTGAATCATTATAGATAATATAACATAGGTTAAATGACCCAAGCTTATGTGGTTGTTGCCTAAATTAGTCTATTTTCCTAACTTATAATGCAGCTGTCCTATTAAATCGAGAGATATTGTTCTAAGTTGTTCGATAGCTAGGTTTAGTTAAAAGGCTTGTTTTAGCTAACCATGCACGCTCTAAGGGTAAATTGGGGTTAATAAAACTTGTTGTTAATCTATGATTAATAGTTGCTAAGAGAGGTATGAGAATAACAAGATATTGAAGTATACTTATTCATGTGTAGGCTGAGACTGAACTAAGGACCGAACTCCAAATCCATTAATAACTTTTATCAATTTTTGATTGTTTTCTTTAGTTTGGTTTCATAAGTTTAACTTTACTTTATTTTGTTATTTGAAACAACCCCCACCCCATAACTTAAGTACCATATCTTTTCATTTCGAAAGCTTTACACACTCTCTTTGTAGGATCGACCTAGACTTATTACTAGCTATAATGTTAAGTTTAGTTATTTTGTGTAGTGTTACGACACACTACTATCCATCTTTGCTTCTAATAAACCAAGCTTGTCTTGTTGGTATCTTAGTGGGCCTTGAGCTCTCATTTAATTTCTAAAAACTTGTTCATAGTTTTAAATAGAAATAGTTTTGTACTGTAAGTATACAGATCATAACTTATTGTATAAAAGATATCATTCCCATGAGGAATGTATATAGTCACCTAACAATTTGAAGCACACTTTTTCTAAGGTAATAAAAGATTAAATTGATTGAAAATTAAAGTAAACTAACAAACTTGATAACTGAACAAATAAAAGATAACAATAAAGTTGAAGATACTCAATGGTGGAAACTTAGGGATTATTTTATACTTGTTTTGTCTTCCTTTGCCTTGAAAATTCAACTATTCTTGATCCTAAATATTCAAAGGTTTTGATTACCCTCTCTGGAGATCCAATAAAGTAATCCCAATTGAAATAGATAAAATTTGATTTGCAATCTTCTGATTTCTCAAAAATACTCCTAATTACTTAACTAGATTTGAAGCAATTCTAAAGATAATTAAATCACAATTAAGATATTTCTTCTATCAGTTATTAATTTGATATTTGTAAGTTTATCAAGGTACCAACTCTCGTTGTGCAACTTAACATAAATTTCTCAATTCAATCTTTTGATTCAAATAAAGTAAAAGTATAATAAATATTATAAACCAATAGTATATTGAATTCATCAAGGTAAAAGTTATACAAAACAATTCAAGAATAAAACTCTAATATAGATTTAGAAATCCAAAATCATGTTCAAACATAAATGTTCAAATTTGGTAAACAAGGCAATGAAATAGAATAAAGAGAAGAGAATGAAATCAGCTTAAAGCCTTATTTTAGAAAATTTAGAAAGTTGGAGTTAATCTTGATGTTTCCATTTTTGATCTTCTTATTTATTACGTGTAGCCCTTTATTTGGGTTTTTCTTTCTTATGTTTAGTGTCACCACCATTTCTGGAATGTGTATCCTTTGTTGTAGCCCTCATGATATCCTTTTATAGTAAAAACTAAGTTTTTCTAGATATACATGATCACCTACACAATCATATAAGGGATGGTATATCTCAAAAAACCTCTTAATCGTGACTTTGCATGGTCATAAAAGCTTACACAGGCACATACACTATCGTGTATGTTGACATACATAGGCGTGTATCTTCACACAGGCATAAATAACATTTATGAAATTCTAGATAGTTACAGTGACTTAAACGATCACTATACGCAGTTGTGTAAGTCGAAAGTTTCTTTAATTTTTCCATTATATGCCACGATTTCACCCAAATTCTTCTCCTTTTAGTTTATAAAGGCAATTTTCATCTAAAAACACACTTGAAGTAGAATGAGTACTACAAATACCACAAGGTTCTCAAATAACAAGCAAAACACATTAAATATAGGTATAAAATTACAGTCAATCAGTCGTTATCATTAGCTCTTACTATGTAACACAACTAAAGTGATCCCATCTAATCTCTTGATTCAATTTGAATATAAAGAAATAAATATCATAAGCATATTTCATGAAATCAAGAATGTAAAGTTTTAAAAACAAATCAAGATTAATTTATAAAATGAATTCAGCTATCCATATATATAACTATATATGTCAATTGAATCATCATGAATATTCAATAATAATAAGGAATAAAGAAAAGAGTAGAGAATTGAATATGGATGTCTTCTCTTCTTTTCTTTAAATTGGAAACTGTAGTTCTCTTCTTTGATCTTCTCTATTTATACTTCAAGCTAATTGATTTTTTCTTTCATTTACATACTTTTGAGCCTTCTAGTTTCTTCCACGTGTTTTTGTTCCAAAAATAGCCTAAGTCATCGAAAGTATAAAACACTCGTAACCTGGAAAAACTCCTTGCATAATCATGCATGTTAACTCCCTATCACAATCATGCCAGAGAGCCACTAACCTATTGTTGATTCATGCACGATCGTGCTAGATAATATTTTTGAGCTTATTTCATCTTTTCTTTAATTGTTTTAGCTCCACCCATCATTAAACACATTAAAGAACATATGAAACATACAATTAAGATCAAATTCTTGCCTTAAAAAACATTCAATCAAACAAAACACACAAAAACACTAACATGAACATAAATCTAAGTCTTAAACATATGATTATCATATAAGAAAATAATTAAAAAAACACTATAACACTTAGAAGATACACTACAATTCACACCGATGAAATTTAAACCTTTTTTTACTTTAGATTTTATGCCTATTCCTCTAGGTGAAAGTAGTAACTTATACGTAAAAGAAAAGTTGAATTGATAAAGAAGCTTCATTAGAAGGCATGACTAAACATTAATAAAAGGACCTGATTATCAGGCAAGCTAATAAGGGGATAAAGGAAGTGATATTTGAACCTGAAGATTGGGTTTAGGCATACTTACAGATAAAAGGTTTCTAAGTAAGCAAAAATCTAAGTTACAGTCAAGAGGTGTCGAACGTTTTCAAAACATGGAAAGAGCGAAAAACAATGGTTACAAGATTGATTTGTCAGGTGAGTATAGTGTTTATTCTACTTTTAATGTGGCTAATTAATCTCCTTTTGATTTTATACAAAAATATGCTAATTTGAGGATAAATCATTTTGATGAGGAAAAATGATGAGAATCAAGCATCTGCTAATTAAGTGTGAAAATTTACTAGAGATCCTTCAAAGGATATCGATATGCCATTGACATAATATAGGCAAAGGAATTGCAATCTTAACATCTTAATGTTAATCTCTATATGATAAGTGAGATTTTGCCACTTTTAGAGAATGAATTTAGACCCATCATATTGATCTAAGTGAAGAAGTAAATTAAAGAATTGTGATTACCATATATAATCGACACTAGTCTTGCACTATTATTGAAGTGCTAAAGAAGGAGTATGTAACTAGTACTGGAGCCATCCATGTAATTTGCACTAGTCTTTCTTTGGGTTTCATAGTTTGGAGTTCCAAAACAAAATCATTGCCAAAGTTACTAACTTGTAACTAGTGGTAGATTCGTCTTTGGTTTTGCGTAATTTTGTCTGATTATGGTCCAAGATAGGCGTTAGTCTCATACTATTTACATATACAGGTTTGTTATGGCTTTGAGTGTTTATTTCATTTTAACACTCTAGTTTTAAGGTTTTCATGCCTATAAGAGGCTTAAAGATTCTTGAAATATATAATTCTTGACTGTTGTTAAATTAACCAAATATTGTATAGAAATTTCCTCCATCTTTTAGAGTGCTCTTACTTAAGGTTCTTTAAAAACTTTGATCCTATCTACCTTGCTAGTGATGATAAAAAAATCTTATAATCTTATCACTCTCAATCCCTTCAATTATAGAGTATGGTGATTCATATCATTATTTTGTGAGTTTTAATGTTAATTTATGTGAATTAACCTGTATTCTATAGAACAGCCATAGGTCCTGTCATTTAGACATCAAATCTTATCAGTCGTATTGGTGAGAATCGTATCATAGTAGTTATTTAATGTGTGAAAAATTTTTATTAGGAAGGATTTAGGTTAACTGAATAGGTATTTGATGTTTGAGATATTGTTTGGGAATGAATTAGGTCAACAACTTGGACAATAGAGGATCTTTCAAACTACTTAGAACAAAATGAAGCTTCTATCTAACGAGTTTGTATCATGTTTTTTTAAGATATAAGTCAATCAAATATTATGGCAAGCAGATTAATATCTTTAAAAGTAACCATTATGATAATTGGTTCTAATCTTAATGGTTACGATCTAGTTTTTAGTAATAAATAGGCTAAAAATGGGTCATGGGATGAGTGAGATTACATGAGTTATTAAGAGAAGTTTGAGTACATTTATATATGTATGATCATAAAATGAGTGCTTAATGCATTTACTGAGCCAAGCCGAAATTATTGAGTTCTAATTATATAATTGTGGGGTCAAATGATTAAGCTAATAAAATTATAAATAAATTCTCTTCACTTATAATACAAAATTACATAAACAATTCTCTTTATTTATAATAAAAAGGATGTGTAAAGGCTTTCTCTTTAGTGAATGAAGAGAGTTGTAAAAATCCATACAATTCACCTTCATTCAAGAAAAGAGAAATATTTCCACGTTTCAAATCAAGAATTTAATATATTATATATAGGCATTACGTAGAGATAAATTTCTCTTAAAATTATGATCATGTTAGATCCATAATTATAAAACATAAGATGGAAGGCCGTAGGTGTAGAAACTATTTCATTAAGAAGTGCAAGAAATGTTTTGATTTCACACACGACTCGGGTTGATACTAAATGGTCCAGACCAAATTGCTTAGAATGAGTAAAGGCAGTCCAGGAGGAAATTAAGTAGAAGGAAGGAATTTCGAACCAGAGGGAGTGAGTGGGTGGGAGAATTCGTCTAGCCAAAGTGCGAGTGTTACGATATATGGTATATTTTTTATTTTGTTTTGTCATTCTTTGTTAATTAGACCTACAGGATAATTGGAATTATTTGGATATTAACTTGGATTCAAAAACTATATTGATGATCTTCTAGTGGTGGAAGAATCCTATCTTGGATTGAAGCCTATCTTAAGAGGTGTTGTGACACATCACGTGGGTATGAAGTTTTGGGTTGATTGGTTGGAAGTTTCGGGTGTTACCTTGTGTTAATTAAAAAATTCAATGAACAGGTGAAAGTGGGTGAAAGACGTAACCTATGGGTTGTGGTCCATGCATGAGTTGTTGAAAACATCTTCAGGTGTTATTTTCGTATGTGGGCAGCAGGGGTTGATTAATTAATTGATTGTAAGTGTGTGTTAAAGTTCACTGCTACGTGACTAAGTTTTTTTAAGGACATACGTGAGTTATTGGGTGATTTTCTTCTTGGTGGATGTTGCCGTGAATCATTGCTGTGTTGGTCTTATTGTGTGGGTCACTGGGTGTTGTCTCTATTTTGCAAAAAAATACGTGAGTGCTTTGGTGAGGTTTTTTTGGTGAGTTTTGATGGTGAATGGATGAGGAAAAGTGTGTAGTTTTGATCTAAATGAGAAAGGCTTGCGTGAGGGAATTTGTGGTGGTGTATTGGTAATGGTTTTAGTATTGAGTTATTGGAGTAACTCACAGTTGGACAACTTTTGAGTATTACTTGTGGTTTTCTCTAGATTGGAAATTTATCAGTTTTGCAGTGATTTGGCTAGGAGCTATTCACGCTGAACGTTAATCTCTTTGAGTATTTCACAGTTGGGCTGAATGGTTTTATGCTTCCTTTTTCTTTGATGTATTGTCGTTGATTGGGTGTTTTAGCAACTGTGATTTCTGCAGAAGTTTCTATGAGTTGATGCTGGAGTTGCAAGAATCAGGCCATTGTTGTTACGACGACTTCCAGATTTATTTCAATAGAGCTAAGCTTTTTGGGAAGTTATTTTCTTTTTATCTCAAGTATATTGTTATTCTTTCCTTGGTTAATTAATCCCTTGATTAATTGTCTTTGATTAAGAGTGGTAGAGAAAAATCCTCTGTTGAGGTTAACACGAGTCGGTTATGTTATTGGGAGTAAAAATCTTTCACGAGAAGTGAGGTTGAGAGATAGTGTCAAGGATTGAGTGATGTCGGCTTAGTAAAACCATGGGTAAATCTATTATACTTCAGTGAAGGTATTAATCTAGGTGAGGGCCTCGCAGATATAGGCAAAGAATGTCGAACTGCGTTATCAAATTTTTGGTATCATTTGTTATTTTTCTTTTGATTGATTTTTGTTTTTATTTGTGCTAAAGACAACTACGCAAAATCGAACAATTTGCAAAACTATTAACCTCTACGATTTTTCGGTGAGCAATTGCTAGTTGTTTGCAAAGTACATTGTAACATTTGATAGGTTAGAACTCATGCATAAACTTTGACACCCCCGTAGCTATCAAATGCAAACGTAGCCAATGATCTATAGAATTTTAAATAACGAACTGACCAACGGAAATTAACCAACATGGGTCGGCCGTACGAACAAGCCCAGACCCGAACCTATGTATAACCAGACTAGGCCTTGTTGAATCCAACCTAGAGTGGAGTTAATAAGCTTCAATTAAGATATATAATATATTACAAATTATGAGAGAGAGAGTCGAAGATGAGTGAGACGAGGCCAGTGCCGAGGAGAGAGAGTCCATGGGGCATAACAGGATCCCACCATCCTCAACCTAAGGCTCACCGTTGCAATGATCGTGCTGAGGACGTTATTCAAGTATTTTCTCTTCTTGTTTAAAACTTTCTTTTGGGTAGAATCAATTTGTAGGAAATTTTTGGCGATTTGTACTGATTATTTGGACGGTTTTTTTCGTTTCTTTCTTTTATAATTTGTTCATGATTTGGGAGTTTATAGTTTGTTAGATATCTAATGTTGGAAAGAGTGTTTGCTTTTCATGATTTGGTCTTTGGGGAATGTAATTCCTTTTCCTCTCTTCTTTAGGCTTGTTTTGAGGGGAACCCATTTAAGACAGTTCCTGGACCTTTTAAGCTCTTCTGGCAGTGCATGCGCTCCAAGCCCGGGTGATAACAATATTACTTTCTGATTATTTCTGCTCACGTTCTGTTCTTCCATTTAACGAATTTTACGGACTATCATATGGATGCTTAATAGCGGATGTTCATGAAGAGCACCAGCTATATATTTTAAGTTGTTCATTGTGTATGACTATCTACAGCATAGAACTGCAAAACTTGCACTATTTCACTTCAGTTTTTTTTTTCTCCGAGTCCAATTTGGATGGTATACTTATATAGGTTTATCATATTGCATATTCTGGAAGAGTATCTGTTCCAGATTACCTGACATTTGGATACAATTATGTTTATTTTGATACAGTGAGGAGCCAACAGAGCCTTACACTTATTTGCAGATAGATCCCCCCGAGAGAAAGGTGACTCTTGAGTGAAAAAGCTTGTTAAATCGTCTCATGGTAGTTCATCTGGTTCAATCATATTATTTTTGTACTTTGTTTTTCTTAAACTTTAGCATGAGAAGTATTTATCAGGTGCCATAGAGCATCATCCAACTTTTACCCTTTTGTTCTTTTTCTGTTCTTCTAATAATTCATATGGTGGCTTGAATAGAAAAGGTCTGAGACAACATCCATGAGCTGCTTCTAGGACTTTGGACATTAATGGTCTAGTTTTTGCAACTATTCTCCAACGTGAATCAGATGCCAACTACAGAAAAGTTATCTTTGTCCATCAGATTCATTGGCTTTCCTTTAGACTTCAGACCTATTCATTATTCAAAACTGAAAAGGGTTCTGAACGTAGTATGGACATAAAAAGCTCAGCATGCGCTATTTTCCTTTTCTATTTTTGGGTTGTGTCTACATCTAAAACTTGTGGATTTGAACTCTACATTTAAGTAACTATTTGTCGGTTGATCAAACACTTCGTTTGTTGCAGGGAGAATTGGAATGTCAATAATCTTTGAAAGGAAAAGAATGCATACTTTGTTCTTTTCTTTTTCTCCTGTCCTTCAACTTGTTATTTGGTTCCATGTCAAACCTTTCTATCTCCACCTGCAGAATGCCTATAAAGATGTGGTATCTGAGTTTCTGTTTCTTTGCCGCCGGCCATTATAGTACAACATAAAAAACTCTTGTTCCTAGATGCAATCCCTGCACAAAACATAAGGTGGACTTTGATATTGGTTCCAAGATGAAATAGTGAACTAAGTCTCTAACTCTGTCTTTCTGAACAAAGTCTCAAAAGTCAATAATAGGCTTTCTAACTTTGAGATGGTCCTTGGTAGGCCAAAGAACATTTCAGTATGAATTTTAAAGACCTTATTTACATTGATGTTTTAGGCTGCAGTAGAGAAAAAGAGTTTCGTTCAACGCCTTAGCATATGATCTTACTTGTCACAAAGTGTAGGGTACCCCCTTCAAATCTCAGCGGTGAATGATAAAATATTTAATTGTGATCCTTGATACATGTGACAAACCTATAAATCTAGTGAATCATATGGGGATCGTATGATTTGCTTTTGGAGCAGAACAACATTTGATTCGTGACTTGAAATTCTCTTTGGCAGATCTATGGAATGTTGGAGAAACTTGTCGATTCAAGGGCATTTTTAACCTGAAAATATTTTATTGACAATTAATTGAACACTTAATTTGTGTAAATTCAAACGTATTATATATTCAATGACAATCACACAATATGCACAAATAAGATCACAATATAAACGTAATGCTAATATATGGTGTCAATATTAAAATATTGACTCTTTTGGTTGGAAGTCTTAATAATTTTTCGGGTGTGTAGTCGATATACTAATATATAATCAACAGTGATTCAGGCAATGTGAAGATATGTTGCAAAATCAATAACAGTCTGACAAAAGCAGTAAATGATACTCGAAAGAGTCAGGGAAGAGATGAGCACTAGGGTTCATTTGGTTCTTTTTAAGTTTTACTTGAGAATTTTACTATTGTTTTTTGAAGTAAGACTTGAGCGAAGAACAACCGAATCATTATAAATTGGTATGCTGTTTTCTTTAAGTAAAGGAAAGCCGTGCAAGTTTCAAGAGTTTTATAATTCTATCTGAAACACTTTCAAGGCTCAACTCTCACAATCCATCCCAAGATATCGTTAACACTTTCACTGCATGAAGATTTAGGGATATTTGTAGGTGTATATATCGGGTGATGGAGGAATATTGAAGGGCTCAAACGTAGGAGATATGATTACACAATAAGGAGTCGATGTATTTCTTTAGGCCCGGTGGAAGTAAGACATTATGTCAAATGAGGTCACAAAGATGAATTTTCTTTCTATGGAAGCTATAGGTCATGAAGAAGTGAAATTCGATGAACTCTTTAAACTGTTTGGTTCCCTTTAATTTTACAACTCGAACAACGTTTGGGCCGTTAAGCACAGAACAAAGTTGCTTAAAGTAAAAGGAATAATATTCCAATGATTAATAAGAATGGAAGAGTATGAATTTGAGTGAGTTGGAACACAATCTCAATTCATGGGAGTAGGGATGAGTTTGATAACTTAACCATTAATATTTGAAAGAATGTCTGGCTCGGTCATTCGTGTAGTCTTGTAGGCACAAAAAAAGAAGAAGAAGAAGGAGTTGAACATGGATAAACTAGCAATTAAGACACAACAATGGCTCTCAACTTTGATTAATAACGTACTGTAGACAAGATCCTTTTCCTTGAACTATTCATATCTATTGTCTAAGAAAATTTTGTTAGACATAAGAGTTCGCCTTATACAAGGCCTAAACCATTCGAATCAAAATGGTGAAACTTCCGACTTGGAAGGTGTTGATGGTGATATTAGGAGTCTTTCAATTTTACGGGTTCTAGAAAGGATATTTTTAAACATTTTTGTGGCATTTTGGAAAAGGAAAAGTTTGGTGGGTTTAGGAAATATGAATTGGTTATAAAATATTTTTAAAAGGATTGATTGTAAAAAATATTATTAACTTTACTCAATTTTGTAATATTAGCTAAAACTTTAAAAACGACATTGAAACGTTCCAACTTTCAATTTTAGTGAAAATTGTCTGACGTTAAATTCTTCGCTATTGTGGATGATATTATGAGTCATGTCAGATTAGTATTTTTGTCATATGGCAGCTACATATTATATTTGTATCAGGGAGTGTATAATTATTTTAAAGTTTTTTATTTTTATTTATTAAATAATAAAATTCACACATAATATAAGTATAATATCTGACAATCACATGGCAAAAAAAATTATTCTTATGTGGCTTGCCACATCACTCACATTAACAACAAACTTAACATCAGTCTATTTTTTTGCTAAAATTTGAAATTTGAAGTATTTTAGTGTCATTTTTTAAAGATTGGGCTAGTATTATAAATTTGAGTAAAGTTTAAGACTTTCTATAATTAACCGTGAAAAAATTTAAAAATAAATTTTATCCTCAATTAATTATGTCTCATCCACAAAATCAACCTTAACAACAATATTAATTAACCCAAAGGAGCTATTATTTAATGAATGGACCAGGAATAAGTTTGGACAACTTACCACAATTCCATTAAGGTTGAAAATTGAAGATGATAACTTGTTCAAATTTTTACGACTCTATTAGTTGATATGAAAATTTAGTATAATCTAAAATAAATTTATCATAAGGAAAGGCATTAGTATAAATCTCAAATGCAACACGTGTTTTGTGTTGTTACTATTGATAAAGTGTTCTCTCTATAAAATATTTACTCACAACTTAACTAAGTGCACTTATTATTTACAAGTAATACGGTGATAAATATGGTATTGATTCTCATAAAAAACTATAATAATTTAAAGTACTCTCCTAATACTAACTAGTTAAGTATTAAAATTGACTGATTGATTAATTAATAAATAAAATAAAATAAAATAACCTAAATAAAGTATTAGCCAAAAGAATTAAAGTACTTATTGAAGTATAATTAATGCTTAGACATGTACTTTTCCTAATATTATCTTTGATTTCATGATTTAATAAACTTATAAGGAATTTATCATTTGGAGTGGGATACCTTCCTCAAATATAACATTTTACTCCTTCAAGCTACAAACATCTATCCATGTTGGTTAGTCTATATCTCTATTAAATAAGCACCCAAGTAATGCATTATGTTATGTGAACTTCAATAAAAGGTTTCACTATAACACTTAAGAGAATATATAGGGCTATATCACCCTATTTAACCCCTATTATCTAAGTTATGGTCCACTATGTTAAAATGTGATTAGATCATTAATTAGATTTATCTATTTATTTTAGCTTAATTTTGGTGCTTAATTGGTAAAATTAGTATTTATTTTATTATAGAACGTGACAGGTAGAGATTGGATCAAATTTGGTTTAAAATTTCTAATTGGAGCTTCATTTTCAAAGTCACGAATTTTGGGGAGTTGGAGTAAAAGATGGCATATTGATGAAACTGGTAAGATAGGATCATACATAAATCTAGACTCATTAAGAAGTTTAGCCTTCTTAGGAGACTTTATTTTCAACCTTATTGGTAGGGATTCTAATTTGATTCAGTAATTATCTTCGAAATATTCATATACTACAATTGTGGAGGTGGAAAGTGTTAGAGTAGTGCTCTAAAGGCAATCACCTTTAGCACATTTGTACAAACTTTATTTTAATTAATAAAGCGAAAGGCATTTTTCATTAATTTGATATTCGTTTATATATAAATTGATGTCGATCTTAAATCGAATTAATGAAGTTCATGCTACAAAACGTAGCATGAATGAAATCATGATGAGATCATGATAATGAGACTTTTATCATATGCAATTATGTTAGTATCTAAATAATCTCTAATCACAAGATTTATAAGACAGGACATTATTAATTCAAATAAACTAGCACATGTTATACTCCTTGATTTGATCAAGCAGTAGATCTCATAAACTATAAGCATAAGATGTTTAGAGTTAACATGTGGATGCTTACTAAGAGTAGTAAGTACATCGGATGACCCGCTATGAGATTATCATATGGATGATCTATCAAATGTCAATAATTAATCTCATCATAGTAATGGTGCAAATATCCTTAGACTTGAGGTACTCAAGAATATCTTGGATACTAATCCTATGTTTTGATATCATTCTTTGTTATCTTAAGACGAAGTCGCTCTTAGGGTGGTGATTGGGTATAGTTATTGGTATTCGGAGGTAATTGGGTAGCCAACAAAGGACTCACCACTCATGATAAAAGGAGATGATACTCACAGCCTCTTGTCCAGGTCATTACTCAGGAGTCTCTGGCTAGAGCAGTTATGTGTCATGAAGAGAGTCTTCAATGACATATAGAGTAATAAGATCCCAGGACAAGAACTAATATCACTTAGACTAAATGTGATGTAATCAGTCTAGTAAGAGTTGACACATAGCCCATACTCTGAACTAAGTAGGGTATATTATGGTGAAATGATGAATTGAATTATCTATGGAAAGGTTCGTAAGTCGAATAAATTGACTATCAAAGAGTTCGTGTGTTAATCCACGTAAATTCTGATAAATTGGCATCATGAAACCCTTCATAATTTGCTTGAATTAAGAGTTAATTCAAGTGGTATGAAACCATTCATGTTTGCTCTAATTAAGAGTTTATTCAATTGCCTAAAATAACCAAGAACCTAAAGGTCACAAGCATAAAATATCGGATGAAAAACAAAGTGTGTGTGGTTGGTTTTAAGTAGGCAACAATTGTGGCTCATAGGCCACGATCGTGATCAAAGGCATGATAGATGTACATAAGTGAGTTCTTCACTTACACACTCAAGTGAGATGATAAGGGCTTTAGAAGAGTTCTAGAGTGAGAGAGAAGTGTCTTGAGTCTTGGTCATGCATTTTATGTAATTGTTACATAAATCAAATTGTATGCAACATAGTCTTGATCTTTCTCTCTATTTGAGCATCTACTTGAACTCATCTAGTTTGGTGCTCAAATCACCCTTACATATTGTTTCTTCTTCATCGTTGCGTGTTCTTGGGTGATCAATGAAGGGTTTGGTGTTTGCAACTGTAGCATCCGGACTTGGGCCGGATCG
>JANZXP010000196.1:23579083-23590069 GCA_027576715.1 Erythroxylum flavicans | reverse complement strand
CAATACCTTGGTGTGATGGGCGGTCGGGGTCCGAGGCCCGGCACTGTAGCGATCCGGCCCAAGTCCGGATGCTACAGCAACAGCCCAAACAAGGAGAAGAATCAAGAAAGGAGGACAAATTTAAAGGTACAATTGTTTAAATTTCATGTTCTTATGAATCTTATGCATGCAAGTATGCTTCTGGAGACTTGGGGTTATCATGTAGTCAGAATAGATTCTGACACTTTTGCTACAATGTCATGCATGAATCCATGGAAATCCCAACAGAAAGAACACGTTATTATTTAGTTTCTTTGCTTTCTTTCTTCTATTTTTAGTGAGAAAAATATAGCCATGAGTGGTTAAATCTAAATTTTCTAATTCAATAGGAATTAAAACTCCATTTGTATCTTTGGGAGGTTTTGTTTTAAACTTGGGTTTTATTTCAATTTAAGTATTTCTTTTCTCCTATTCTTCTATTTCATAAGTAATTAATATTGATTAATCTAATAAATTAATTCAGTATTGATTATTTTGTTACTTCCTATGAGTTTAGTGATTTGTAATTGTCATGAATGATTGATATAAGAAACAAGTAGGTTATGTATTTGCATACTTAACTTATGATGAATAAGACAACTAAATTGAATTGTTGTAGCTATATAAATTATTTAATTTAGAGTTTAGTCTTTTTATTAAGTTTATTACTATCATTTAATTAATAAGAAATGTTATCATACTTAATCAATTAATTTTAAGTTTAAATTTGATTTCTATGTTTGATTCAATTAATTTAGGAAACTTAAAACTTATTATTTCTAACCAATATGTTTTAGAATAAATGTTTAATTTATAAAAATTTATTCTTTTTAGACCAATGATTAGAGTTATAATTGGATGAGATTTTTTCCTTGAATCAGAATTAGGAAAATTTTCTCACTTTTGTACTCAGTTGATTCATTTTAACTTCTTGTTAATTTTAGTTTATTAGTTAATTAATCATAAACATGTATTCTATTTTTTCAATTGAAATTAAGAAATTACATTTAGTTTTCTTGGGATTCGACTTAGTTCCACGACTACTATAATAGTTTAGTGAATTAAAAACTAATTTTAAGGGCTTTAACTACTTGCTAAAAATTTTGGTGCTGTTGTTGTTGGAGAACTATCTTAATTTTTTAGTCTCTTTCTTTATTTTACATTTTATTGCTAATCTCTTGTTTTGTATGACTCTGTATTAGTTATAATATAATCTAGAGATTGAGAAGACAACATGTTGTTTAAGGAAAGAGACTAAGTAAGGAAAAGGTCATTCATCTCTTAAGGTGAAAGAATAGATATATTTAAAAATTTATAGAGACTTTATTTTCAAATAAGTTAACAAGAAGATGACAAATCCTAATAATAAAATGTTAAGGAATTGGCCATACGAAATTCGAATTACTAGCCTTTATACATTAGATTTCTAGACGTTGAGGTAGATTTTGAACTAAAATCTAGTTTGATTCAATTACTCCCTATCTTTTATGGTCTTACATATGAAGATCAATAAAAATATTTGAAAAAAATAGTCTTACATATGAAGATCGACAAAAATAGTTGAAAAAAATATATGTTATTTGCTCTTGAATGAAGCCACAAAGGGTGATAGAAGAGAAAATTAATCTTAAAGCCTTTTCACTCTCTTAAAAGATAAGGCAAAGGATTGGCTTTATTATCTTCCCTTTAACTCAATGACCATATAAAATAAAAGGAAAAGGTTGTTCTAGGAGAAGTTTTTCCTTGCATCACAAGTTTCCAATTTAAAAACGTAGACATGTGTGATAAGAAAATTCACTAGAGAAACATTGTACAAATATTGGGAGAGGTTTAAAGAATTATTTGCTAGTTGCCACATCATCAGATTCCTTAAAAACTTTTGATGCAATACTTTTATGAAGGTTTACTATCAATGGATAGGAGTAAGATAGATGCAGCTAGTGGAGAAGTTTTGGTATATAAGGCATTTGGAGGCGTCTAGACAATTGATTTCAAATGTGACTCAAAATTCTTAATAATTTGGAACAAGGATGGATGAAGCTGTTAAGTTAGTGAATGAGGTAAGTATTGCCAAGCTTGATGATAACATTTCAATTTTAATTCTTATAGTTTGTAGAATGGTTGTAGATTAATTTCGATTTTCACAAGTATGTGGATATGCTCATTTTTTGTGTATGCCCTGTATTACAATAAGATTCCATTCAAGAAGTTAATGCAATAGGGGGATTCAACAAAAATATGAACCTTATTCAAATTAGTATAATTTGGGATTGAGTGATCACTCGGATTTTAGCTACGAAAATCAAGGAGGGAAACAAAGATACTAAACTCAAAATTTTAATAGATAACCTCAAACACCTATATATAGTAAATCTTCAGATGAAATTGTTATGGCCCATACTAAACAATTTCAGCAAAAAAAGGACAAGAATTTATAGTTTAGGAAATTAATTCATGTAATTAACTACATTTGTTAGTAAATTGTAAGTATAAGCATTAAGAAAATTGTCTTCATAAGTGATGATGAATCCTAAAGAGATTGTGAGTGTATTAACATTGAGAAGTTAGAAGGAAATTCAATATGACTCATCTTTACTAATGAAAGTAGAAGGTATAATTTTTCTTTACCTATACCATCTGATGCATGTATACCTCCTTTCCCTTATATGCTGGCTAAATCAAAAGAACATAATTATACAAGAGATATCTTAGAGACTTTCAAAAATTTGGAAATCAAATATATCTATACCAGAAGCCATCAAGAAAATTCCAAAATATACAAAGTTCTTGAAAGAAGCTAAAGGATAAAGAGAGAATAATTTTAGGTAAGAATGCATCAATTGTGATAAATAGGAAATTACCAAAAAATGCAAAGATCCATGTAAGTTTAGACTTCTTTGTGTCATTGGTAATAAGTAATTGAGTGTGTTATGTTAGACTTAGGAGATCTATTAATTTCATGCTATACTCAATTTACCGAGCTTTAAATTGGAATTCTTTGTAAGAAATTGATGTTATTATTTAGCTAGCTAATCATTCTTATATGCGTCCCACTGATGTTATAGGGAATATTTTGCTTAGGGTTAATGGTTTGATATTTCTAGTAGATTTTTGTAACATAAAAATAGATGGAGATATCGTAGAACATTCATATTCAATTTTTATTTGGAAGGTCAGTCATACAGACTAATAAAAAAGTTGATTAGATGAGAGCACTATTCCGATTGGGTTTGATGGAGAGGTAGTGAAATGTAGTATTCTTGAAACAATGAAGTATCCTATCAATTTTCACTCTATTTATCTTGTAGATATTATTGATTTAATTGTGCGTGATATTTTTGAAGAAGAAAGCATTGGTAATTAATCAAAGTTTAATGCAAAATTAAAAGTGAATGAGCAAGTTGATAAAACTCTCAAAGTTATAGAATCATTATCAACAATACTGACAAAGTTTATTCACAAGAAAATATTGCCTTATGTTTTACAGGATCTAAAGCTAAAATTAAATCTAATAAGTGTATATTATAATATGTTTTCTAGATGCTTAAGTGTGTTTAAGTGTTTTCTTAGATAATAATCATGTATTTTGGACTTAGAATTATGTTGTTATTAGTGTTTTTGTGTGCATTATTTGTTTAATTGTGTTAGGGCAAGGATTTGAACTTAATATTATGTTTCAAGGGTTATTTGAGGTGTTTGTTATTGAGTGAAAATAGGAAAAATAAGAAAAGATGAATAAGGGGAAGAATTCATATGAAATTGACACATAAAAAGAAAGAATTAAAGCAAATTTTGTGATACATGTTCTAGTATAGGGACCATGTAAGTCATTATAAACATGTGGATCTTTGAAAATGTTGTTTATGCCTATATAAAGATACACGACTGTGTATGGGACTTTGTAAGCTTTGCAATCGTGTGAAGTCATAATTTAGAGCGGATTTTAATTGTGTATATTCCTGAAAACTTAGTTTTGTTATAAAAGAATATTATAAAGGCTATAAAGAAGGAGGTACATTTCAGAGTTGGTGGAGACACCAAAGGAAGGAAAAAAACACATAAAAAATGTTGCACACCATATAAAAGAAGATAAAAAGTGGAAACATCATGATTAAAACCAGTTTTCTAGATTTTCCATCAAAGCTTCAAGTTAATTTCATTCTCTTCTTTTCTTCTATTTCATTGCCTCATATGCAAAATCTAAACAGTTATATTTTGAAAATGAATATGGATTGCTAAATCCATACTGGGGTTTTATTGTTGTAATGTTTTGTATAACTTTTACCTTGTTGAATTTAATATATTACTACTTTGTGATATTTGTTATGCTTATACTTGATTTGAATATAGAGATTGAATCAAGATATTTATGTTAAATTGCACAACATGAGTTGGTACCTTAATAGACTTACAAATATAAGGTAAATAAGCAGTTGAAAAAAGATATTAATTGTGATTTAATTATCCTTCAGATTGCTTCAAATCCAAATGAGTAGTTATGAGTAATTTTGAAATCGAGAGATTGCAACTCAAATGTTATCTATTTAAATTAGTATTACTTGATTAGATCTTAAGAGAGGGTACTCAAATCTTTGGATGTCTAGGTTCAAGCATAGTTTTTATTCATAAGGTGAAGGGAAGTCAAAACAAAGATAGAATAATCTTTAAGTTTCCTTCAATAAGTAACTTCAATTTCATTTTTATCGTATACTTGTTCAATCATCAAGTTTTGTTATTTTACTTTAATCTTCAGTTAATTCAATCTTTTGTTACCTTAGACAAAGTGATATTTGGATTATTAGGGGACTATATTCAATCCTCATAGGAATGATACTAGTTATACTATAATATACTACTCGTATACTTATGTTATAGCATAAAACTAACAAACAAGTTTTTGGCACCATTATTAGGGATTGCAATTTCAAAATCTTATCCATTTTGAATTCTTTTGATTTAATGAGTTTGATAATTTTTCTGATGTGATTACAAGTGCATGAGCACAAGAATTATAAAGAGCTTAAGCAAATTAGGAGATACATCAATTTCTGACATAACCAAACAAAAAAATGAAATCTAAAGAGAGAAGCACCAATAAGCTATAAATAAAACAATCAGAAGAAAGAAATCAACGAGGACACCAAAGGACCCTTATGGATTTTAAGAGGCTAGGTTTTAATGCAAATCAACAAGGCATCCTACTGGTCTTAACAAATAACTTCAAAATAAAGCCAACTTTATTAAATATGTTACAAACCAGTGTGCAGTTTTATGGATTAGCCAATAAAGACCCCAATGCACACTTGACAAACTTCTTCAAGATATGCATCACGTTTTAATATAATGGGCTATTTGAGGCTGTTGCAAAGATGAGGTCGTTCCTTTTTATACTAAAGGATCGAGCTAAGGCATTGTTAAACTCTCTCAACCTTGAGAATGTCACAACTTGGGAGCAATTGAAGCCATTTTAGTGAAGTATTTTCCATTGATGAGGACCATAGAACCATTAAGGAGATCAAAATTTTCTAGCAAAGTGATTTAAAGTCCTTATATGAAGTGTGGGAGCGATTTAAAGAATTACAAAGGAGTTGTCCACATAAAAAATTACCAAATAAATTCTTGTGGAAAACATTCTAAAATGGAGTTAATACACATATAAGAGGGACTATAGATGCAACAACTCATGGTTATTTGATAAGAAAGACAATTGATGCTACACATGACCTATTGGAAGAAATGACAAGTAATAGTTGCTTGTAAACTATAGAGAGGGGCAAATAATAAAATTTCAAAGAGCATAATGAAGTGATAGCTACAAACTCAGTAACAACCTTGTAAGCTCAAATGTCAAGCCTTATTAATATATCTAAGTAAATCCTTGAAAAGTTGTAATGATGGATATAGTTTTGTTAGGGTTACTGAAAATTAATTCATTTTCCAAAAAGAACATAGCGTGGATGTTAGTTGTATAGGGAAGAAAGGAAAAAGGCAACTGATTGTTTTTTTATGGATAGTATTGGCATGGAAAAAGTAAATTTTATAGGAGCTCAATAAAAGGGAGGTAACAATCGATACTCTAACATATATAATCCTAGGTGAAAGAACCCTACAATTTTTTCTTTAAAGTTTTCAACAGGATAGGTTTGGATCCTTGATGGATATGATAATGGATATTCTAAGCTCCTAGTTCAATAGTTAAGACGAAAGTTAAAAAACGAGGGAAGTCAAATTTGATCAAATAATGAAAAACCAATCCTCTTCCATTCATAACTTGGGGGTTAATGATCGAGTGGGCAAGTTTTACAATTTCTTATCCCTAAGTATACCGCAAGTGCATAGCTCATGAGTGTAGTATAAGAGGTGATGATTCCTCGAGGAGATGGTGACCTAATTGAATTCTAAGTTGTCTAAGGCCTAAAGGATAACTAAAATGAAAAGGAAAACTAAATAAAAAAGTAAAGAAGCGAATATGGATTGATTGAAAATGAAATTGTAAATTTAACACAAGAAATCAAAATTGAGCACCACCAATGAAAAATAAAAAATCACATAAGGAAGATTAGCTGATTATGAGAAGGGTGATTTATCCTATCATCAAATGCTAACATGATTACTTTTGAGTCAATATGGTATCAGTCTTAGACTTTTAAAGAGTGGATTACTCTGTCTCGAGTTATAATCATTAACCCTCAATCATAAACTCTAATTGAATTATGGAATTTGCAATGTCTCAACTAACAAAAAGCCCATACATCCAATTAGATCTTAAGCCTTCTAATAGACTATCGGGTCCTCACATGAAATCTATCTTTGTATAAATTACCGATTTGATTATTTGCTTGATCTATTATATTGTTCAACTCTCATTATCCAATCTAATCATTTTGCAATTGGTTCACTATCTCAATTTTCTACCAAAGGATGCAAATACAAAAAATAATCACAATACCTAATGTGTTAACATCGAAAGAAATCACATTAACATTGATTCAAGAAGAAATCCCTAACAGAGTTTATAAAATCATCATCAACCACAAATCCATCACTATCAAATCCATCTTATACATTTGAAAGAAAGAATAACAAAGATGAAATGAAAATGTCACTTCTTAAGGGTCGAGATGGAATGGGAAGACAGCAGCAACAATAAGTCTTCTTCTTCCCTCTTCCTTTCTCCTCCTTCTCGTTTCTTTTCTACTTCCTTGGATCTTTCCCAATGTAGCAAATGGAGGCTAACGAAAATTAGGTCCTCCCCTTTTTTGTAGTCTTTTCTAATTGGGGTAAAAATTAGGCTTTAGCTGGGCCCAAAAAGTTTGAAATTGCTTGGGGGGCCACGATCGTGGCTTGACGAATGGGCCTCTATCACGATTGTGGACCTGAGTCCTCCACTGGGCTTCCTCCGAATCTCGTCCATTCTTTGATAGCTGATCTCAAACACTAATAAACATACCAAAGCATCTTAAACACACAAAATTAAAGCTCAATAGCATGCTCTAACCCATATAACACTCAAAACACAAATATCTAACCAACTAACACAATTCCAAACCTAAACATGCATGAATTAAGTAATTAAAAACTGAAAACATACTAAAATGTCTATTAAAACATCATACAACGTACGACTATCAACATCCCCACACTTGAAGTTTTGCTTTTCCTTAAGCAAAAACATAAACACAACAAAATACAAACACACCAGACAATAACACATATAGGCGCTTCTATGCAATAATAGTATAATGACATTGAACTTCATGAAACTAATTTAACTTCAAACACAATACCAAGTTTTTCTAATTTATTAACTTAAGAAATCTATGGCTGGGTACTTTAGACTAAATATATATGCTAATCAAGAACTTAATGTCAAATTCATTCACCCCATCACTTGTACACACCCATTGATATTTTTTCGGTTAATCAAAATTGTAACTATCCCTAAGTAGCTTTTCATGAAAAATTAAGCTATTCACAAAGATTGGTAGGATTTATTAAACAATGCACTATTTTTGTTAATTTTCATTAATAAGAACCCTACCTTTTGATGCGAAGGAAAATATTTGTGATGAATGTTTACTCAACTAGGTCATGTTTTTATTAGGCGTCTTGGTTGGAATGTTATTATAATCTTTTGACGTGAAGGCAAACATTTGTGATGAATGTCCCTCGATTACTCAGCTTGATCACATTCTCAACTGGCTACTAGTTCTATTCACCTTAAAAGTTTCCTGGTTTAAATTATCCAATTCAAGGACTCCAAGGTTGAAAACTTGGGTGACTATAAAAGGTCCACTCCACCTCGATTTCAACTTTTCGAGAAACAACCTCAACCTCAAATTGTATAGCAAAATTGTATCTTCTACATTAAATTCCTTCTACTTAGGATGAGAGTGGTGCCATCTCTTCACCTTCTCCTTGTAAAGTTTGGCATTTTCGTACGCATTATAGTAAAACTCTTCAAGTACATTTAGTTGCAGAAGTCGTTTTTCACCTGCTTACTTCCAATCAAAATTTAGAACTTTCATTGCCTAATATGCTTGATGCTTTGGCGCTACAGGCAAATGACAAGCTGTACCATATACAAGCCTAAAGGAAGTCGTTTCGATTGGTGTTTTAAAAGCATTCGTATAAGTCCATAAGGCATCATCTAGCTTTAATGCCCAATCCTCCCTAAAGCTAGTCACCATCTTTTCCAAAATTTGTTTAAGCTCCTGATTAACAACTTCCACTTATCCAAACGTTTACGGGTGATAAGGAGTAGCAAAGCGATGGTGGACTCTATATCTTTTTAGGAGGGCATGAAAAGATCTATTACAAAATTGTGTTCCCCCATTGCTTATTATAGTTCTTGGCACTCCAAACCGATTAAATAACCATTTGATAAATTTTTATACAACCTTCCCATTATTGATTGGAGATGCCATAGCTTCGACCTAATGAGATACGTAATCCACCCTCAATAAATATACATGTTCCCCATGGAGGATGGGAAAGGACCCATAAAGTTGATGCCCCATATATTGAAGACTTCAACTTTTAAAATGTTGGATAAAGGCACTCATCTCTCTTGGAGATGTTGCCTACTCTTTGACAATGATTACATTATGACATGAATACTTAGTCGTCCTTAACCAAATCTGGTTAATAAAATCCACACTCAAGTACTCAAGTTGTTGTTTTGTTTTCTCCATAATGGCCAACGTATTGAGTTTCATGACATTGAGTTAATATATCCAACATTTATTCTTTTGGAACACATCATCTTATTAAACCAGCAGCTTATGTTCGATACAAGATTAGTTCATCCCATCGATATCAGGGGCACTCGAGTAAGAATCTCTTCCTCTGTTGATAGGATAGATTAAAAATAAGCTTACCACTGGCAACATAATTTGCAATATCAGCTAACCATGGTTTTCCTAGGTTGTTGAGTAACATCAGGGTTTCATCAGGGAATTTCTCGTTAATATCATCACTTTGCTTGTATTCCTCTCCTTCCAGATGTGATAAATGGTCTGCGACCACATTCTCCACTCCCTTCTTATCTTGTAATTCAATATCAAACTCATGTAAGCATAGCAGCCATCGAATAAGTCTCGATTTTACATCCTTCTTAGCAAAAAGATATTTTAAAGTAGAGTGATTGGTGAATACAATCACTTTAGAACCTACGAGGTATGACTGAAACTTATCACATGTATACACCATTGCGAGTAGTTCCTTTTTTATGGTGGTGTAGTTAAGTTGAGGTCTTGTAAGGGTCTTGCTTACGTAGTATATTGCATGCAACCTTTTTTCTTTCCTTTGGCCCAATATGCAATCTATAGCTTGGTTGCTCGCATTACACGTGACCTCAAATGGGAGAACCCAATCAAGTGGTGCTAAAATTGGTGTTGACGTCATTGCTTCCTTCAATTGATTAAATACAGGTAAACAATTTGCATCAAAAAAGAAAGGCACTATCCTCTCCTGGAACATAAAGTGGCGCTTCTCCCAATTCAACACTAAATGTGATTCTTCACATCTTTGGACTATCCAAATTAGTTAGCCACATCTCAAAAGAGTATCTAAAAATTGAAAAATCATCCATGATAACTTCCATAATGTCCTCGATCATATCTGTGAAGATAGACATCCTACATCTTTGAAATATAACTGAGGCATTGTTTAATACAAAAGACATCTATCTATATGCAAAGGTACTATAAGGACATGTGAATGTATTCTTTTCTTAATCCTTAGGGTAAATGAATATCTACTCGTACCCCAAATAACCATCCAAGAAGCAGTAGAATGAGTGACCAGTCACTTTTTCTATCATTTGATCTATGAACGGGAGAGGGAAATGGTCCATTTTAGTCACTGTGTTGAGTTTGCGATAATTTATGGACTCTCTCCATCCTGTGACTGTTCTTATTCAAAGTAATTCTCTGCTTCCATTCTCTATTACAGTCATTCCACCCTTCTTTGGTACACACTATACTGGGCTGACCCATTCACTATCAGATATAGGATAAATTATCCCTACATCTAAGAGTTTTACTACTTTTTTCTTGACTACTTCTTTTAGGGGAGGGTTCAATCTATGTTGACATTCCCTCACCGCTCTACATCCTTTTTTGAGGTTTATTTGATGGATAAAAACATTTGGGCTTATACCTCGAAGGTTGGATATTTGCCATCCTATTGCCTTCCCGACAATTGCTATAACCCTACTCTTTTATTTCCCATCTAGTTAATTAGAAATGATGGTGGGTAAAGTTTAACCTTCACCTAAGAAAGTATATCTAAGATGTGTAGGCAAAGGTTTAAGCTCTAAAGTGGATGATTGTTTTGTAGGAAAATCCCGGTGTGCCCATCACATGGACACGGTGCGGAAAACAAAAATTTTTTGTCCCGGGACCTTCCCGAAGCCAAGGATCGTTGTGTATATATAACTAAACCAAACCATAACGACCTACGTAG
>JANZXP010000196.1:23536341-23578983 GCA_027576715.1 Erythroxylum flavicans | reverse complement strand
GGACTTGAAGACTTGGACTAATAAGCCAATACATTAGACCTTTTAATTATTTTAAGACACCTTTTTGTTTTAGGCTAACCGATGTTAAAGCCCGAGGACTTATATTAAGCCTAGGTATAAATAGTTTCATTAGGGTTATTGTAGGGGAACTATTATTTCTTGATTATGTCGTTGGCCATAGTGAGGTTTATTCCTCTTGTTCTTGTTTCAACACGAATCAATAATTCACTTATCAATTTTCTCAAATTATGGCATGTTTGTTTGATTCAACTTTCTTGGTTTTAGTTCCGATCATATAGGTTGCTCGAATCACGTATTCGTGAGGTCTAGTAGGGATTGAACCTTGCATATCCTCTTATTCTTTGTTGAATTTCGAATCTTGCTCTTCCTTGTCCTTCCTTGCTGAAACTTCCAAACATACACAAACCCATCAAGCCAACGCCACCATTATTAACTTCCAAGGATTTTCGGACAACCCTTCTTTGAAACATCTTCATGCGTTCGTCAATTGGTATCAAAGCATTGGTTTGAGGTAAATTCTTATTTACTTCAAATCAAAATTAGGGTTTATTCATCACCTTCATTTAATTTTATTCCTTCAAACCCATCGACTTCAACCAAACCTGAGGTGTGAAAAATTTCGGCCTACCTTGTTTTATCTTCTATTGGTATTTGATAAAAAAGTCCAAAAACTATGAAAAAAGTCTCGAAAAAAGTTAAAAAATTTGAAAAAAATCTGAAAAAAGAGGCCTATTGATCGAATTGTTCAATTACATTGCTTGATCCTTTGAGTTGGATTATACTTTAATTTCGAATTGAATTCTTTCCTTGTTAATTGTCTTGTATGAATTGCTTACTCGTTTGGAACTATAATTGGGCACCTAGTGGCATAATCATTGGATTTATATTGCAATTTGTTTGAACATACACTCTAGTTCTTTGGGATTGCTGATCAGTATAAAGTTATTTTTGACTTGTGACTTAAATTTCAAAGGAAATTGAGTGGTAAGAGGCAAGAGTGTGTGAGTGCAATTGAGGGCAAAAGCTGTAACTTGTGAAAATACGAGGGGAGTGACTTTTACTTGAGTGAAACATGTGAGGGAGTGTTGTGAGGTTGTTTATTGCTAACATTTGTTTTGCAGGAAGAAATTTGTCTACATAATGTCTCAGGAAGGAGGAGAACATGATGAGATCCAAATTAGAGAGGTGAATGCTCTCACCTTGAGAGCCATTCAACAATAGTTTGAGATGCTCAATCTAACTTGTACCGAAATGATGGAGACCATGGAGAGGCAAGGTCAACAGATTGCGAAGCTCAGATATGGAGGATGTGAGGAACCTCAAGCTCATCATGTTGTGTTTTGATAGCAAGCACCTCCTTTTCGTCGACTGCCACCATAACAGTATGAGGTTGAGGAGGACAAGTTTGATGATGAGGAGGAGTATAGGGAGCGCATGCCTAGGAAGGCTACGAGAGGAGAATCGCTCAACAGGCAAGATGGAGACCTCAAATCCATCAAGATGCAAATTCCATCCTTCAAGGGTAGGAATGATGCTGAGGCTTACTTGGAGTGGGAGCAAAAAGTGGACTTGATTTTTTAGTGTCACAACTTCTCTGAGGAGAAAAAGGTAAAGCTTACTGCTATTGAGTTCACTGACTATGAATTAATATAGTGGGATCAGTTGGTGATGTCTCGAAGGAGGAATAGAGAGTACCCCATCACTACATGGGCAGCAATGAAGGCGTGCATAAGGAAGTTGTTTGTTTCTTTATATTATTACTAGGAGATGCATCAAAAGCTCCAAAGACTCTCACAAGGGAATAAGTCAGTAGAGGACTACCACAAAGAGATAGAGATAGCCATGATCCGAGCTAATATTGGGAGGACCCAGGGGCTACTATGGCACGTTTCTTGAGTGGATTAAACTAGGAGATAGCCAATGTAGTGGAGTTGCAACATTGTGTGGAGATTGAAGATATGGTGAACATGGCCATGAAAGTGGACAGGTAGCTCAAGACTAGAGTGATAACAAAGGGTGGAATGAGTTCTAACCATAATTGGAACTCGAAATTGGCTAAAAGGGAGGAGAGACTAAAGGTCAAGGGTGTCGACTTCAAGGAGACTCCAAAGAGGCCGAATGTAGGGGTTGAAACAAAAGTTACACCTAACACCCAAGCATCTTATAGTAAACATTCTAGTGTTAGACACTTTAAATGTTTGAGTTTGGGTTATATTGCATTTCAATTCCCTAATAAGAAAGTCATGTACATGAGGGATAATGGGGTAGTTGAGTCTGAAGATAATAGTGAATGTGATCCCTTGCTATGTGATGAAAATGATAGTAATGATGATTGCGTAGAGAGGGTTGCTGTAGGAGAAGCACTTATTGTTGAGAGGGTTTTGAGTGCTCGAGTAAAGGAGGAGACTTTAGGTTAGAGAGAAGACTTATTTCATTCGAGGTGTTTAGTGGGAGGAAAAGTTTGTAATCTGATCATAGATGGGGGTAGTTGTGCAAATGTAGCTAGTATGCCTATAGTGACTAAATTGGGGTTAACATGTAGGAAGCATCTTAAGCCATACAAGTTACAATGGTTTAATGACAGTAGTGAGGTGAAAGTGACAAAGTAGGTGTTAGTGTCATTTTCAGTGGGTAGATATAAGGATGAGGTAATTTGTGATGTGGTACCTATGCTGACAGGTCATTTTTTATTAGGGAGACCATGGCAATTTAATAGGCGTGTAGAGCATGATCGGTACACCAATAGGTACTCCTTTAAATTCAAGGGTAGAAATTTTATCTTGGTGCCATTGTCACCCCATGAGATCTACTTGGACTAGGTCAAAGCAATGAAAAGTGAGGAGGGTTTAGGTAGTGAGGTTTCAAAAAAAAGAGGGAAAAGAGGCCCAAAAGAAAATGAGATTGGCCCAATGGAGAATGACTGCACGAGTGAGGAAAAAAAAAGGGAGATGTGCAAGAGAGAAAAGTGTAGAGAGAGAAAAGAAGAGAGAGAGAAAAATGAAGAAGGTGAACTTGTTTGCAAAGGAAAAGATTTGAGGAGAGCATATGGAGAGAAAAGAGCACTTGTGGTGGTTAGATATAGGGAGTGTTTTATGGCAAAAACTAACCCTAATCAAGATTTGCCAAGCGTTTTAAGTCTCTTTTGCAGGAATATGGAGATGTCTTCCTTGAGGAAATACCTAAATAGCTACCATCCTTATGGGGTATTGAGCATCAAATTGACTTCGTGCCTGGAGCTCAAATAGCAAACCAACCAGCCTATAGGAGCAATCCTGAGGAGATAAAGGAGCTTCAAAGATATGGATGAGTTATTGGAGAAGGGTCATGTAAGGGAAAGTTTGAGTCTTTGTGTTGTTACTATCTTGTTGGTGCCAAAGAAGGATGGAACATGGAGGATGTGCGTAGATTGTAGAGCTATGAACAAAGTCACTGTAAAGTATAAACATCCCATTCCTAGGTTAGACAACATGTAGGATGAATTACATAGTGCGTGCATGTTCACAAAAATTGATCTGAAAAGTGGTTATCACCAAATTCGAATGTAACCTAGGGATGAATGGAAAACTGCTTTTAAAACTAAGTATAGGCTGTATAAGTGGTTAGTGATGCCTTTTGGCTTAACTAACGCACCTAGCACCTTTATGAGTTTAATGAATTATGTTTTGCATGAATTTCTAGGCATATTTGTAGTTGTTTACTTTGATAATATTCTTGTCTATAGCACTACATTGGATGGGTATGTGAGGCATATTCTTGATGTGTTAAGAAAGGAGAAGTTGTATGCGAATCTTAAGAAGTGTACGTTCTGCATTGATAAATTGAATTTCTTAGGATTTGTGGTTAGTTTGAAGGGAGTTGAAGTGGATAGTGAGAAGGTGAAGGCTATTCAAGAATGGCCGACACCTAAGAGTGTGACCAAGGTGAGGAGTTTTCATAGACTTGCTAGTTTCTATAGGAGATTTGTAAAGGATTTCTCTACCATTGCTGCACCTTTAACTGAAGTAATCAAGAAAGAGAGAGGTTTTACATAGGGGGAGGAGCAAGAACATGCATTTAATTTGTCAAAAGAAAAATTATGTTCTACTCCTGTTCTTTGTTTGCCCAATTTTGATAAAATGTTTGAAGTTGAATATGATGCTTCTGGGATTGGTATAGGTGCTGTGTTGTTATAGGAAGGAAAACTAGTTGCATACTTCAGTGAGAAGTTGAGTGGCACCCAACTCAACTATCCAACCTATGATAAGGAGCTCTATGCCGATGGTGAGAGCATTGGAGATGTGGCAGCATTACCTTCAACCAAAGGAGTTTGTCGTTTGGACGGATCACGAGTCACTTAAGCATTTAAAAAGCCAAGGTAAGTTAAATAAGAGGCATGCTACTTGGATGAAGTTTTTGTAGACTTTTTTATACGTGCTGCACTACAAGCAAGGGTAGGAAAATGTAATAGCTGATGCCTTATCTAGAAGGTATTCCTTAATCTCTACTCTTAGCTCTAAGTTGTTAGGATTTGAGCAAATTAAGGAATTGTATGCCACTGATGTTAATTTTGCTAGTGTGTATGAACATGGTGCATTTCGCAATTACTTTAGGTATGATGGTTGTTTATATCATGGAAATCAATTGTGTGTACCTAATTGTTCTTTGCGTGAGTTGTTTGTGCATGAGGCCATAGTGGTGGGTTAATGGGGCATTTTGAGGTTGCCAAGACATTAGACATCTTGTATGAACATTTTCATTGGCCATGTATGTGCAAGGAAGTAGAGCATTTGTGTAACCGATGCATTACCTATAGATAGGCCAAATCCACTTCTAAACCTCATGGACTGTATACCCCTTTGGCTTTACCTACTGACCTTTGGATGGATATATCTATGGACTTTGACTTGGGTTTACCTAAGACAAAGAAGGGGTTTGGTAGCATCTTTGTTGTTGTGGACATATTTAGTAAAATGGTGCATTTCATTGCATGCCATAAGATTGATGATGTTGTGCATGTTGTTGATTTGTTCTTTAAAAATGTCCGATTGCATGGTATTCCTAGGTCTATTGTTTTGGATAAAGATGCGAAGTTTTTGAGTCATTTTTAGTGTGTATTGTAGGGAAATTTGGGAACTAAACTGTTATATTCTATTACTTATCACCCACAAACTAATGGATAAACTAAGATTATGAATAGAACCTTGGGGACTTTGTTACGTGTTATTGTAGGGAGAAATTTGAAAACTTGGGGTGATTGCTTGCCATTCATCAAGTTTGCATATAATATATGTGTGCATTCTATCTCTCCTTTTGAGATTGCTTATGGGTTTAATCCTTTGTTGTTTTGGATTTGGTTCCTTTACTTCTGCATGAGTTATCTAGTACAGATAGAAAGAGGAAGGCCGAAATAGTGAAAGAGATTCATAAGAAGGCACGACAATACATTTAGGAAAGAAACAAGGTCTATGTCCATCAAGCCAATAAAGGATGGAAGTTGGTGACTTTCGAACTAGGAAATTGGGTTTGGATGCACCTTAGGAAGGAATGTTTTCCTACTAATAGGAAATCTAGGCTGGACCTGTGGGGCGATGATCCTTTCCAAGTCGTGGAGAAAATCAATGACAACGCTTGCAAGATCGACTTGCCAAGTAAGTATGACATGTCAGCTACCTTCAATGTTGCCGACTTATCTCCTTTTGATATGGATTTAGATTCGAGGATGAATCTTCTTGAGGAAGGAGGGACTGATGTGAGCAGGAGCACGGATCGCCATAGAGTTGGCATGAATGATAGAGGCAAGGGAAGATAGCTAGTTATGCCAGTTTAGCCCATGATCAGAGCTAGGATCAAGAGACTTAAGGAGGCTCTCCATGCGCATGTGGGCTATCTTTTGGAGAGGAAGGAACAGTCCAAGCCTATGGGAGGATAATTTTATGGATGCCAACCCAAATGGATCTATCTAACTCAAATCTTTAGACCGAATACCCTTGGGAATTGAAGACTTGGACTATTAAGCCCATACATTAGACCTTTTAATTATTTTAAGTAAGACATCTTTTTGTTTTCGGCTAACCTATGTTAAAGCCTGAGTACTTATTAGTCAGCCTAGATATAAATAGGTTCACTAGGGTTATTATAGGGGGAACTATTATTTCTTGATTGTACCACCGGCCATAGTGAGGTTTATTCCTCTTGTTCTTGTTTCAACACGAATTAATAATTCACTTATCAATTTTCTCAAATTGCAGCGTGTTTGTTTTAATCAACCTTCTTGGTTTTAGTTCTAATCATCTAGGTTGCTCGAATCATGCATTCGTGAAGTCTAGTAGGGATTGAACCTTGCATATCCTCTTATTCTTTGTTGAATTTCGAATCTTGCTCTTTCTTGTCCTTCCTTGCTGAAACTTCCAAATACACACAACCCATCAAGCCAACGCCACAATCATTAACTTCTAAGGATTTTTGGACAACCATTCTTCGAATCACCTCCGTGCGTGCATCAATAAGCATACTAGTTGAGGTGTCAATCCCACAAGAAATTAGTGAACTAATTGAATCTAAGTTTGTCTAAGGTTGTAAAAATGTGATTTAAATGAAAAGAAAGAAATTTTTTTTAAAAATCAAGTAGGGGTTAAATGAAAATAAAATTATGAAATTAACGAAAGTAAATCAAAATGGAGCACAACCACTTAATAATTAAGATATCGCAACAAGACAAGATCAAAGAATTATGAGAAGGGTATTTATCCTATCATCAAATGCTAACATGATTACTTTTGAGTTAATTTGGTATCGATCCTAGACTTTCGAAGGGCAGATTACTCTCTCTCGAGTTATAACCATTAAAACCTAAATCATAAACCCTAATTGGATTAAACCTGGCTCGTCTATATTTTTTAATTAAAAAATACAAAACGACGCCATTTTGGAGGGTCACGGGCCGGCCCGTGGCCCGGCCCAGGTGGACCATGGTTGGCCAGTGGCCTTCCCATGGCCTGCCAAACTCGGGCCAAAAACGAGCCAGGCTGGGCCAGAATTGCCATGTCTAAAAAACCCCACACATTTAATTAGATCTTAAGTCCTCTAATAGACTATCGGGTCCTCACACAAGATCTCTCTTCGTATAAATTGCTAATTTGATTATTTGCATGATCTACTAAATTGTGTAACTCTCATTACCCAATCTAATCATTTTGCTATCATTTCACTCTCTCGATTTGTTACCGAAGCATACAAATACTACAAATAATCACAATACCCAATGTATTAACATCAAAAGAAATCACATTAATATTAATTCAAGAACAAATCCCTAAAGGAGTTTAGAACATCATTAAAAACATGTTCAACATGCTCAAACCCAAGTCATACATCAAGATGAAGTAAATAAAGAAGAGAAAGTAGGAAAGAACTTGAAATGAATAGTTTGGAGTGGTTGGATAGCAGCTGCAGATACTCCTCTCACCTTCTCTCCTTCTTCTCTCTTCCTTGTTTTCTCTCTCAAAGTGGTAAATGGAGAGCTCCCTTTTAGGGTTCCTTTCTTTTCCTTTTATACTCTTTTCTATTATAGGAAACCCTAGGGTATTTTGGGGTCTAAAAAGGCTGAAAAGTCCTTCAAAAAGTTGAATCCAGAAGGTCGTCCTTATATGTTATCGCGCAAGCCAAGATCGTGGCCATAGTGCCACGAACGTGGCACTTGGTTTCACCTTTTGTTATGATCATGGAAGACTGCCACAATCGTGGCAGCTCCTGATCATAAGGTTACACACGCTAAGTTTTAATATTTATTAACCTTGGTAAATTTCGCAAACGCACGAGTCGTTCGCATAGTACCTAAGGTATCAATCCCATGAGGAGGGCTAAATTAGTCCTAAAATCTAAGGTGGTACTAAACTACAATAATTCAAAATAAATAAACTAATGCATAAAATAAACCAATCAAACAATTAATTTCAAGAATTGAATTGCAGAAATCTAAAAAAGATAACAAATCACACAAACCAATTCCAAAACCAACCTAGAAACATCAAGTGAGAGAAAGGGGGGATCCGAAATTAATGAAAACCTAGTCAGTTGTGCAATTATCGAATTAATGGGTCTAGGCGATCCTAGGGTGAATTAGTCTCTCTCGAGTTATAATTCTTAATCCTAATTGATAATCCCTAATTTAAATTATGGAATTGTAATCTCTCGATTTACAATTGACTCAAAACCTAAATTAGTTCTAAATTATCTAATAACCTACCGGGAATCTATACTTGATCTCTCTTTACACGTCGAGTTGTGTTGAGTGATTCGATCATGGGCTCAATCAAAAGGTCTTCTTTAACCACTTGACCTTCTCCTTTATCTTCTACCTTTACCAGTTCCTTGTCCTGAGTTTGACTGAAAACCATGATTCATTCCTTCGGATTGGACTCGGTATTGCTTGGAAGAGTTCTAGCATTTCAAGTCGACATTGTCTTCGCTAACTGGCCCACTTGGACTTCTAAATTGTGTATAGATGAGGCATGATTCTTCGTTACTTACTCAAATTTTCTCTCGAGCCTCCTATGTGCTTTCTCCATACCTCCGATCTTATCCAAAATTCTATCCAATTTTGACTCCATCGAGCTTACTTTATCTTGTTGAAACCCCTGAGGCCTAAACTGTACTCCATTGTTATTTAACTAGGAGAAGTTCAGTTGATTCTTCCACCCGAGGTTGTAAGTATTTGAGTAGGGATTGTTTTCCCCTTCTCGTCCAAATTGCACCCCCATATAGTTCACTTGCTCTTGATTGTCCTGTCTCATTAAGTAGCAGTCCACAATATCATGGTCTGTCTGGCCACAGAGCTCACACTTCACTTATACAACCTTCACTTAGGCTGATGATGATGCCTTCATATTGCTTAATTGTTACGTCAAATTGTCGATCTTTGGTTGCATCTCTATTATATGATCGACAGCGACGATTCCCTTTTGCTCTTGAAAAGTTGTAGGCTGCCTACCTCGCTCACTCGTCTATAAGTAGCTGTTGCTGACCATCTCCTTGATTAACTCCTCGACTTCATCGACCATCTTCCGCATCAAAGATCCTCTTGACGCTACATCGATCGTGCCTTTAGTAAGTAGATTTATTCCATTGTAGAAAGTCTACAAAAGGAACTCCTTCGATAAGTTGTGGTGTGGCACTTCCTTTGTAGATCCTTGTATCCCTTCTATGCTTCATAAATTGACTCCCCATCACCCTGTTGGAAATTAGTTATTTCCTTTATTATCTTTGTGTTCTTTGTCATCAGAAAGTACTTGTTTAAAAAGGTACACACAAGCTGTTCCCACGTTGTGATGTTGGCGGGGCTCGGTGAATGATACCAAGCTTTCACTTTATCGCTAAGTGTGAAAGGGAATAGCCTAATCCTAACAGCGTCCTCCGACATCTGGTGATATCGAAAAGTATCATAGCTCTCGAGGAAATTCATGATATGCACTTTTGGATCCTCATTCGGCAAACCATAAAATTGAACGTTCTGCTGAAGCATGTTTAGGAGGGCTAGCTTAATCTCGAATGAGGCCACTTGAACAGGCGGCCTAGCCACTCCTTGGTTCGATAGGTTAAACCTTGGCCTTATTAAGTCCATAAGGGTACCTCTACTGCAGTCCTTGATTAGCTTCTTGATCCATATTTCTCTGAAATTCCTCATCCGTTTGTGATTTTCCTAACTCTTCATCTTCCTCTAGCCGAGCTTTCGTAAGTTCATTATAATCATGTGATATCTAAATCTATTGTCTCTGCTGCATCACTCGAACCTCTCGTTACTCTTTTGTTCATGCAAGAGCACGCTTCCTAAGATGAATGAAAGAAACAAAAACAAAAATTTAAAACTACCCTAACGCCTTAAACTATAGAACTAAATTGCCTCCCCAACAACGGCATCAAAAACTTGTTCGCAAGGTTACACACGTCAAGTTTTAATATTTATTAACCTTGGTAAATTTCGCAAGTGCACAAGTAGTTTGTGTAGTACCTAAGGTATCGATCCCACGAGGAGAGCTAAACTAGTCCTAAAATCTAAGGTCGTACTAAACTACAATAATTCAAAATAAATAACTAATGCAAAAAACACAATCAATCAAACTTTATTAATCTCAAAAATCAAAATCCCAAAGGTGAGTATAAACAAAAACTCAACATTCAACATAACATATTCTCAATGCCTATTTCAATTCTATACATGAATAAAATTGAAATAATCAAAAAATACATCAGGAACGGAATTACAGAGGTAGCGATAGTGGGAAACCTCCTTTTTCAGGAAGTACGTCGCGTCAAGCTTCTTCTTCGTATTTCTCTTCCTTTGTCTCCTTCCTCAATCTCTCGATTTCTCTCTAGGTTTTTTCCGAAATTGCCTGACATGAAGGCTCCCTTTTTCAGACTCTCCAAGGCTATTGCCTCTATCTCATAATGATGTATTTATACTTTGGATGCTTTAGGTTAAAGTCGGGGTTGAAATGGTCTAAAAAATCTTACGAAATTTGAGTTTTTACTTCAACCCAACGTAGGCCACGATTGTGGCCTGGCCTGCCACGATCATGGCCAGTACCTAACTCTCTCTATCATGTTCATAGCCCAATGTGGAAGATCGTGGCTTGAATAAGAGCTCTCTATCACGACCGTGCCTCATGTGCACGATCGTGGCCTAGCAACTCTGGCTCGTCCCTTTCTATCACAATCGTGGCTTGTTGTGCCACGATTGTGGGCTATGTGTTTGGCCCGAAAACTCCTCACAACTTCTCTGTTCTTCGCCGTTTACCCTAAAACATTGGCAAACACATCAAGGTACCTCAAAAATATAGCAATTAAGCTCAAAGACTCATACTAACCCATAAAAACACTTAAACACACAAACTAACACAATAAAAACCTAAATACACACTCAACACTCAAATACATACTAAATACATAACAAATTAAACCCTAAAATACAATGCAAATGACAACTATCAGCTCTATCTTGCTTTTGTCATGATCGTGGCATGTTGTCCACGATCGTGGCTGTGGGTTTTGCTTTGGGCTTCATCCGATTCTCCTCCGTTCTTTAATATTTGCCCTGAAACACTAGCAAATACATCAAAGCACCTTAAGCATATAAAATTGAAGCTCAATCGCATGCTCTAACCTACAAAACACACAAAACACAAATATTTAACTAAATAACAAAATCCTAACCTAAACATGGACTAAACATTCAATTCAATAACTAAACACATACTAAAGTACCCATTAAAACATTATGTAATCTACTGCTATCAAAAAACTCCTCCATTATTAAGAAGCTAGTAAAAGCTATCACTATGAAAGGAATTAATAGCATAAGCTGATAAGAAAGCACTAATTCTTTTGCTCCCCCTGAGGTCTAAATGCCAAACATCATTTTAAATGAGGTTCTTAACTCCAGCCTATTTGGGAATTTTGGATCTAAGTGAGGAGATATCTTTCCTAACGAATAGAGGACTTTGTTGAGTCTAATTATCATTCCAAAACTAACTATCATGACCATTATCAATGTGAATTTTGATAAAGGTTTAGAACTCCCATCTTTTCCATAGAAATTGGTTGAAAAATCAGTAGAATTCTTTTTTTCCTCAATTTAGCAAAAGCTAAGATGTTTGAGATACCTTTCATCGATACATTTAGACCAGAAAGACTCCTTATCATTGAATAATCTCCATATTCTTTTAACTATCATCACCCTCTAACTCAACTGTAAGGAAACAATGTCCAATCCCCTTTCTTGCTTGCTCTAGCATAGCTCATCAAATTTTATTTTTTCCCTTTAGATTGCTTTGCACTCCCTGTCTAAAGAAATTTCTTGATGCATCTTGTTAACTCCTTTATGGTCTTCCTAGGAATGAACAAACAAAATCTCCAATGGGTGTGAGGACCTCTCAACACAATAGAAAGGGACTTGTTTTACCATAAGTTGATTCTCCTTTTATATTTCTCCCATAGAGGTAAACAATAATGGTATGTAAGCATCCTCAAAGATATGGGCACTACCAAATACTTAAAAGATGAAGGTTGTGCAATCAAACTAGTTAAGAATCTCTATCTTACAGAGGATTCCACATCATAAGAGATATATAACATGCTCTTATCATTTCTCGGAAGTAAAAGTAATTCATCAATAAAACTAAGATGAGTAATTTTAAGGTCTTTGCATTTATGATGAAACCTGAAGTTTTACAATTTTGAGTGTACTTTATTATCATCCTTGTAAGAATTTGCAAGGTAATGACAAAAAAGGTAAGGGTAAATGGGATCACCTTACCTAATCCCCATTAGTTCCTTTAAAAAGAGGACACAGACTACCATTCACTAGAATGCTAAAGGAGTTGGTTGAAATATAAGCTTCAATCTAAGAGATAAATTTGATATGGAAACCCAACCACTTTGAACAACCTAAAATAAATTCCTATTTAATGGAATTAAAAGCTTTGGGGAAATACACTTTGATTATGTAGTTCTTTTTGGATCTGTTGGTGTCGTAATCTCTTAGAAGTTCCGGAATGAGTAAGGTGTTATCTGAAATGGATCTACTAGGAATAAATTCATTATGAGAGGAATGAATTATATTCTTTAAACTACCCTTCAATTTATAAGCTAAAAGCTTGGAAATAACCTTATAAATGGTATTAAAACAAGCAATAGGTTGAAAGCTGTTAAAACTATTTGCATTTGTGATCTTGGAAATAGGGTAGATAAAGGAAGAATTTAACTCTTTCAACATTTTACTAGAGGAGAGGAACTCCTATACCACCTTTACCATAAGACTACATGTAATGTCCTAAGTGAATTGAAAGAAGAAAGCATTGAAGCCATTAGGCCTTGGAGCTTTCATTGGCTTAATCTGAATAGACATTCTTTAATTTCCAACACAGAAGTAGATTTTTGCAGGTCCTCCAGCAATGCAGCATCAAAAGGGAAAGAGAATCCCAAAAAAGTAGTAAGATTCTAGGAGTTAAACTGATATGAGCTTTTGGATGTTAGAATACCCTTAAATTATTAAAAAACCTAAACATTGAATAGAGAAAATATCATACACAATTTGATTATCCCTATCCTTCGAACAAAGGATTTTATTAGAATTTCTTCTAGTTAAGACTGAATTGTGAAAGAAATTGGAATTAGCATCCCTCATCTAACTAGTTAAGCCTAGCCTTTTGAAACATTAAAGAGTTATATTCCTGTAAAGTCTTAGTGTAGCCCTCTAGGGCTTCGGATTCACTAAGTTTAATCCATATTATATGGATCAAGGTAGGGGAGTTCCTATAGTTATTTTAACTTCAATTTGGAATTATGAAGATCTTGAGTAGACTGAGACTTATGTTTTAGAGAAGACTTTAATCTAGTTTTAGATTTTTTAGTTTGCACATCAGCTAATAATACTTACAGCCTTTTATCCTAATGACCTATACATCCTTAACAACATCCAAAAACCCCTTCTTGAATGCTTGGAAATTAAAAAACCTGAAGGGGGCATTGTGGAAAGCTTGTTTGTTAGGTACAGTAACTTCCATAAAAGAGTGATCATAACATAATGAAGGAATAAACCGAGCAAGAGAATTAGGGTACTGATCAGTCCAAAGATGGTTCACCAAAACCCTATCAAGCTTTCTCCTAGTAAGATGCCTCCCTTTCTATTTATTAGACCATGTGTAATGGAATCCTACATATCTCATATCAAAAAGCTCTAAAATTCATAAAGAAGATTCCAATTCCTTACCAATAGTATTATGAACACTGTCCCCTTAAACTTCTGATGAGCAAAGAACACAATTGAAATCATCTACATCATCATTAAAGTGGAAGTTTTTGATGCATAGGGGCTAGACTTTATGGAACCTTTCCCATATTCTTTTTAGAACACATATATCCTAGTAGGTGTGGATTATGTTTCTAGATGGGCTGAAGCAATAGCAACTCTAACCAAGATGTTAAAAAGGTGCAAAATTTCATCAAACAAATATTCAATAGATTTGGAGTTCCAAAAGCAATTATAAGAGATGGAGGAACCCACTTCTGTAACAAGCCCTTTGAAGCTCTTCTAAAGAGAAATAAAGTTTACCATAGAATATCCACACCCTATCATCCACAAACAAGTGGACAAGTGGAGGTTGTCTATAGGCCGTTGCAACAAATTTGGGAAAAAATAGTGAATAGTTTGAGGAAAGATTTGGAAATGAATTTAGACGATGCATTATAGAGATATCAAACTACATTCAAAACACCTATAGTATAACTCCTTTCGACTTGTCTATAGAAAAGCATGTCATTTTTTTATGGAATTAGATTATAGGGCTTACTAGGCCATCAAGATATTGAATTTTAATTAAAAGGCAACAAGTGAGAAGAAACTCTTACAAATTGATGAATTGGAAGAGTTGAGATTTAATGTTTATGAGAATGCCAAGCACTAAGGAAAGAGTTAAGAGATGGCATGATGCCTATATCAAGAAGAAGAAATTTAAGATTGGGGACTTGGTGTTGCCGTTTGACTCAAGATTTTGGCTTTTTTTTGTAAGTTTAAGTATCGTTGGAGTGGTCCTTTAAAAGTTATCCAAGTTTTCAGGAATGGAGTTTTAAAATTGGAGAATGAAAAAAGGGAAACATTAAAAGTGAATGGGCATAGCGCAAACCCCATTTTGGCGCTGTCTTTTCAAAAGAAAGGGAAGTGATCTCTTTCCTTTCTCTTAATTTAGCATGTGTGAGTGAGGAATGGTCAAGCTAATGACTTTAAACTAGCCTGTGTTATTAGTTAGGTTCTTTTGTAATTTTTTACATGAGAGTTCAGTACTTTCTCATTTTTAGAGTGATTTTGATTGATGAATATCATGTTTGGAAGAGTGTTATAGGTTAGGAAACACATTCTAGAAGATGCACTTGCAAGGTGCCCACGTTCCATCTCCTATACCATCACCACCGATATGTGCTTAATTGATTATTTAATTACTCCATAACAGTTACCGATTATTGATATGAATTGCTTAAGATACTCACTTTAACTTATGTGATTTTAGGCACAATTTGAAAGCAAAGAAGCTAAAGTGAGTGAAAGTACGATAATTGGGTCATTTTTTGAAGATTAATTTTCACTTTTCCTCATGGAGCGAGAAGAAGAAAATTAAAAGACAAGCAAAATAAAAATACAAAGAAAAGGATGCATGAAAATTAATGGACAAAGAAGAACACCAATACGGCAGTGCATCAGTAAAAGCTGGCTAGATGATGGACGTCAGCACGTGTATGTTTTTGCATGTACGGGACGTGAAGCATGAAGAGAAGCAGAAACAACGATGCAATGGAGCATGAAACTCAGCAGTAAAGAAGCAAAAACGTAGCACAAATGCACAGCCAAAGACCAACCGAAACAACAACATAGGAGAAGAAAGCAGCTATGTACGCAGACATTGTGCGTTACTGCGTTAAGTGCAGACAACCTCTGCGTTCAACGTAGATGTTATACGTTGAACATATTAAACACGACCCATGTGTTCTATTTAAAAACACATAATAACAGTGTAGGTCTTTAAAAGGAGACGTGAATCGTGAATCGTGAATTGGACCAAGAATTTAATTCATCACATCAAAGAACAGCAGCAAAGTTGGAGAGAAAATAAAAGAGTGGAGGTGCAAGGGTGGTCTTCAGTTGGGTTATAACGTGGGGGTTAAGGCATTTTCTTGGGAGAGATCCATGAAGGGCTAGACATCCCAACGCCAGTTTAGAGGTGACATTGACGCCAAAGACCCAGGTTAAGTGTATTTCACCATTTTTGTTATTTCTTTCTCTCATTAAAAAGTGATTATGTTATCCTATGTTAATTGATTTGGGTTTTGTGTATGGCTAATTAGATTTTCATTATTATTCGGTTTTTTTATGTATGAACCTATTGGGCATTGTGAAAGGATGATTTTAATGCATTCATTGAATCGTTTATTTACAAACCTATTACTAGAATTTCGATATAATCCGTAATTTTTATGTTGAAATTCATGTGTAGTGACTAATGATTCGTAATCATTAGGGATAACATAACCTAGGTTAATGACACATTGTATGTGGTTGTTGCCTTGATTAATCGGTTTTTCTAATTCGAAATGTTAGTGCCTAATTAAATCTAGATATCATACCCTAGGTTATTCGATAGTTAGGTTTAATTAATGATCGTATCTTGATTAAACAAAACCTACTCATATTAATTATTAGCCCACGATTGATAATTGCTAAGAGAGGTTTGAGAACAACAAATGAATGAAATATGCTTAGTTAGGTTATAGGCCGAGATTGAACAAAAGAATTGAGTCCCTACCGAATTCCCCACTTTTATCATTTTTCACATATTTTCTTTAATTTGTTTTTCATTAGGTTCATTTTTATTTTATTTTCTTATTTCTAAAAATATAAAATACTCCCTTAACCTAAACACAGATTAATTTCATTTCAACAACTTTACATGCAATCTCTGTGAGATCGACCTAGACTCACCACTGTTATAGTAGCAGTCTAGTTATTTTATTTTGACTAGCGTTATGACATGCTGTCAATTTTGGCGTTGCTACTGGGGAGTGTGGTATTTTAGTTTTTTTGGTGATTTAATAGGTGTTTTGTATATATTTGTTCGTAATTGGTTTTTCAGTTATTTCGTGATCCTTTCTTTATTTTTGTTTTATGTTTGTGTTTTATAAAAAAATCATAAAGGGAAGTAATTTTTTCTTTAATTCTTATTCTCAATCCTATAACCAAGGTTGGACTGATCAACCTAACTTTGGTTATGGATGGGATAACCATCAGAATTACTTTTATAATAGTTTGTAGGACGCACATCAATTCTCATACAGACCAAAAGTTTCCTATCACGACTCCAATCCATCTCTGGAGAAGTTGATTAATATTATGAATGCTAATACTTTGCAATAGCAATAGAATACTCTACAATTCTAGCAGGATAGAGGGCAATTTCCACAAAATACATGGTCTAATGCCCAAGAGTCGGAGAGCCAACACGACTCAGGTACATCTCTAAAAGAATTGCTTAATATTATGGTTGCTAACAATCTTCAAATTCAACAGAATATGCAACCTTTGCAACAAAATATGTAGTAGTTGTTTCAGTAAGGTGTACAGCGAATCTGATAGGATACTTTACAATTCCAGCAAAATGTATTGCCTCGATGGGGAGATATCACTCACGTGGAACTACAAAGCGAAGAGGAGTATTCGTATCAACCTAAGGTATACCCAATGGACATTTGTGCATAAACTTTAAAAAGTGATGAGGAGCTTGAGAATTTTGGGAGCATTACTCAAGGAGTTACTTGTGTAGAAGAAGCATAGGAGGAGCTCGAAATAGAAAAAGACATATCTTTTAGCTCGGAGGTAAGTACTTAGTTCCATTTTATTGTTAAGAATGACTCTTCACCTTTACATAGCAGATTGGAGGAATTAATGCGGAAGAAAAAGGCGAAGAGACATTTGAGATCTTTTCAGGGTGCATAGACCCAGTCACGATTAAAAGTCAGAGGATAAGGGAGATGCTAAATATGACGCATCATCAACCAAGGCCTTGTCCAGAAGAACCTTATGTGGAGGAGCCATATGTGACACCTAAAGATCACAATTTTTTGACGTGAGGAGGAAACATGAAGTCGAGCCAGCAACCTTGAACCAAGGCACTTCTTAGGAGGCAAAATTAAGGCAAGTAAATTTCTTTTCTTTACATTCCCGGGTTACTTTTTATTTGCATGTGTGTTTCTATTTTAGTTTGTTTCTTACTTATTTTTAAGTTTTCAATCAAAATGAGAGAAAAGATAAAACAAACAAAACAAATATTTTCTCGTTTTTTATTGCTTCTAGGATTATATAGTCATAAGTTGATAATGAATAGACTAGAGAATTTTATAGCAACTTTAGCATATATTTTTACTCTTGTGATTGGTCGATATGCATTATCTTTAGAAAAGTAATGACTAGTGGTAAACAAAGCAGGTGAGATTTCAAGCCTTATTAGACTGACACCTTCATTTCAGTCTCATTGTCTTTTGATAATGTGTGACCTTCATTACATCCTGATTTTGCTTTGAATTTCTATTTGAGACTACATTTTTATCACATACATTAACATGGAAATGATTAGGCATTATTTGCTTTTCCGAACTACATTAGCCAAATAGCCTACCCATTATATGATTTTTCTTTTTGATAGCCCCCTTTGAAACTTATTAGCCTTTCTTTTTGTATCAACCATATTACATGCTTTATACTTAACCAAATGTCCTGCCAAAGCCATAAAACTAGTGGAACATTTGTGATTGTTGAGTTTGTGCATATACAAAATTCTAAGTGTAGGGGTGTACATATATGTGGGTTGGTTATAATGTTGGGATGTTATTTTATATCTTATTGTTGAAATTCCCATGTTAATGTAGTTTCTTTTAATGTTAAAAACATAATGGAAGAGAAAGAAGGAAAACAGAAAAGCACAAGAAAAGAAAAGAAAAGAAAAGAAAAAGAAAGAATGAAAGAAAAAGAAAAAGAATGAAAAAAATTTTATCAATGAGGAAGGGCATATGAGTTTGCAAAGTTATTAATAATTAATGCATCCTCTTAGAATTCTAATGAATGTGTTATTTGAGTATATTAAATATGAGGTAGATGTTGGCTTGGAAGGTTCACTCTTGTGGTTTCAATGTATTCATGGCATAAATTGTATGAGTGATTCCTTTGGATTGGTATATGCTTTATGTAGTTTGTGTATAAGAACTGAAATGAGTTGTGAAATATAAGTGTTGCATTCATCGTAGCTGACGGTAACCAGTTTTGTATGAATGTGAACTTGTACAATTGATGTCATATTGAGTATTGCATTTGTTTCACTAGCTTTAATGACTTCCATGCTACTTGATCCAAATACATCTCACCTTACCTTTGCCCACATTACAACTTTGAAAAGTCCTTTGATCCATAATTTTGCATCTGAACATTAGTGGTGGAGAAATGAAATGATATGCAAAGTTATGGAATGACATGATCATGAATGATGTTGAGTGTGCCTATGGATATATTTTAGTTAAACACATTTTGCAAGTTTACCATTAGATTGTTCAATTTTTGAAGATGATGAAAGTTGATTGATTATAAGTAAAAGCTTGGAATATTGATTTCTTGTTATGATTTTTAAAAGTCATTCATCTTTGCTTATGATTATATATTCTTGGAACATATTGGAATTGAGTAAATGTTTTTGGGTCTTTGAGCTTAATTTTGATGTTTTGACTGAGGGTGGCCAAAAGCTAATTGTGGGGGAAATTGATATATACTTAATTGATTGTTTAATTACTCTATAACACTTAGGGATTATTGACATGAAATTGCGTAAGATACTCACTTTAACTCATATGTGATTTTAGTCACAATTCAGAAGCAAGGAAGTTAAAATGAGTCGAAAGTATGATAATTAAGCCATTTTTCAAAGATTAATTTTCATTTGTCCTTATAGAGTGAGAAGAAGAATATTAAAAGACAAGAAAAATGAAAACACGAAGAAAAGGATGCATGAAAATTAATAGAAAAAGAAGAACACCAGTACGGCAGTACATAAGTAAAAGCTTGCTAGATGATGGATGTTAGCATTTGCATGTTTTTCCATGCATGGGACGTGAAGCATGAAGAGAAGCAGAAATGATGATGCAGTAGAGCATGAAACACAGCAGCAAAGAAGTAGAAATGCAGCAACAAAGAACAGAAACACAATGCAAATGCATAGCTAAGGACCAAACAAAACAACAGCGTAGGAGAAGGAAAACAGCTGCGTATGCAGATGTTATGCATTCCTGCATTAAATGCAAACAACGTCTGCATTCAACGCAGATGTCATGCATTTAACGCATTAAATGCAGCCCATGCATTTTACTTAAAAATGCATAGTAATAGCGTAGGTCTTTAAAAGGAGACGTGATTAGTGAATTAGACCAAAAATTTATTTCGTCATATCAAAAGAACAGTAGCGAGGTTGGAGAGAAAACAGAAGAGTGGAGGTGCGAGGAGGGTCTTTAGCTAGGTTATAACATGGGGGCTGAAGCATTTTCTTGGGAGAGACCTATAAAGGGCTATACATCTCGACGATGGTTCGGAGGTGACATTGATGCTGACGACCCACATTAAGTGTATTTCACCGTTTTTGTTGTTTCTTTCTCTCATTATAAATTGATTACGTTACCCTATGTTAATTGATTTAGGTTTTGTATATGGATAATCATATTTTTGTTATTGTTTGGTTATTTTATGTATGAATCCATTGGGTATTATGCAAGGATAATTTTAATGCGTTCATTGAATTGTTTATTTACAAACCCATTGCTATAATTTCAATATAATCTGTAATTGTTATGATGAAATTCAAGCGTAGCGACTAATGATTCGTAATCATTAGGGATAACATAACCTAGGTTAGACGACACATTATATGTGGTTGTTACCTTGATTAATCGGTTTTCCTAATTCGTAATGCCACTACCTAATTAAATCTAGAGATCCTATCCTAGGTTATTCAGTGGTTAGGTTTAATTAATGATTGTATCTTGATTAAACAAAACCTAAAGATTTTGAGTTAATTATTAACCCACGATTAATAGTTGTTAGAAGAGGTTTGAGAACAACAAATCAATGAAATATGCTTAATTAGGGTGTAAGCCGAGATTGAACTAAAGAACCGAGTCCCTACCGAGTTCCCTAATTTTATCATTTTTTGCATGTTTTATTTAATTTGTTTTCATTAGGTTCGTTTTTATTTTCTCTTCTTATTTCTAAAAATCTAAACCTTTTACCAAAACATTGATTAATTTCATTTCAACTACTTTACACACAGTATTTGTAGGATCGACCTAGACTCACCACTACTATAGTAGTAGTCTAGTTATTTTATTTTGACTAACATTATGACGCGCTGTTAACTGCCCCAATTTCTATAAGTATTCTAGCCCTTGTTTTTATTTCTCTTAATTTTTTGCTTTTTTCCACATTGAGGATAATGTGTTGTTTAAAAGTGGGGACATATATGCGCTTGCATATTATTTGTGTTTGAATTTACATTCACATGGTCTTAGTTTTTTCCTGTGTTAGTGTTGTGTACTTTTTTGTTGCATGATGTTGCATTCTGTGAATATGTCAATGGCATGAATTTAATGGAATTGGCTTACCTTCAAACATGGTTTTTCAAAATGTGAATGCACATTAGCATTTTAAATATCTTTGGGATGAATATGCATGTTAATTTGGATATGACACCTATTCTTTCACTTTATGATATTTGTTTAGATGTACTTATAATTACATTCATTTAAATTGGTAGGCATCATCAGTAACCTTTCATAGGAGTGATTGAATAAGAAGAACTAAGGTAGGCTAAGAAATTGTGAAAAAAAATGTGTTAAACAAAATTCCTATTCCACTGGCCCTTTATAAGGAAATTGGGTTAAGAATAAAGCTAGTAGATAGTTGAGAGTTGCGACATAGTTGAATAATAGGGGAAATTCATGAAAAAAATATTTTTCTTCATGTCAAAAGGCTAAAATGACACTCAAACCAAGCTAAATAAAAAATGTAACATGTTAAATAACTAAGAGACATTCATGACAAGGTTTTTTCCTTTGCATTAGAAGACTAGGTAATCATTAAAGAAAAACTAAAAATATGGTGCTTGAAATAAAATTAAACCCATTGATCTTTTAAAATAGTAAGAATTTTCATGTAAGGATATTTAGTGATGTTTACCTCTTTAATTGATCAGTAGTAATGAGTTCCTGCTTACAAATGTTGTAGGTGTATGAATAGGGTGTTAATATTTTGATTGATTTGAGTATTAAAATCAAAGCACTTGAACATGAATGGAATAATTTAGTGTATTAGAACTTTTTGAGTGGTTAATATTTCAGGTTATCAAAGCATTTGAACATAAAGGGAATAATTTAGTGTGTTAGAACATTTTGAGTAGTCAATATTTCAGGTTAAGTTAATTCCATGAGATTTATTGTCATTGTACCATTATTGCATTGTTACATTGTACCATTAATCAATTTTGTTGATATATTTTAGTTTATAGTTTTAGTTTTGAATTTGATCAATTATCATCACCATAATTTTTAAAACAAGATAATAGAAAGGTAATAAGTATTAGCAATTCCAATCGTTTTGAGATTGATATGTACTTACCAGTTCTAGTTATAACTACATCGCTCAATTTTGATTAAAATTTAAACTCATCATCAAGCTTTAGGCCTTATTTTTGGGTGTTGTAATATTAGGAAAGCCTTATTTTTATCAACTAAGTCATTTTTAGGTAGTTTTTATTTCTTTTTTATATTGATTTATTTCTCCTTATAGCTCTCTTTTTTGATCTTGTGTTTGTGTCTTATTTGTAGGATTTAGGTATTCATTGTTATAGCTATCAAACATAATGGAAGGATGGAGAAGACTGTATTCTGGAGAGCATTATGGCATGTCATAACTTATGATAGCTTTGGAAGCTTGGAATGAGAGACACAGTGACATGTATTAGAAAGCTCAATTGATATCCATGACATGCTATAACATTTGCGAAGGTAACCACCATAGTTATGAATTTAAATGCTAGACTAGATATGTAGGGAGCATTCAATGTGTATGGAGAACTGACATTAAGACACCTAACATAAGAATACTTATAATCTAGAGTGAAATAGTTGTTACAAATTTACATGGAACAATCATGCTTCATATTAATTTCTACAACAATAGCAACAAGAGGAGAATCAATGTAATGAGGACGTTCTTACAAAATTCTTTGCTTCAACTGAGGCTACCCTTTATAAAACTAAAGGTTTAAGTGTTTTTTTTTGGAAAATGAATAAAATTTATCAACTCAAGCTGAGCTTAAATAAGTACAGTAGAGTGAGAACTAACTAAGCATTCAACCATACAAACATATTAAGCAAATTTGTATCAGATCAACAATTGTCAATTACAACATTAAGCTTTAGATCTTCCATAAACTTCTCATTCTTTGACTGATCTTGGATTATACTTCATGTGCTAGTAATATTTCCCCGATCCAATTAATGATAAGATCTCCTAGCATTGTAGCTCCCCTCCTTTGACCTTTGTAGAGCCTATGATTTCTTTCCCTCCAAATAGAATAATTGGAGTAAGATAATGTAATTTTTCGGATTATCACATCCTGTTTCAAGTGTTTGCACATTTTGTTGGCCTATGAAATCATATTTCTCCATGCAATCTATAAACAAAGGATTCACATTATGTTTTCAATTTACTTTTAAATGGTATGAGAATAATTATATTGAAAAAATATATGGAACAATCTCCAACTTAGCATTACATAATAGACATTTAGGATCATGAGTTTCTAAAGTTTCAATCCATTTATCCTTATCGATTCTTAACAGACAACTAGATAATAACTTAGCCTTAGGTGAAAGAGTTTTCTTCCAAATCAAACATACCGGGGGACTTTGGGTTGAACATCTCTGAAGAGGTTATAACATGATGCATTGTTGAATTCTGTAGAATTTCCATCGTTCCATATTGGATTATCCTCTCTTCCCTTTAGTTGATGATTTAGGATGTCCAACAATCTACCATCACCTCTAAAGTTGCAATCCCAATTTCCATTTTGAGAAGATGTTGCTTACCTTTGCTTTTGTAGGTATTCTTGAACTCAAAAATAACATTTCATTACTTCTTATAAGAAAACTAAGTTGCATCCTTGTAACACACTATTCTCATAGAGCACGTGCTCGAACAAATTGACGATTATTCGAGAAGATACTCTACGAGGATGGCATGTTAAGACGATAGAAACGACTCATTAGAAATTTTTTCTTTTCAGACAATCAAACACATCTTAAGCATACCAAAAATCATTTATGGCCCATTTCATTTACAAATAGATTCAGTCATAAATGTCATTACATTTTATAGAATTCACATACATTGTACAATAGTTGTGGAATACAATTCAGATACAAAATCACTGAAGACATATGCAGGTACAAACTGATCCCGACCACTAACTCATATTCGATTGCAGTGGCTATTATCCAATTAGTCTAACTGGATATCCCCTGAACCTGAAAGACAACGTTGTAATTTTAATGAGTTTTGCGAACTCAATGAGTGAATCATCATCGATGTACCCACTCATATCAAACACAGAACAATTCACAATTCCCAGATAAGTCATATCACATATTGAACATCACTTCACATTTCATCATATTACAACAAATACACTATTTCACATTTCTATTTCAAGACAGTCTATACAATTCATTTCAATTAACCATATAACACATATCAAATTGTATATGCAATTGCTCATGAGACTCTACTTTCATTGTTAATTGTTGTGATCGAGCGCCTTTTAAACTGCCCCATATTCGTTGTGGATACCCAGCTCATTGATAATTATCCCATATCTGTTTTGGATACTGTGCTCATTATAATATTGAGCCTTTGACTCTTTAAACACATTATAATCTTCAAGCTCTTTTTCATTAGCCACTCCAGTCACAACTCTATTATCTGATCTAGCATATTATGTAATGAAATGCATCAAATCATATATTCCATATTTCATTTATTTCAGTCACAGTCATTTTCATATTCATCGGACATAAGCTCAGCATTCAACATTTCTGTCAAATTCACATACAATTAGAACACTTCCAATACATTCACAATTATCAAACTCCTCGGACTATTTTTCCGGAATTATCAATCATATCAATTTTAGTTCAATAATTGTAATTTAAACATAAGGAAATCAATTCTAATGAGAAATATCTAGGTTACCCACAGTATGCTCCAGATGAGCCATTTCCTTCATGATCCAGAAACATCTGGACGGTGATGTTCAATCTTGTGTATCTATCTTTATGCAATACACACATTGTACACACATTACAAATTTGATCAATCATATAAGTATTCGATCACACACAGAGACACACAGACACAGACACACACACACACACACACACACACATATATATATATATGTGTGTGTGTGTGTGTGTGTCATGTATAATGCATGCTCAAATGACTATTTCCAGGTATGTAACTTAATTGATAAGTCTTGATCATTCTATCATTATCACTTGGATATAACTTGTTTACACTTAGGCTAATACCTCAAGTATACTTGATTACTCTAATTTCATAATTCAAACATTCTCAATCACACAATAATTCATAAATCTCCCAATCGTACCAATTAATTCCAAATTACTTATCATAATCCATAAATTCTTATCATTGGTAAACCAAAGTACAAGACATTGGAAATACACATTCATATTACATTTATTATTTTCAGTCATTTATCATCTTCATCTTAGTTTCATACCCCAAAATATATCAATTGAGTGTAGTTTGTCTAATCCAAAATTAATGTGTGTATGCTAATATTATGTATTTGGATACAATTATAAAAATCATGTCATAATTGTACGAATTTCGTTGTATATGTTGTCACTCATATGACTCATTATTCTAACACTTTAAATCTCTCAACAATTTGAGAGACAGGATGCTACACATCCAATTTTCAAACCAAAACCATATGGACCCCCCATTCCTAACCTACCATCTTATCCAAGGATAGACTTGACTTTTGAGTTTAAGCGTCTGTCTAAAGTGTTAAGAATTCTCCTTACTAACCTTAAACTGCCAGAAACTTGTGTTTTTCAATTAGTATTCATTGATCCAATTAGACCAAAAGGAATCTTTGTCCTTAAAAAGTTTCCAAATCCTTTTAACCAGGAGTACTTTTTGCATTATTAAGAGAGGTGACAAACTAAGTCCTCCTTCATCGTTTTTCAGGCATAGTTCATCCAATCTAACCTTAGCCCCTTTAGAGTTGCCTAATTTTTCAAGCCATAGAAACTATTTTATACATCTGTCTGATTGATTTATTTTGTGATGGTCAATATTGTAATAACCACATGTGCATGACATAGTTGTAGCTAGTACCGGCAAGTATGGATCAATCCCACCAAGACAATGAATAATAGTAATTATCCTTCCTCTATTATCTAGCCTACTAATTGATTTAGATTTTTAATGAAAAGAAAATAAAAATTAAACAATTCAAGAAATAGAAAATGATAATGAATGCAAAGATAGTGAAATTCACTTTAAAAATATCATTATCAAAAATTAATATCTGGACTTGAATCTCATTAAACCCTTAATAAATTGATATTTTATCATGCAATTGTTTTATTGATGTATTGGATTGTGGAGACTCCTAAGAAATGCTAATAGCTGCCTTTGAGTCTACTAACAACTAATCCTAAGGTTTCCAATCGAATTACTCAGGTTAAATCTTATAGGATTGCGTTACCGGTTTATGAGTCCCTCTAATAGGTTTGACCATAATCTGTAAGATTTATGTCATCCTATCTCTAAAGTTGCAATCAACTCCTTTTAATTCCGGTAGATCTATTCACACTAGAATTTCTCAATCTCTACGTATAAAATCAGATTATGATCAAAAATTTTTGGGTTATTAGAACATAAATAAAACGCAAAATCATATCACAATATATCAAACAACCAATTGCATTAATAAAAGAATCAAATCATGTCATATCAAAGTATTAGATAAGGTTCATCTGACCTAAATGCTAACTGGATATTTAGTTACATATGATCAAATATGAAATCAAACATACATAAACAGAAATACGAATCAAAAACAATGGGTTCATAATTCTAAATCTCCTTAATTGTCTTCTATCGAATATTCTTGCGATGTAAGAAACTTGATCTTGTATTTTGATAGATCTTTCGATGATTTCTTCGTATTTTCCATTTTTTTAGACCAAAATCACATCTAGAGAGCAAGTTTTATGTCTAGAATCGCCTCCTCACGTCTACTCTTCAACTCCTACTAACTGCCTCCTCATTCACCTCCCAAAACGTCTCTTTACAATGAAATTTAGGGGTACCGTACATTTAGCGACTTTGACCAAATCAATCTAGGTCATGGGTTCCCTTGGCATTATAAATATGTTATGGCCATGTATTCGGTATTCCCCACAGTAAGGACAGAGAGTTCAAGGCTCCCGCTTCAACAATAAACACTTCAACATTCATGATATGTCCGAAGGTCATGGATTCATTGGCATTCGAAATACGTTGAAAGCACGCTGATTTTAATGGTTACGTTGATGGACTCTGTACGAATAGTAGTGTAACCAGTCCATCTATCATCAAATTCATTTTTCTTCAAACTAATGACATTAAAAAAATATAGCTTAGACAACAGAAATACCAGATCAAGCAAAGGAAATGAAAATTAAGCATTAATACAATTTTGGGAAATCAGGAAAAGCGAGGAAAAAAGAAGTAATCTTTATATTACACTTGTACAAGAAAAGAAATAGTTACAGGTTCCTCATAAACACATATCTTGACTACAAGAACCTCCACTCGTTCCTATGTTACATCAATAGCAGACTTCTCCTTTCGGGAAAACCAAAAGGGTAAATAGATTTCAACTTGCCAAGCTTGCCTGAGGTTGAGGATTCTCATGCTGATTAAACATTCTCTTGATAGCTTCTTCTTTCTCATCAATGAAGTCAAGAAAGTTAAAGACAATCTGAGAGCAGCGAGTACGAGATTTAATTGTGGATGACAATGAAGTTTGCATCTGTTGGCGTTTGTACCTGGCATATTGGCGGATCATTCTTAGCAGAAAAACCAGAAGAGCAATGAGAGAAATGACACCACACAAAAGATAGAGACCCCAGAAGTTGATTAGATGGAGTTCACTAGGGTCATTCTTGTCTCCATTGCTTCCAAGACAGCCCATTTTGCAGAACCACTTCTCATAGATTTTTTGAAGCTCCCCATTCTCAGAGAGTTTCAAAATTGCAGAAGAGATATCAACTGCTAGCGGAGATTCTCTTTGAAAAGCCTGATTTATGACAAGAAAAATAGTTAGGTGAAACTTCCATCTGATCATGACATCTGGAACCGGAAAAGATTTTAATGAGCATCACTAAGTTTAAATGTTGAAGCTGCAACTAGTTTTAAATCATGGTTCACCAAAGCATTTGCACTAGCAGGCCTCAACATAAACAATCTAGATTGTAAAAACTGAAAAAATGACGATAATTTGTGGTAGAAAAATGCATACAAATTTAATTATTCTAGCCATCTCATTGCTTGGAAAGAAAGGAAAAGACACTATTCCCATCTCATCTTCAACATTTTTCTTTTCTCATGGTACACAAAAGGGGCTACTTTTCCACAAGTCAGCTAAATTACAGTTTTTACCAGCAGACTATTAATCAGCAACATGCCTAGCACAACAAAAGAAAACGTGCATGCATTTGCTTGTAGAGGTACTTACAAATCCCCATCCACCCCTGGTAAATTGCTGCCCAATTATCCCAAAGTCTGGTTGATCTCTAAGGAACAACTGAACATATGGAAGCTCATCTACTATTGCAGCTACCCCTCCATTACTTGGTCCTTGTCGCAATGCTGTTTCATACTCTTCTGGTGAGCCTAGAGCTCTAAGTCTTGAACGAGGTATTTGAAGGTTTTCTGATAGATAATCATATGCAAATGACCCAACTTGGTATCCAATAGGCCAATTGTTTGTAATTAAGCTATTGATTCCAGTGATGGGCGAAGAAAGCTGTTGAATTGTAAGGATTGAAGTCAAGCTTGCTGTATAGCTTGCCGTTATAACCATCAATAGGAAGAGCCATATCACCATGACCATCTTTCCAAGTGGGGTGATGGTTCTTTCCTCTGTGATAATTAACAAAAGATCAAATGAACTAATTCTATATTCAGTTGGATCCCTAAAACTGAGACACCCCAGTGTCAGCACCAGCATAGTTAATAAACCAATCAAAGCATGGATCACATAGCATGATAAACAAATTTATATGCAGGTTGGCAAATTCACAAAATGAATGAGGTAGTGCTAAAGCCATGTAAACTAGTAAGTTAAATCCTGTTAGCAGCAAGCAATCAGGCTGCAAATTAATCTTTGGGCTAGCAGTATTGAAATCATTTTCCATAACATGTTTTCTCTACAATGAAAAATGTAAAACTAACGTATACCAAAATAACTTGCATGAGTACTTAACACATCAACATCAGGTAAAGTCAGTAATAATAGTTTGAAAAGTACTTCCACGTTTTCAATTATGCATCCATTTTGATTGGAATTGTGAAATTGCATCTTAGAAGAATGTTCTAAAAAATCATAGAGAAACAGTATATGCACTTCTTAAGAACGTGGGTCCTTGTAGCCTTATTTTGTCAAAGAGTTCTTAGTCGAAGATGAATGGTTTAAACCAAGGAAGACAAAAACTATTAGTACAAACCAGTAACAAAAGTACTACTTACGATTCGTCTTGAATAATGTTGAGAAGCTGAACCTGCCACATGTACTTCCACATCAACGATGAAGAATGTGATGTGGCTATATTACACAAAAACTTTCAACTCGTTGAAGAACTTAATGGAGCCTTGGTTTGAAGGTTCAAAGAACTTACATGCACACAGTTATAAGCTGCCTTTTGGGAGGACCTCTGAAATCATCATTGACTCGATGTTCAAGTAACCAAATAACCACACCTATAAACAGGAAAGAAACTGCCGTGGCACACCACATCTCCACTGTAAATGGCTTAAGAAACACCCAAGCACTTTGCTTTAAATCGTTGATGGGAGCCAAAATAACAAGACCAGTGGAAGCAAAAGGCTGAGAAAAATCCACCATTTTCGTCCGATTTGTTACAATTGCAATGTCTCCAACAGCTCCATCCAACACCTGGTACCAAACCAAGATAAGCAATAAAATAATTTGTTCAACTGCTATCTGCTAATAATGTGCATAAGAAAATGTCAGTCCAGTGCAGGATCCACCATTCATGAATCTCTACAAAACTAATGTCTAGAGAAAGCAATGATGACAAGAAACGATCACAATCTGCCCTCTATTTTTTCATTTCGGAATGAAAATGTTCAGTAGTTTAATTATATACCATAACAAGAACATTTGTGACGTGAACTTCTACGAGTTCCTGCATATCGTAACGTGAGTGGATGGATTTTTTTTTCTCTAAACATTAGTAAGGCATTCCTATCACAAATTTTCTCCAACTTGAACACTTTCTTTATCCTCACCACGTAAAAATAAATAAGAAAAAGAGCAGGATGTACTTACATCTTCTGCTACCATTTTCACAATCCCATCATAGCTAGGATTGGAATGGCCATCACCAACAAGCACAAACCTGTAAGGTATATCATAAGGGACTAATTTCTTTGCCTCAACGAAAACATCTATGCAATATCCTTGGATCCTGTGGCTGTTTTGCACCTGGGAAATAAATTCACGGAAACTGAATCTGTTTGGCACTCCAATTCTCAAAGGTCTTTCATTGTCAGCAATGACCCAACCACGTGGTCTTTCGGTCTTTCCACCAGGCCAGGTGATGCTTCCAAGCCTCTGAACAAGGTGGGAATAGCTATCTTTTTTCCCCATGTGTCTTTCTGGAGTTTCAATTGAGAAGCCTGAACCGTTGGACCAATAGCCAACTGTATGAACAGAGATATTATTGATATTAATGACATCATAACCACCATTCACAATGTTTCGATCCTGATTAATTTGAACATGACCAGTTAAACCAATGAAGTCCGTCTGCAATATTTTGTTAAGTAGATTAGTGCCATTGTTGAAGACTTTGAGCTTCCCCATTTGTAATCCAGTTGTTTGCATGTCAAGTAACTTTTCAATTGAAGAGAATGTGAAATTGTTGAATTCATTAATAAAACTATGAATAGCATATGCTACAAGCCAAACTGTATCATAAGCTTGAAGTCCAAAGGTATTCAGCTCTGTAGTCACTGACCCATTCTGCTTCATTTTCCTCCACCTAGACAAAAATTCTCTCTTTTGGATTGACCATGGCGTGTGTTGACGAAGGCCGACTACTCCTTGAATGACACGAAGTAAGGATCCTTTCATTGGGAGAATTGAATCTAAGGTGGTTGAAAGCCAATCTGTTGTAAGCCACACATAATTTTCATTCATCATCTCAAGTTTCTCTGCAACAGCAAAGATTCTTAGCCTGGGATCTGGATTAACATGAACAACATAAACACGAGGACCAAGGGATTTTGATTTTTTGAGCAAATCTGTAGCCTCACTTTCCTCAAACTGGATAGGCAGAGCTAGTTTGTATGAAAGTTTGCACGTTCTCTTCTCAAGATGATTCTCCAAGACATCGATTCCATTCCTCCCATAATCATCATCCACAAAAATGGCAATAACCTCTCTCCATCCATAAAATTCAACTAGATCAGCTATGGCATTCATCTGATAAAAGTCACTTTGTGTAGTTCGTATGAAGAAAGGAAATTGGAGGGCAGAGAGAGTAGGATCAGTGGCAGCAAATGAAACAAGAGGCACCTGAAGACTATCTGCAACCTGAGAAATCATGTGAGCTATTCCTGAAGACTGCGGCCCAATTATGGCCACTATCTCTTTTTCAATCACCTTAAAAGCTGCAAGAAATTGTGGTTATTAACAAGTAATAACAACGGGTTCTCCAAAGCATCTTAATGAAAAATAGAGACAGCTCTTGAAGAAAGAAAAAAGGGAATGTAAATATTGCTAATCAGCAAGCAAAGCAGAATTGGGGACGCAGATAGAAATCATGAAAGGCTCTGATTAGAGAGATTTATTATGCTATAGAAAAGCGTGTGTGGTCACAACTGGATATGAGCTAAATGATAGTGTATGCAACAGAAAGAAACACAGTTTAAAACCCAAATATTCAATTCTGAGAAGCATCTTAAATATACAACTAGAGACAGCTTTAGAAGATAGCAAAAGGACTGTAACTATTGTTTATCAGGAAGCCAACCAAAATTCACGACATCATGAAAGATTCTGACTAGGAGCCCTAATTGCGCTACGGAAAAAAGCATGTGCCACGATAAGTGGATATTAGCCTAAATGATTTAGCATATAATTGAAAGAAACACCAAAATTTCCAAAGCTATGTTTCAGGATTATTAATCTTTCACATAATATCTTTGGCTGTAGAGGGCTATGAAATCTTTGATCATACCCAGAATATACGTTGGACAATGTTCAGCAAATATGCTTAAGCCTTAGGAAGCTCCTCACAAGTCAAGTAGCGAATAATTTATTCGTAATCTTCAAAGGCAAATCAAGTTTATCTTGCTTAGTAATCGTTGTAATTGCTGTAGCCAGCCTAAAAGAGAACAATATTCAAGATGGATGAATTGCAGCTTACCTTCAATAGATCCTAAGAAGACACTACAATTTGCGTCTTCCATCATCAACCTCAACTCTGTCCCATTCAGTGTTGTAGGATTGTTGTTAATATCAAACACAGCAGCCTCCATTGCTGGCCTTGCAGCTCTACCAATAACGGAATCAAAAGTGAAAATTGCTCCTATGTTCACAACAGCAGGCCTTTGACAGCACGCCAAACCATTAAAAACTACCCATATTGAAATAAACAGTAGTGAAGGAAAAAGTTGTTTCATTTTTTAACAACACCAACCCAACAATGGAAAGACCGCCTTAACCTGAAAGCCAACCTTTGAGAGAGTGAAGAAAGTGCGATTAAGACTGGATTTTACAGGAAATCCAAGGATAGAAGTTGAAGAATAGGCTGAAAGGATTGAATTTGAAGAACTTTAAACGAAGATAAGCACCACTTCTCGATCATTGAAGAATTCGGCAAAAATACAAAAGAGATACTGACGGAAAAAGAACATTAGATGGTACAAATAATGGGAATAGCTCATTTGAAGTTAAGTTCCGTCTGCAACTTACTGGAACAGAAAAACAAAAGGGTGTAATAGAAAGAAACGTTCCGGTTGAGAATGATAGTAGCGTGAGAATCTACGAGCATGTGATGTCCAAGTCAACATTTGTAAGTGTACCACGGTTAAAAGAGAAGAAGAAACGGGTTTCACATTCAGGAAACCCTGCGTGTGGGGTAGAGGACGAAAGAACAAGGTCCACCCAGAATAGAAATAATAGCAATTGGCCCAAAAATGCTCTAAAGATGAAAAGAACAGCTTCTTTGATTTTTTTTCCACACTGACTTGCACGGCAGCTTACATTGCTCCTGCCTCACGTGCGTCAATATGTTCAATTTCCGCTTCCTGGTGTCAGATTTTTTGTTACATCATTGCCTTTTCAATGGTTACTACCAGACAACAGCTTTGCCTTTTGAATTGTAGGTTCTTACCAGACAATCATCGCCTATCTACATACCCCAGCCTGCATTGCCTGATGCAGTGATGCAATACATGTACGTTTCATACTTTCATTTTTTAACTACTAAAGGCTGATAGCTCGGAACTTATCATCGGAAGTTAAACTGGACAAATATGGACGCTAACCTTAAGCAAGCAATAAGAAACACGTTTTTAATTCTAATTTATAATTCGTATTGATATAAATAACTAATGATTAAATCGATAAATTTTACCATCAACAAAAAAATAATAAACCTTCTTATTTTTAAGTTATTATATTTATATATCATAACTTTTATTAAAATTATGACAAAATTTAATATTAATTCATTTTACTAGGAATAAATAATATATTAAATAATCATACTTATTATAATTAAAAATATTTATTAGTTTAATGTGATAATAAATTAATTCTTTCATCAAATTTTTATTTATTATATAACAATACAATTAGTAAGGTAATTAAGAATTATTTGGTTTCACTTTTTTTTCTTTTGTGCTTTTCTATTATTGTTTTTTTGTTTTTAGTTTCCTTCTTTTTTGTTAAAAATAAAAAATTGTTTGGTTAAAATTTGTAATAGAAAACAAAAAATAGAAATATATTTGTTGAAATTTATAATAAAAATATAAATATGTTTGGTTTATCATCTTATCTTTTGTTATATTTTTATTATACTATTATATGTTAATATTAAATTTTAATTTAATTCAATATCAAATTTTATTCTTAAATTAATTAACTAGAAATAAAAATAGGAATATTTAACAAAATAAAGAAAATCATGCATTTCACAAGACTAAAACTGATTGAAAACATCTATCACTCTATGATACATAACCTGACTTAATTTAAAACATTGTTGTACAAGTTGCAAGAATGATTGATGAGATCTATAAAATGTAACAAAACTAAAATAAAAAAAGAAATCCATCTGTGTAGTTGGAGAGCCAAGTGGAAGCTTTGAGTAGAAAGATAGACTTACAATGGCTCCACAAGGTCGAGCAATGCAATATAAGATGTGTAGGCTAGAGCATTAAGGACAAGGGTGCCAAACAGTTAAGCCTAAACATGTATTATTTTAGGAATGCTCCTAAACTCAAAAATAACCTATATAGTAATACCTACAATCCTAATTAGAGGAATCACCGCGCAACTTTTCATGCAGAAATCAGAGTCAACCAAGAAATAACCCTCCACTTGGATTTTAGCAATAAGCATTGCAGCCTAAGAATGTTAGTATAGAAGAGATGCTAATGGAATTCATTCAAGAATCGAAGGGGAAGCACCAGCTAATGGATGCTTCCATACACATCTTGGAGGTTCGAATCGACCAATTGGAAAAGATAGTGGTAGAAAGACCAAAAAGGAGTTTGCCGAGCATGACAAAAACAAATTCAAAGGAACGAATTATGTCAATCACCTAGATTAGTTAGGAAAAGCTCCAGGAAGAGAAGAGGGTGACTACTGAGAGTAACTCAAAGTTTAAAGGTGGACGACACCTGGAAAGGTTCATGGAATATCAACCTGCCATCTTATATCCTTTTAAAGTGAAGAGAAATTTGTTGGATTTAGAGTTAGATAGATCCCTTAATCTTTTGAAACAACTTCAAGATGACTTACTTTTTGCTGAATCTCTATTTCAAATAATAAAGAATACAGAATCTTTGTAAGAGAAGCTATTCAACAAGGAGGAATTGGAGAAATTGGATACTGTTACATTGAGCAAGGAGAGCTCGAACGAGATAATAAAACTACAGGCGAAGCAACCAAATCTGGGGAGTTTCTACATTCCTGCACAATTGGTAGTTTAAAAGTAGATAAAGCTTTCGACAACCTAAGAGCTGACATAAATATGATGCCTTTTTCTTTGTTTGAAAAACTAGGAATATCAGAACTTAAACCAACTAGGATATGTGTGCAATTAGCTGATAGATTAGTAAAGCATCCTTGGGGAATAGTTAAAGATTTATCGATTAAGGTTGATAAGTTTACGGTCCCAACTAACTTTTTGATTCTTGAAATAGAAGAGGATACAGAAGTACCTTTAGTCCTTGATCGACCCTTTTTAGCGACTGCCAAGTTAATTATAAATGTTGACGAAGGCAAGTTAACCATATGGTGGGGAATCGGGAGACTATATTTAGAATCTCTAATGTCAATAGTCACTCTTTTGAATTTATGGATACTATCAAAGCTAATGAGTCTTGTCAAGATATTTTGCAAGACTCTATATTTAAAGATCCACCATAATCATTACAAATTCAAAGGAACAATTCAAAAGAGAAACATGGCAGCAAATGTCAAAAGGTAGCCTATTTGCAATGGAACCTACAACAAGGCTACAATAATATAAATTATATAAGCCACCTTGAGTTTCAAAAGTATGTCGAACTAACAATGTTAAACAAGTGCTACGTGGGAAGTAACTCATGAATTAGTTAGTTTAATTTCATATTATTTGGTTCTTGCTTTTATGTTAGTATAGGATTTTAATTGAGTTCTTATGTGTTTTAGGATAGGAAATCAAGCATCATAATGTTGAGAATTTGTGTAATTGATGTGTAGAGTATGCATGTTTATGTGTTATAATGTTTAGTACAAAAATTTTTACATTTGAGCATCTAATTTTAAAGTTGCACATATTTATAGAGAGTTACACGCTCTTCAGACACGCTAGTGTAGAATTACACATTTTGATACACAACTGTGTACCAAACTGCGTAAGTCTGCGAAAAATGTGATTTAGTGTCATACACAATTAGATATATGGCCATGTATTAGACAATGTAAGTTTGTGAAACACCATAAAAAGCCCTAACCTCTCTAGATTTCTAACTTTTCTAAACCCAATTTTTGCATTTTTCTTTCAATCTATCGAAACCAAAGTAAGTAATCTTATAAATTTCACTTGTTTATGCATACTTAATTGGGTATTTTGCATTATTTCCCATTTATGCTTAAAAACTAAAATTGAGATTGCGGGGTTTTGTGAGATTTCTTGTGATTTATGCTGAATTATGGTTTGATAGTTGATTATTTTCATTACCTAATTGATTTCATCTTTTAATTTGACTAATTTCATGTAATTTTGGTGAAAATTCAACTTTAATTTTGTAATTTTGCTACTTTTGCGCACTAAGTGTTTAATTGTGATATTTTTATGTTAAAATAGGTTATTTATTTGTTTTCGACATTAATTCAAATTGCGTTTAATTACATATTAATTTTGCTTTTTGCATGAATTTAATGTTTAATTACATCAATTTTGCATAATTGTGAAATTAAGGTTTTTAATTATAAATTTAGGGTTAAAATTCGTACTTTAACAATTAAGTTAGCTTAATTTGTTAATTACAATATTTCTAAATATTATTTTGAGATTAATTAGTTTTTAGTTAATTTTCTAATTAAATTTTATTTAAATATTTCTTTATCTATTTATTTGCGTAAATTTGTTCTTTACTCTATGTATTGAATTTTTTGTTCCTAATTTGTTTTCATATTTAATTTTTTGTTGCTAATTTTTTTCACATTTAATTATTTAGTACTTGTTAAGTATGGGAAAAAGTGCATTCTTGTAATTTATTTGCAAATTTTCTCATACTTATTCAAAGTTTCAGGCACAATGATGAGATCATAGAGAGAAAATGAGATTCCCAGGAAGCAATAAAAAGGAGAAGGCTTCTCACTCACAACTAGCTCCTAGAGTGGTTGCGAATGTTATTATTCAATGCTAAGGCCTAGGAGGAATAATACCAACGGTTGAAGGATAAAAGTTTGATACTAGCAAATTCATCAACTGGGAGGTGTTGGAGCTAGTTGGTCTAGCTCAACAAGTTTAGTACCTCGCTAAAGTAGGTGCATGGTCCTGACTTTTTGAGATTGTGGAGCCCTCCTATAAGGAGCTTACATTAGAGGTGCTCTCCATATTTTTTGTGGAGAGAGGTAGCTATGATGGACATCGACCTAGCATAATTTGGTTTTGAATGATGGGAGCTATGTTTTGGATGAGCTATTCAGAGTTTTCTATCAGTATAGGTCTATACGACCAGGAGTACATGGGGACAGAAGAGTACATGGCACCTTGGATTGACTTTTCGTATGTCTCCTTAGAACTTCTAGCAGACGATTGGTACAGAGCACAACTATGACCTAAGCAAATCTAAGGCATCTACACTACGACACCTACATCAGATTCATCCATAGAATTTTAAGTCACACGCTCAGCAATCAAGGTGACAGCTAGGAAGAAATCAGGAATATAGATGTGTACTACTTGTGGAGCATGAGCGGGATTCAGCAGGGGCATACACTTACCTAGTTGATTAAGCATCAGAGCAAAGATATAAAGGTCAACACAATTTGTTTCGAGCCTTGTATGACTAAACTGATGATATGAATGGGGTTATTTGATCGACTACCACTGATGCGACAGATGAGTTCCATAGTGACAATGTAGCAATGATGCAATATATGCACATGGTTAACAAACATCGGGGACCCATTAGTGACATATTTAGACTTATCGAGGAACCTAACGAGCCAATAGTAGAGAGTGGAGAAAGAGTGGAATAACATGCAGAAGAGCAGTCACCGCCGCCCGAGACGAGAGGTGCAATATTAGAGATGAATAGTTTGACAGCTCTTAGAGCTAGGATGCAACACCCAGCTTAACTAAAGTTAGCACTATTGGAGAGATGGATGGCCTAACTCTTAGGAACTTAGCGGACCCTCTGACTTCAACAGGCAAAGCTAGGACGGATGGAGACTTCTGTTATGTAGCCAGGCAGGCTTAGGACTGTAGTTGGGTGAATGGGAGAGCTACTGTTATTAATGCCGAGTCTTCAACGCATTGATTTCAAGCCTTCACCATCTGGCAAGGGCACATCCTCAATAGCTCCTCCACCAGTACATGATTATTATCCCAAGGCCCCTCCTTCATTGGACCATCCTGGATCACATCATAAGGGAAATGTTTCATTTTTATTTATTCTTTATTTTTCTTTATTAATTGCGTATGTCTTATTTTCTTTTCTCTAACAATATAGTTAATGATACTTCTACTTTTTAATTTTGTGTGTTATTTTTATTCCTTTTTATCTTTTTATCCCTTTTTTGTTTATTTTTTGCAAGGATGTAGTCTCATATTAGATGGATAGTCTATAAATTAGGAAATCATCTTAGGAAAGTACAAACTCTTTTTCATTTATTAATGTATGCTTATATTGTGTACATTGAGGACATTGACAACTTTAAATGTGGCAAAGGGTTAATGTTTTTAATGATTTTCTTAAGCTTATTATAATATTGGTTATTAAATTTTATGAACTGATATCTTGACTTAATTGAGATCTGTCTATAAATTCTTTATTTCATTGTTGGATATTAATTTTAATTACTATGCAAAAGGGAGTTAGAATAAAATTATTTTTATAATTCATATTTTTTATAATAATTTAAATAATCAATTTGAATGAAATTGCATATTATTTACACACATAAACCCATCATTTTTGTGAGGTTTTGAGCCTAAGAGCAAAATTTTCAAAAATCGTAAGCTCTTTTTATTTCTTTTATGTGTGTTATCATGAATAGTTGAATGATTCCAGAACTTGCTTTTATTATACATATTGAATCACATTTATTAAATTGGAAGCACTGAAATGATGGAAGCACTTAGATACAACAACTTGTTTACACCTATTTATTTGATTATTACCTTACCATAATTTATCCCTTAGGAATAACCAACTTGAACCTTATCCTTTTTCATTGATTAAACCTAATTTATTAATTACTATTGATATTGACTTGTGAAGTTAGTTTTAGGATAACTTGACTCCAATTATGTGTTATCTTGATTTATGTGATATTATAATTTATAGTATGGATGGACTTGATGAGATTAATAAAGGATAGATGTTGTAAAGTTAATAATTTTGATTATGATTTGCTTGAAGAGAAGCAAAAGCTGAAGTGTGAGGATGTTTGATATTTGTAGGTTATAATTGCCTTCATGGACTAAAAGAATAAATTTTGAATGAAAACACAGCATAAAGTGAAGTTTTGAAGCAAATTAGTGAAACATGGTTGTGTTTATGCCCGTGTAAGCCTTAGGGCCTGTGTAGAATTGTAAATTCTAGAGTTTTTAAATATATATGGTCTCTCACATGCCTATTTATCAGACCGTGTATGTCTCAAAAACCTTAAATTTTACTATAAAAAGATATGAGTATAGGCAAATTAAGAGAGCAGATTTTGTCTATAACATAAAACCATGGATTTTTGTTCTTATAGAAACTAAAATTAAACTTGAGAATCTTAGGGTTTTTAATAAATTAGTCTCTGGTGGAAGTTCATCTCTAATCATCAAGCCCATGGATTTGGGAGAATCATTATAGGTTATGACCCTTCTTTTGTGGATGTTGAAGTTCTTGAGACAAAGATGCAAGTTATTCACCTAAAATGTTCACTTATTCAGGTACAAATAGTATTTTTCTCCTCATTTATATATGGTACTAACCTTTTTTTAAAGGAAACTTTTGTGGGATAATTTGACAAAATTCCAGAAAAGATAAATGAACCCTGGATGCTCTGTAGGGATTTCAAATCTACCTTATATAAAACTGAAACTGATGGACACTATAGCATGAGAAAATTTTCATTTGATTTCAATGACTGTGTGGGTAAATTGGGAGTTTTTGACTTAAAATCTCAAGGCCACTTCTATAATTGGAGCAACAAACAGTCTAGTAGATGGGGATTAAGGAAAAAACTGGATCGTACATTAGTTAATCTGGATTAGATTACTCAGTTTCCTAATAGCGTTGCGACTTTTCTGGATCCTTTATTCTCAAATCATTCTCCAAATATGCTGGACCCCTAATTTTTCTTAGAATTTATTTTATTAAATTAGCAAGCATGAATATAAATTGCAATTCTTGAATCAGCAATTTTTGAAGTTTAATTAGGTATATAATTAATTACGTTTGGTTGTATGGATTAAAAGGAGGAGTTAGAATTAAGTTAAGGAGTTATGAGGCATTAGATTAAATGTGGAAGGGTAAGTTTGGAAGATTAAAATTTTGTCTTAAAGAAATAAGAAAAGAAGAGAAGAGAAGAGAAGAGAGTCATGCATAGTAAGAAAGAAAATAGAGAAAGTCATAGAAGGACTTAGAAGAAGAGAAGGAAAAACCGAAGCATAGAAAGGAGAAGAAGGAAAGAAAGAAAAGGGAGAAAGAAGAAGAAAGAAAAGGTTTCAGCTAAAAAATTTTAGGTATTACCTATCTTTTCTTCTTGCTTTAGTAGAAGAAGAAACTAGTGAAAGTAGGTTTTATGTTAAAAATGAAGAGAGAAAGAAGAGAACCAAGAAATTTATTTTCTTAGATCTTTATGGATTTCTAACTATATCTTAGTTCTTCTAGCCTAGATAAAGCTTATTTTTGGATAATATAGCTTTATGGAAGTTCTATTTGTGTATATTGATTGAATGAAAGTATGTTTGTTTGAAGGAAACCAAGAACTTCGAAATCAAGAGCAAGAGGAAGAACAAGCTTGAGCTTGGAATTATAAGTAAATAGGTGGGTAGTATGTTTATAGTTATTGTGATGATGAGCTAAAATATTTTCTTGTACATATACTAAATAGCTTGTCTTGAATCATTGTAAATGTGGGAAAATGTTATGTGAATTTGATATTATGTTTACTTTGAAAGATACTGCATTTTGTATTGAAGAAAAACAGAAAAACTTCAAGAAGCATAAAGATATGAATATGATATGAAATATGTAAGCATTGGAAATTTGCTTGTATGGGTAAGAGAGATACCATTCTATTCGTCACATACACGTTGACCTAAAGCCTTCTCCCAATTGCCCGCTTATGGCACGTGAGCTCTGAAAAAAATGGACTCATTCTGTTCATGGTGTAAACTTCGATTTCGTCATTCAGTTTTATGGGATTCTTTCGAGCTATTATGTTTGTGCATTGTATCTTGAATTGTTGAACATAAAGCATAATTGAGTGTTATGGTTTGATTATTAATGATTATATGATCTGATTTATGTGATTTGCTAAGAGTAATATGAAATGAACATATATATTTATATATATGTGTCTATATGCTTAATTGTGTGTGTGTTGTTCATTATCGCTGGCTATAAACGTATTAACCACTGAGCTTCCCAGCTCACCACATTATCTTTCCACTCCTCAGGTACAGAAATAACAGATCAACGTTGAACCTTGCAAAAACTTCAGCTGACTCCAAGAATTTCTATTTTTATAACTAAGTTAGTTCAGAAACTTTTGGTACTTTAGAAGTATATCAAGCATGAGCATTCATGATTGTATTTTTGTATTCTGCTATTGTGTTGACTCTGAATATGTAATTGAAGTTATGTATAAACCTTGCAACATCTGAGAGATGAAATTCTGTCTTGTTGAGAAATGAATTAAAGAAGGATTGAAGAACTTCTCTTTTGTATATGTGCAGAAATTCTTCCCTATAGGTGTCAATTGTCGTTGGGAATAAAATTGTTAGTTGTTTAGTAACTTTTAAATAGATTTTTTGAAGCAATTTTTTAAGTGGGAGTCTTATATGTATGAATTGTGTTTGTTAGATTCAGGTCTTTTGTTTTTGTAGGGATGTATATTAATAGTAGAGAGAAAATAGGGGATGAAAATGTGTTATGAATCTTTAATGAATAAACTGTATTAATCTAGGTAGAATTAGACAAAATTGTCTTCATAAAAGTTGTAGTGCTTTCTCTTAGCTTTCTAACGACATAAAGTGTATAATTTTTGGACTCTAGGATTGAAAGTTATGATGATTTGAAGTAGGAGTATGCAAACAAGGTTGCACAAACGTGCACATGCACGATCGCGACAACCCAAAATTTTCAGGAAGGTTGCGGTTGTGCATATGCACAATCGTGATAAACTGTTACTGTTTATCAAAAGTCACGATTGTACACATGCACGATCGTGAATTTCCGTTGAGAATAACGCACAATCGTGACATTATCATGCACTTCGATCACGACACTCATCCTTCCTCTGTTCCCCTTTCACACCCGTAACATGTTATTAATTACTTTTTATTAAACACCCAAACCTTTATTATTTGGTTATTTGTGCTATGGAAAATTCTATAGCAAAAATAAACAAATAATAAAGGTTTAGGTGTTTTAAAAAAAATTAATAACATGTTACGGGTGTGAAAGGGGAACAGAGGAAGGATGAGTGTCGCGATCGTACTGTGTTACGA
>JANZXP010000196.1:23497549-23517008 GCA_027576715.1 Erythroxylum flavicans | reverse complement strand
ATGAGAAACGAGGTGATTAAAGTGAGTAAAGTGTATTAGGTATTAAAGAATGATTGAAAGATGTTCGTAATTGATTATGAGATATGAAAAAAGGAAAAATACCCAAGATTGTCAATATGAGCATGCATTATACCGTACACATAAACATATGTGTATAATGAAATGTTTACGTGATTGTACAATTAATTATGTGTGTGCACTATGTGTGTTGCATGAAATTCATATACAGGATTCAACATTTGCATCCAGACGTTTCTGAATCATGAAAGCTAATGCTAATATGGAGCGTATTGTGAGTCGACCTAGATGGTCTAACTTTCATTGTTTGTTTTGTTTTAAATTTCTGTATTAAATTACTACTGAATGTGAATGTGATTGATACAATTTCGGACATTAATATTCTGAAGAGTTTGATAAATGTGAGAACATAGGAAGTGCTCATTGTATGTGAATTTGACTGAAATAAGTGATTCTCAACATTATTTTTGAATGTCGGACATCGATCCGATGAATATATGTGAATGTGAATGTGGAAAATTGAGCACTAGTAATTGTTTAAAAATATGTGAATGTAGTGTACACCATTACATGAATGCATGAAAGATAAAGGCAGTTGTGAACAGAGTTGCCAGTGAAAAAGAGCTTAAAGCTCAGACATTTGTGGTAAGAGCCTAAGGCTCAATGTATAAAGAGCCATATATCTCCAATAGATAAGGGACAGTATGACAGAGCCTAGTATCCGCAATAGATATGAGACAGTGAAAAAGGTACTCAATCATAACAACGAAATAAATGAATGTGAGTCTCATGTACATTGCATATATATTTGATACATATATATATGTTTAAATGATTGAAATGCACTGTTTGAATGATTTTTGAATTTGAAATATGAATTAAGTGAATATGAAGTGTATGTGATTCAACATAATGATTAGTGAAATGATGTGAATTACATAATTAAATGAATTGATGTGTAATGTGATTGAGTGAGCCATCGAGGATGATCTATTCACTGAGTTCGCAAAACACAACCCAATATTGCAACATTTTTTTCAGGCTCAGGGAGATCTCCAGTTAGACAAAATTGGAATCTAACCACTGCTTTTGAGTAAGAGATATAGGTTGAGATCATTTGGGGTCTGCATATGTTTTCTGTAAAATTTGTATTAAATATTGTATTCTGCAAGCTTCTTTTATTGTTTTAATGGATTATGTTTGTAATAACAGTTATGTTCAAAGGCATTTTGTATTTTGTAATGGCCCAAAAGATTGTTAAAATTCCGACAATATGTTTAAAGTTTTATCAAGTGTGAGTTTGTGATGACATTTGTAATTGGTGATGTTTATAAATAAAAGGGGCCGAAATGATTATGAGTTTTCCAAAAAAATGAGTGTGATGTTGAGAAAATTTTGTAAAGAGTTTTGTTTGACTACTCTAGCGCATTGCTTTCACAGGGTGTGTGTTTGAATGTCCTCGAGATTTACAGATACGTGCTCGGTAGAAGTGGGGTGCTACATCTACGATCGTGGGTGCATATATTATTCTTTAGCTTTTTCTTCATCTTTTTTCACTTTTTCCTGTCTCCACTCATCACTAAACACATCAAACAATCCTTAAAATATATAATTAAGATCAAATTATTTCCTTAAACAACAATCAACCAAATAAAACATATGAAAATACTAACAAGAACATAAATATAAGTCTTAAACATATGCTTATCACTAAGAAAACATAAAAACACACTCTAATAGCTAGAAAACACATTATAATTAACACCTATCAACATCTCCACACTTAAATCTTTGCTTGTCACTAAGAAAAACCAAAACCATAAAACAAACAAAATACATAAACACACAATCATGCATCAATACAATAATGGTACAATGGCTTCATATCTTATGAAATTAACTTAGCCACAAACATCAATCACTTAAAAAGTTCCATCACACTAACTTATTATGCTTTAATTTAAATACACATATCAACAAAAAATTGTCACTTATTATTATATACCAATTAAAGAGGTATGCCATCACTAAATACCTGCTCATGAACTTTTCTTAATTAATTCTATATCAAAATTAGATAAAATCATAATGGATCATTGTATATGTTATTCAATTTTTTAACAAATTTTTCTATATTTCATATTTATATATGTTTTTCTTAATCAGACCATATAAAATCAAGAGTTTATGTTTGGTTTGATATATATGGGGATATAGTCAAGAGAATCTAATATAGATTGTCTTCAAAATATACATCAAAGACTAAGTGGAGATTTAGAGATAGACCTACATGACTCTTTCAGTATTAAGTTAATTTGTTTGGGGATTTAAAGAGCTTAATGCATTCCCAAAGAAGTTAATCATAGATATTTCAACTAACCTACATAGGAATAGGTAGTTGTCCATTGAGAGGTGGCAGACGATTGCACTAAAAGATCCTGCCAATCTAAACGCTATAATTCCTATAATTGAGTAATCATATAAAATGAAGTTAGGGGGAAAGCTAGTCTAGGGATTTCTTAATATTTATATTCTCTTTGATTATTGTATAGTGTTCTTGTGATGACCTAGAGCAACAAGCATTTAGTTTAGCTTTGATTTAATAAACAAAACTTTATTTTGTTATTGATTAGATAATAATCTAGTACTTGTTAGCGTCTCGTAGGATAGATCCTTCCATCACTTTATTAGTACAAAACAATAAGTATACTTACTTTAATTGAGTATTAGAATAATTATGATGCAAAATATAATTCATCAGTACGTAAAGCTCTCAAATGTAAAATTACTAGTGCAGGGTACAAAAAAGATTACATTAATTTTAAACTTTGAGTTATCTTGAATCTTTTTTGGTCTTGGTTCATATGACTTTGTTTTTCACTTGAAAATTCTTAACTAATTAATTTCTTTCTTTTGACTCTAATAATTTCTTGATGAAACATCTACCCTATAGAATGTCACTTGGACTCGATTGTCTTACATCTTTAATAAGTTCTTGTCACTTTTTTAGTCATTAAAATAAAATATTTTTAGTATTTATATTTATTCATGAAAATATGAATTAAAATTTTCCTTAATTCAAATTGACCATTGTTCACTCAACTTTTTAAGAAGTACTTCAAATTTTATGTTAGCGAATACAAAGGCTATTTTTAAAAAAAAAAAAAATTGAGCTCCAATGTTTGTCAATTTTAAAAGCTAAAAAGAGTTCAAGAAATTATTAACATGTCTTAACTTTGATCTTCAACTAATGTTGCTTACCTTAAGACTTTCATCCTGTTAACTTTAAATGTTAAGAATATAATCTTGATCTCATCTTAATTTCTTGATGTTATTTAATAATAAATTATTTCCATATTATTTTAATCGTGATCTTTACATCTAACGTTTTTGCCTATGAAATTTAGATCATTAATATGTCTTATGTTAATCGATGTATATATAATGGTATACAAAACAATCGATTTCCTATATCAATAAAGGATCCAATTGAAATGGGACGCTAGCTGAGCTGTCCATATTGGAGTAGAATATTAATACCAGAATAAAATAGTAGAATGTTTGGACACATACTTTTCCTTAACCAAAGACAATGTATTGAATTCAAATCTTACAAAACTTTTAGCAGATTTTGCTATTCTTTGTCAGAATGACGTATGCTCATACGCAAATACAATATAGCCTTATCTTATTCGCATTAGCTATGAAGAAAATGCCAAAATAGTCTCTTTAACACTGATACATGTCTATTATTAATAAGGGAATCCATGTCTTCGATTGTGGTCCCCCTACAACGACCTGCGTTGTTGCGACTCTATTTGGTTCCATGATAAGCTACCAAATTGAAGGTGTCTTCTCAAATTTTACCTTCTCTTTTCTATTGATCTGTTGGCTAATTGCCAACTTTATGGCTGCTTCATTGCCGTAAACAAACTCTAGAGATTGACAAATTGAGTATTCCCTTCAAACTTGGCTTGTTAATATAATAAGATAGTAACAACGACAACAACTCCCCATAGAAAGATTTAAATTTTAATTAAATTTGTTAAACTTGACTTATTGAAATTATAATTGATTGATAATAATTAAAAATTTTATTCTTGGTTCATGCACTCCAAAAACATAACTTTCTTTTTAAATTAAGCAGACGCATTGAATGGGAGAATTAATGACATCATGTGTCCATACAATTAAACAACTAATAGAGCAGATCAACTGACAAACAAAGGGGCTTTGACAAAAGTAGTATCAAAGCTGAACTTGAGTAACCATCGCAGCTCATTACAACTGCAATCTTTGACAAATTAGTGAATGGAGTGAGAGTCAAAGATAGTGAGCAATAGCGATGAATCTTATATGCTTGACTAGCTTGAAAAAACACCTTCACATTCACAGCCTCTCACAACAAATAAAGTATTACTGGTATACCAAAGCTCCATATGATGCTCAAAAGAGTTTCTTATCAGCCTTAGTTCTGAAACAAATGCCAGGAATCCATTTCAGATTTGTGAATGCAATGAACTAGGACAGGAAAGATAGAAAAGAGTGAGGATATTGCTCCATACACGAGCTAAAAATCTGTTAAAAAAATATAGGTGTTTTACGGATTCCATGTAGCATTGTCGCAGAGAACACAATACAAGTCTAGGAAAGAGTATTTAATGGCGTCCTTGGTGCTAATTCTTTGACGTGATACAAGCCAAAGGATGAAGGAATAAGAAGAGGATATAATAAGATCCCATATTAGTTATGATTTAGATTAGTGATAGGTTGATCATCAAACAACTTCCTGCATGATTTAGTGTTGAACTTGCTAGAAGTGTCCAATGCCCATATCACTTTTTCTTGAAGATCAATATCAGGAGAATGAGCTGGTAGGTTGGAGAGGAAAAGCTCCATGCCTCGAGTAGTATGAAAAGTCCATATCCATGAGGTTTGCTAGATGAAATCTTGAAATTCTTGCATTAAAAGGTATGATGGACCTTAAGAGTTAGATTTCTCTTTGATCAGATATTAGACCATCAGAGTGTTAGTCATCAAACTAGTAAAAGGTTCCACATCTATTACCAATCTCATTCTTTATAAAAGGACGAAATAGTCTTCTCATCTTGAAAATTTGTGTAAAATCCTAGAAGAGAGTAGGAGAGGATTTTACGGTCTAAATGCTCAAGTCGATTTAACTCGTAAGTTTTTACTTGCAGAATCTAGTTTCCTAAGTTGTTTAATGAGAAATAGTTTGTTCATAGTTCTAATGGAAGTAATAACTAAACCTCCATTTTTCTTAGCCTAGAAAATTAAGCTCCACTAGATTTTAGGGATCCTTGGTTTTTTATTAGCTCCACTTCATAGTAATTCCCTTATAATCCTATAAGTTTCTTTCATGATACCCTTAGGCAAAGCAATAAATGAGATCCAATAATTATGTAAGTTGCTTTAAATGGATGTAATTTGTTGGATCCTACCTCTAATAATAAGTTGTTGCACCAATTAATCAGTCTTCTCTTTATAAAACTTAAAAGAGAGAGATAGTCACTTTTGGATAATTTCTTCATTGAAATGGGTACACTAAGATATTTGAAGGGCAATTGCTATTCGTTTGACCCTTTATCCTTAAAGGCTAGATCTATAATAAGGTTAGAACCAATAGATAAGATGTATGAACTTTTATTAGTAATGAACACCAAACCTAAGATTTCTTTAAATTCTTCCAGTGAGTTGAGGAAAGATCAATAGATTATGATGAGCATAACATAAAAAAACCAAGTCATCAGTAAAGGAAAGATGGAATAGTTTCAGCTTCTGACATCTTTGATGATACTTAAAATTAGGCTGATGATTAATTTTCAGTTTGGTAAGCCTATGAAATACCTACACACAGATGACAAATAGGTAGGGAGAGAGAGGATCATCTTGCCTAATGCCTCTATGAGCTTTGAAAAGAGTATAAGGTGTCATGGCTTAAAGAGCTTCATATAGGAATTGCTAGCTCAATGAATCAAAATTCTTAGTGAAATATATTTTTAAAGCATAAATCTTGATAGAAGATTCAATGTTATGGCTTTTGAATAGTTCTTGAGATAACATAATGTTATCACCGGTGCTTATACTAGGAACATAAACATCTTAACATATATCAATGAAGCCAAGGATAATTTCCTTTAACCTATTAGCTAATATTTTGCCTATAACCTTATAGATGACATTATAATAGGTAATAGGCTTGTAATCATTCATTGATGTGAGATTGGCAACTTTAGGGACAAGATATAGGTAGGTTCTATTCAATTCAATGAGCATTCTACCTAATTTGAACAATTCAAAAACTGCATTGATAACTATATCATCAGTTTGATTCCATCTTCTTTAAAAAAAATCTAGCATTAAAGACATTAATCCTAGGGGCTTTATCAAGTGAAAAAGATAACATATTTTTTTTAATCTTCTCAAATGTGACTCTTAGTAGTGTTCCATTGGCTTCAATAAAAAGAAAAGTTCCCATAACATTATAAAGTTCCTCACAGAGACAAGAAGTTACTTAAAAAGTACTAAGTAACTCCTTAAAGTGCTTATAAGCCAGGTTCTCCAAATTTTCTTGTCCAGTAACTGTATTACCACTAGGATCCTTCAGTGTAAATATATGATTTCCATTTCTTCTAGTTTGGATTTTTCTTAAGAAGAAACTAGAATTCCTATCTAACTAACTAATTCTTGATTTTTTGGTTGAGTTGAGAATGGAAGATATTAATATGTGTAGCTTGTACTATGTGTTGCTATATTTTTAAGTGTGTTTTTAAGTAATTTTTAGATGATTATCATGTGTATAGGCTTAAATTTTGTTACTACTGCGGTTTTTTATATTCTAAGTGTTTTTGTACTTTAGAACTTGATTTCAATCTTAATTTTATGTTTTATGAGGTATTTGATTTGTTTATGAGTGTTGGAAATTAGATAATTGAAGAACAACGAAGATTTGAAACTAATAAGGGATACACAGTCGTGTAAGTCTCTCAGCCTATTCAAAACCATGTATCTCTACAGAGTGAAACAAAATATTTCAGCCTTTTTAGCTCACAAGTTTTTTTTGGTGTTTTGATATTTTGGGGCTATTTTTTGAACTAAATTAAATAAGAAAACCCTAGAAAGAACCTAGAAGCCTTAAGAACTATTTAAGAACATGAAATACACCAAAAAGCGCAGTAACTATTGCATCAAAGTGGAGAGATTAAGAAGAAGTATTAAGAAATTCCAACATTCTAGATCAAGGCGTCTAACAGTTTTTTTTCTTTTTTTAGTTCTTTTTCTTTTTTCTTTAGTTCTTTCATTATCATTATGTGTAATTTTAGATTATGATTTATTCTATTTATTTTATGACTTTGATTATTATTGATTTCAATACATATTAGATGTTTCTGATAATTGTTTATGCTTAAACTTTATAATAAATTGAGAGAGTGAGTCAAAAGTAATATATGTTAGATTATGCGACGATAGTTAGCTACCTAATAGGCCTTTAATTATTAAGTTAATAATCATTTGAAGAGAGATCTTGTTTGAAAAATTAATTATTCAATAGATAACTTTAGACATAATTGAATAAGTTAGAGAAGTCTTACGCATATGGAATTTTCTAATTCAAATAGGGCTAATTGATTAAATCTTGAGAGAGAATAATTAATATATGAGGAAATATAAGATTAATTATGTCTTATAAAGGAAACAATTGTAAAGGAAACAGAATAAGGGAAGAATAATTCCTAACTATTCAATCTTGATCACAACCCTAAATTAATCTGGCAACTCACTGTTTCACTTATTATTTGAATAATTTGCTTTTGTTATTATTTATTTAAATTTCTATTATTTATTTTTAGTCAAATCACATTTTGAATACCTTACACAAAGTTAGGTTCAAATTATTAACCTTGCATAATCCTCGTGGGAATGATAACTTTATATACTACAATATACGATCTATATATTTATGGTATATTAAGGGTTTTATTAGATATAAAACTTGGTCAATAAGTTTTGTCACTGTTGCTAGGGATTTTAGCATTAGGAAGATTTCAATTCCTTTTATTTAAGGAATTGTTACCCTTTCTTTTGATTATGGTACCTAATCACAAGAAATTAAAAATTAAAAACAAACAGAGAGAGTTTGGATGTAAAGTAGAAGACACATCAATCCAGACATCACAAGGCAAGAATGAGGAATCCGAAGAGTTAAATGTCAAGAAGAGATAGAAGAATGATAGTGGAGTAAATATCACAGAAAGTAAAGGACCCTTATGGAATTCATAAGGCCAAGGTTCAATGCTAATTATCAAAGAATTACATAATCAACAGTGTAAGCGACACACGATTTGTTAGAAGAGATGGCAAACAATAGCTGTCGATAGACATCGAAACAAAGTTGACAACATTCAACCTTTCATGATCTAAAAGGAATGATTGTTATAGATTTAATGATAGCATTGTAGGTTTAGATTGACAACCTAATATAGCAATTGAAGAGCCTAAAAGCCACCTCTTTCTCTCCACTCAAAGCAATTTAACATTGATATGAGTTATACAGATAACAAAGCCATATCACAGTTGATTTCTTCCTAATGGAAAAAAATAACATGCAATAATTCAACTTTATGGGAGAACAAATTGGATAGGGAGGTAAAATTCCTTACTTGAATACTTACAATACTGGGTGGTAAAACCACCTAAATTTCTTTTGGTCTAACAATGGAGGGACTCAAATTGAAACATAAGGCCCATTAGGATTTCAACAAGATGAGTCTAGTGTAAATGATTCAAAATGGGACAAGCTCATTGTTGAGCAAGTTTTATATCTAATAAAACTTTCAATACTCGCAAGTATACAGATCGTATCTTGTATTATCGATAAGTATCCATCCCATGAGGAAATAGATAAATCTAATTAAACCTAACTTTTTCTAAGGTATTAAAATATGATTTGAGTGAAATAATGAAAGAAATTAAAATAATTAAAATAAAATTAAGCAAATAAACAAATAATAATTGAGCTGTCAAATTGAATTAAAGTTGATTAAAGATGAACGCTTAGGATTTATTCTTTCATTATTTTGTTCCCTTAACTATTACTGATCTAAACATGTGTCGATCCTAGATTTCCTAAAGTATTGATTACTCTCTCTTAAGACTTAATCAACTAATCCTAATTGATTAGCTTTAATTGAATCCAAAATTGAAGATTTTGCAACCTCTTGATTTACAAAACTTCCTAACATTTTCAATTAGATTTGAAGTTATCTATTGGTAATCAAGTTCTAACACAAGATCTCTCTTTAAATGATCTTTGATTTGACAATTGCATGACTTAGTATATTGCCATATTTTGCTGCACAACCTAATCTGATTACTTTTGAGTAACTCTCTTAATTTATTGTCAAAGTATGAGTATGCATAATTATCACAACACTAGACTTTTTTTATTGAATTAATAAAGATCCAAGTCATAAAATAACTTCGAAATGAACCCTAATATGAAAATTAGAAACTCATAATTATAATAAACATTTGAGAATTCGGTTTACATATTAAGTTTTATGAAAATAACAGAAGGAAAGGAAGAAAAGCTCAATTTAAAGTTTGATATGGAAAACTGAAATTCTGGATGTTCTTCTTGATCTCCCTTGTTTAATCCACTTTCATAAAATGGTTGCTGCATTTTTTAGGCTTCTTAATGCTCTTAAATAATGTCTTAGGATTTTAGAGGTGTATTTAGGGTTTTTGCCCCCTTAAAATAAATGGAGAAAGTTATGCCTAAGAAGCTTATGTCATGATCGTGAATTTAGAAATTTGCTCTCTGTCCCAATCATGACATGGGAGTCACAATTGTGAATACGGGAAAAACTCTTCTATCACGAACGTGACTCTACTCATGCAGCTCCATACATTATAATTTTAGTTTCGTAGAGTGACTCTACTCATACAGCTCCATGCATTATGATTCTAGTTTCGTAGAAATGACCTAACTTGCAATGCCATAAATAATATAGATTTTGGTCACTCAACTTTCTTTTCTTGCTATTTATATTCATCATTTTCAAGATCTAATTCACAAACCATTTGTAAGTAATCTAGATCCATAATAAAGATCACCCTTATAAAAAAATTCAACTTATGTCCTTAATAATAAAGACAAATCCATTCAAATCCTAGTAATAACTGGAACATAATAACAATTATTTAGTTCTAGTTTAAGGCCAGAAGGCAAAGTTATACAACAAGTTCCTATAGCTAATGTAATAAAATTTGCTCTATTGATAACCTATAAGTCCATTTTGCCTGTCCTCAACGATCTACTCCTTGTTAACATCTTTGATCGCATAATTCAACTCATTTAGGTAACCGAAAGTAGGAAATTAGGAAATTAATTAAGCTAAAAGTAAACTAACTATATAATAAGAGGTCTTTCATTTTCTCTTGTTATAAAACTCTAAGAGGCCTTCTTAACTGAGGTCTTTTCATGTGCAACAAAGTCCCACTTCAACCCTCATCGCGCCCTACAATTTAGGAATTCCAAAACAATTAAGAAACCAAGTCAGTTTAGGAAAATGATTCGCACCAGATCTTTAGTATGATTTCTGGGTATAATCTCCACCTCTTTTTGACCTGGTATCTTTATAAAAATCATAAGTCTAGATTTCCTCTTTCTACGGGCTCTTGAATCACCTCAATTGGATATGTAACATGTACAACTCAAGATATAGCCCAATCATCATGACTTGGTCAGTAGATATTGAAGTCAATAGTCAGTTGTAAATTCTTTACTGATTTTGACTTATCAAAAGATAGAAATGGGCTTTTACTTCCACAAATTAATTGTAATCCATCCTCCTAACTTTGTTCAAGATTTTGAATCTCCCCAATCGGAGCTGAAACGAAGAAGATATCTTTAAAAAACTGAACTGCGCACATTTCTAAGCAAAAATTGCCTTTCACCTAAAAAGTGAACATAAATGAAATTTAGGCAGTTTACTGAGGTAAAATCCATCAAAGAGTAATCAAAACCTAAAAATTGAGGGTGTAAAATATAGTATAAAATTAGCTTATCAATCTGCATGTTATTACACATATAAAAACCACAACAAGTATCTAATACCTAATAATGTGGAACAGAACTAGAAAGATTGATCTCAATCATAAATACACTTAAAGAAATAGCTTCCTTAAGCTTCTTATCTATCAAATTAGTAAGACAAGCTTTCCATTCCTTATTTCAGTCTCCATCGTCTCTATAATGTAAGTGTGTGCCCTTATCAATATCTATAATCTTGACACTACCTTTGGCTTTGCTAATTTAGCAAAAGCCTTTTCTTCCTTGTTTTTATTCTGCCTATAGCTCTTTTCATTACTTTTGGAAGAGTCCTCAATAAGAACTGAATCGGATTCCCAAGGGATTCGTCTTCAATCTTAATTAAGCATATTTAGCAATTCATGCAAAGACATGTCCTTTTGGGTTGTATAAAAGTTCACAATGAATGTGGAAAGCTTGCCATAAGAGACTGAAGCACCAAATCAGTGCTTAATATACGATCCATTACATAACCAAATTAGCTTAATTTTTCAAATAGCTAATCATCTTTAGTATGTGTAACTCAATTGAAGATTCTTCTACCATCTTACATTGTTATAATGTTGTAAAGCCTCATTACTTTCCACCTTATTTTGTTCACCGAGCAAATCCTTGAGATGCATAATTATAGTTGGAGTATCCTTGTTTTCATGTTGCTTATGAAGCATAGGAGATAAGCTAGCCAATATCACTTTTTTAGCTTGTTTAGTATCATTAATATGATGTTGATATGTTTCTCTACTAGTTAGGGGTAAGGCGACATACTACTGGACCTCCCCAAACCCTACATATTAGCGGGATTCATACTGGGTGTTATTGTTGTTATAATATAATGTTGATATGACTCCTAGACTTCATTAGCTGCATCCATACTAGGCTTTGGTGGAAGTAGATTATCAAGAACATGCAGTTTCTTTTCCTACCTGGAAACACTTCTTAATTTAAAAACAGTCTATGAAATTGTGTCTAATAAGCTTATTAATATTTAAGATGCTTGTCAGGGATAGTCTAATAGTCATCTTCCTCTTTTGATAACCAAATGACATAAAAGAGAAAGTATTAGTTTATGCTACAAAATCAAATACAAGAAGGACTTTAATAAATATTTGATTACTCTCATTATTTTATTCAAAATAATAGCACTCACTATTAAATCAAAAAATTATCAAATAATTTTCTAGTGGGCTAGGATCTTATTAAAAAATAGTTAATCTTCAGTTTGCTTAACAAATCAACTAGATTTAAATTAGGTAGATAACAACTTTATCAATCACATATTATGTGACTCATAGATTCATTAGGTAACAACTCTTTGCCAAAATATTTCTTATATATTATTCCTAATCTTGCCTCTAAATTCATAGGATTATGAGTTTGCTCATATAAATCATACAAATTTAGTTAAGTAGTATATATTAATTTAAGATAAAACATATTCAGGTTAAAGGGGCCTTAAGTTTGCTCAATAAACCTTACAATAAGCAAAACTCTGGTTTTATTATTATATAATGGAAGGCAACTATCATGTTCTTGACGTGTACTTAATATTTAATTGAGGGATTTGAAATTTTAAAAATTTGAATCTAGAATGGAGACACCTAGATTCAAATTTAACACAAACAAATACTGTTTCTTTATAGGGTGGGATGTAAAAATTCATTTTTCAGAGCACAATCAACTAGAAGCTAAAAACAAAAAGGACATGCATAATTGATTTTCATATATCAAATAAGAAGCAAATTTTGATTCAACACTTATTTACGCTTGTAATTGTTAAGTTTCTAAAACTAGAGAACAAATAAAGAAAGCATCGTGGAAAACTCTCCAAAAATCAAATTCAAAGAACATGAGTCAACAACAATTAATTTTAAACCTTTATTTTATCAAATTAATAACAATCAAGCAATTGATTCAAGTTAAACAATTAAAGGTACTATTGTTATAAAACAAACCATAATCGAATCTCAAGCGTAGTGAAAAATAATTTTTTGTACTTTTTGATATGATCACAATAACTGAATAATTTAAAAAATATGAATCATAAAGTAAAAAAGAATCATACCTCTTTTGTAATTCCAGTAGAAATGTTTTTGAAACTCTTTTGAGGTGTTAACCATAAGTTGTTCACATGTCTAGTCTCTAATGGTATTTACAGAGCAATCAAAAGAAACTTAACTCTTTGAGAGGCAATCAATAGCGTGCTAGCTCCCTTAGGTTGACGTCCTATATGTAGAGAAAAAAAGGATTTAGGGTTTTATTTTATTAATTAAATATTTCAATTATAATTAAAATTAAGCTCTAATTATAATTTAATTTAATAAAATCAAATCAAATATCTCATTTTTTTTTTTTGAAGATCAAAATATCTCATATTTGACTTCATAATGAAGAATAGTTAAAAGAGAAAAATCAATTTTAATGAAGTTGGACTTCAACATAGATAAAAAATAGTTAAAAGAGAAAAATCAATTTTAATTAAGTTGGACTTCACAAAAAAATAGTTAAAAGAGAAATGAAGTCCAACTTAATTAAAATTGATTTTTCTCTTTTAACTATTTTTTATCTATATCTTATTAGGTTCCTAATATATTGACAAGGATTATAAATTATATTTATAATTATAGTAATTATAATTAGATAAATTAAAACTTCTTTTAATTTATCTTTAATTCTCCAATTAAATAATTTATGATCATTAATCAAGATTGCGTCTAACAATATGTCATGACTATCCAAATATTATAAATATTAAAGTGGTTTCACTTAACCTATCCATGGATGATTATAATGTATAATTTAATCAGTTTGTTTATCATTTGTTCCACTTTAACAAAGTATGAATATAGTGTCTACTCTTTTGAATTCAATCATATTCATTTTTGCTAATTAGTATTTGATTTATAATTGATATTTAAAAACAAATTTTCAAATGTCAATTCACTCTAGCCAAAAAATTGTTTAAATAACTACTAATTAAGAACATTGGAGTATTCTCTCTAATTACTTTAGAGTAACGATTCCTTTATTGACTTACTCAACTATCTCTATATGGTTCATAATGTATCTAAGTAGTACTAACTGAGCTACCCTAAATAGAAGATGTCGTAAGCATTATCTAAATATAGTAATTTTCACATGAGATATTTTAGTAATCTCAAGTCTAAGGATTAACTGTACAATTATCATAATAAAGAAATTCACAGATATATAAGTAACATTCTACTTGGGATCTTTATAATCAAGTTAGTTTAGTGAATTTATTATCTAATAAGTACTCATACGGTTATTTTAAGTATCTTTCTATTTTAATTTATGAAATCAATTACTTTCATTGTAAGAAAGAAACATAATATATGCTAGTTTTTCGATTTCAACGATATCCTATACATAATATATGCTAGTTTTTCGATTTCAACGATATCCTATCTTGATGAAACTATAACTAAAGAATATATAAATAATACATAAATGCAAGTCGAATATCATAATTATTTTCTTATCATAATTTCAATTGTACAGTATCTATTTCAAGGATTTTACCTTTAACATTAAAATATCAAATGTAATTAACATAATATATAAAGATAAAGAATGATTTTATTAATTAAAATAATATTATTATAAATAAAATTGTAACTAACCGATTAGCTATAAGAGTGTAAATTAACTTCAGACTCATCAATTCTGCTGTAGATCAAGTCCAATTTTGCAGTGGTTCCGGGTCCTGGAAAAACACAAGATCAAAGCTGAGTATCTCCAAAGTTTAGATGTTTAGTCACTGTTTGATGCTGTGTTTTTTTGGTGTTTGTTTTTTGGACTAGCTCCTCTGGTATTTCTATGTCCAGTAGAATGGTTCCTTAGACTGTCGTTGGATGTATTCATCTTGTATCTGGAGCTGGTTTTTAATATATTTTTCACTTTTTAAAAAAAGAAAACAAGCATATACATAATATTTGTGGACTGGGGTAAAATTTCAGTTAATATACCACATGTGAAAATATGCTTTGATGGCAGGTCTCGGAATCCGAAGTGCAACCGAATATTTGGAGATGAGACGAAGCATTGTGGACGTTGACTGCAGGACAAGACACGTGGCTTTTGGTTATGGTTACGAGACAATTGGCCCGTGGTGAAGTTAATTAATTAGAGATGTAGATTATGCACAGGTTTAATATATTGAATTGAAACATTGCAGACCAAATCTGCAAATAGGGACATAGGCTATTGCCCGCAACTGTCTCACTTCTCTGCCAGTGCTCGTATAGCTTTTGTCGTTATCCATTCCCCTATTCTCCTAGTGTCTCTTTTGCCATTGCCAATACTGGTCCTTGCACGTTATGTTGTGTCTCCGATTAAGTCAGGACTACCTGATCAATCCCCCGCTCAGTTTTAACGCACTTTTAAACTTCTGCCAGTACAGCTCGTGACACATGCGACAAGTGTCTCATTGTCTTTACTTTCAAAGTTTATAAAGCCTAAGAAAAACAATTGAAAACGTGAAAAGTGAAGAGGCTGATGTTTACGATTTTGTAGTTTGATAACAAATATAAATAAGTCTAATACAATTTTAATATTATGCATACGACATTTTATATCAATTTGATTACTAAAAAATTTCATAGTCAAACTCTAATGAGCTATTTGGTTTAAAGAATATAATAAATAAGGAATATAATAATTATTCTTAGAAATAGAATAAAATATGTATTATTTTGTTTGGTTCAAGAAATGAAATAGATAAAAGATTTTTATGCCAGCGTTTGGTTTGAAAATATAAACTTGGAATGACAAGGGAATAACTAAGAAAAAGACCAAAATGACCTTTATTATTATTATTATTAAATTCCTTATTATTATTAATTTTTTCTTATTTTTCTTATTCTTATTCTTATTATTTATTATTATTATTATTATTATTATTATTATTATTAATTTTCTACTTACTGTTAAAAAAATAATAATTTATTGTTATTATTAATTATATTAATTATATTTATTATTAAATTCCTTATTGTTATTAATTTTATTAATTATATTTATTATTATTATTAATATTCTTATTATTATTAATTTTCTTCTTATTATTATTAATTTTGTTATTGTTATTGTTATTATTAAATTCCTTATTATTATTATTATTATTTTTCTTCTTATTATTATTATTAATTTTATTATTCTTATTCTCATTAATTATTATTATTATTAACTTTCTACTAATTATTATTTTTATTTTTATTATTTTTATTTATTATATTTATATTTATTATTATTATTATTAAATTCCTTATTATTATTAATTTACTTCTTATTATTATTAATTTTATTATTGTTATTATTAATTGTCTACTTAGTATTATTTTTATTAATATTAATTTTATTAATTATATTTAGTGTTATTAATTATTAAATTCTTCTTATTATTAATTTTCTTCTTCTTCTTATTATTATTAATAAATTTATTATTCTTATTAATTTTACTTTTTTTATTAATTACTATTATTAATAATTTTCTACTTATTATTATTCTTATTATTTTTAATTTTATTATCTTAATTATATTATTATTGTTATTATTATTATTATTATTATTAAATTCCTTATTATTATTAATTTTTTTCTTCTTCTTAATAATAGTAATAATATTAATATATTATTTTTTTGAGAAAAACAGACGAGGGATAAAGCTTGTCCAAGAGAAAGAGAAGACGTGTTTACCTATTCTAGATCTACGCAGAATAGGTAAAAATAAGGGGAGGGATATTTGACTATTCTGCTTTGTGCGAAATAGCTAATGTTTTGGATTAATTCTTCTGTGAATCTTTTGCAAACCAAATAAAAAGAATGGATAATAAGTAAGAATAATTATTCTGTGAATCTTTTGTAAACCAAACAAAGGAACAGGTAATAAGTAAGATAGAAAGACCCTATAACCCTCAACCAAACAGACTATAAAGGTTAAGGTTTGAGGGATTGCGATTTTCCAAGCAGGCAATCGCTTTATCTGCTCTCACATCAAGCATAATCAACGTCAATGATAACAATTGCATAATAGCATTGCCGTCCCACAACTTTTGACAAAAATAAAGCTAAGAACTCCCATATGAGGAATGTGTTAATTATTATATATGTTGCTAATTCTTTAAAAGAGGTTGTGTCTTGTCCTCCCATCTATTTAACCTTTTCACTGCATCATCTACCTGCATAATTCAACTTCAGTAATCAAATGTAACGTATGATTCAAGCCATTTAGATTGAAAACTGAATGATAACATATAATCCAACCTCTTTATTCCAATCTGTCTTTATTGTGGCCCATGTCAAAATTAGTGTCTGCATCATTGTACCACCAATCATTCCCGACCATATTCCCTACATATTAGAGCAATTGTTTAGGTTCATTTGGGTGATTAAAAAAGTAGCTGCCCTTTTATTACCAGAACTCCATATAAGTAGGGTTTACGTTGGCACCGAAATCCAAGTAGAAGCCAAGAAATGCACCAAGTGGGATGCCCACCACGTAGTAACATCCCACGTTAACATAAGCAACAAAAGCTTGCCATCCCCTTGAGAAAATGTGACTAGAAGAGTTAAAACTCACATGGGAAGCTTTCCATTTTATGATAGAATAATTGTTATGAATTGAAGCTAAATAAATGTTGCGTACCTGACAGAACAGGCTGAATTCCATTGAGGACAACAGATATGACCAGAAGTGGACAGAGATCCGAGAGGGCTGCAGCCACCACCTCGCCGTCGGCGAAAACGTAGCTGATGACATCACGCATCAAGAGCAGTATCACCCCCAAGAAAACCGAAATAACAAAAGAAACAAAGGTTACAACCACCACGGAAAATGCCGCGGATCTTGGATGGCCTGCCCCTAGTTCATTGCTCACTCTTACACTGCGATCGTTACATGATAAAATCTACTCAAATATATATTCGAATTTTGGGCTTGGGCCTAAGCTTATGATGAAGTTGAATTTCTAACCTTGCAGCTGCATTGAAGCCCGCTGAGATCATGAATAACCAACTCATCACTGACAAGCTGCGGTTAATAGCAATAACAAACAAACGACGACGTTACGTTAGTAGATCCCTTATTTCATATGTGTACAATAAAATCCGTTGGTCTGAAAAGACAAAATTGCAACATATACATCTCAACATATGTATCTCAAGACACATCCAACCCCATAACAAGACTCAACTTTGTTCACGACATATTAGCCCATCATCTCCCGTATTTTGTTAAATTTGGAACTATAAATTCTAGTTATAGCTAAAATGTAGCTGCATGGTTCCATCAATACACATGTATATACTGATTTCCCCTAGTAATCCCATGTATTTAACTTATAAAACGATAATAGCTCCATTTATACTGTATTGTATAAATAAAGCACAAAAAAAAGTAGGCTGTATAAATGGGATATATATATGATCACTTAATCAAATAATTTTAGTTCATATTGTAATAAAAAATGACACCCATTTGGGTTAACTTATTTCATACCTTTACAGATTAAAAGTATAAGGAAAAACCACTTTCTACTTTCTACTTTTTTCTTCTTTTCCTTTTTCTTTTAGCCTTTCTTATAAGAGAGTCACTTTGTCAGCCAATGGTCAAGGCATAAAGTGGAACGCATATATTGGGACCTACTAGTGATCAAGTCATTGGTACCATGCTCTCACATGATGGTCCATAAAGGATTGGATGAATTTACAAATTTATTGTCAGGTTGGCTCAAAGTTATAAATACCGTATCAGATTTGGTACTGAATTGAGTTCTAGTATGATATTGTACCGGTACCGGTTAATACCGGATACCATTTCAGTTAATTTTTTAAATTTATAAAATAGTTCCTGAATTTTTTTAAAAATTGCAAAATAGTCAATTGTCATATTGTACAGTTGTATTGTATATTTTTAACCTAGTCTTTAAAAATCAAAAAAATAAATAATAATCACAATTAATATGAAATAATAATAATTTTCAGATATTTCACATATAAATAATAACAAAAATTTATATGAAAAAGACAATCATTATTAAAAATATAAAATTAAGAACAATATACAATATTGAAAATATTACAATTTTTATTTTTATTATATAATAAATAATAATTATATCAAAACATCTAATAAAAACAATAATAAATATCTTTAACTCCAAAATTATCATAATTTACAATAAAAGCTCGTAATAAGGAAATAATTAAGTAAAATTAAAATATGAAACAAAAGCATATATTATTTAATTTATTATCAATTAAATATATTATATATTTGATTAATTAAAATTATTATTACTAAAATTACAA
>JANZXP010000196.1:23475764-23486265 GCA_027576715.1 Erythroxylum flavicans | reverse complement strand
ACATTTCAGGACACAGAGAGGATTCTAGCTATTGAGAGACCATACAAGAAGCTTAATTCTTGTACTTTTGTGAAGAAGATATGGCTCAAAGGTTGGTCAGCTAGACTGAAGGATTTAGTTAGACCTTTTGTATTTCTTCTTTCATGTGGTATATTTTGTATTAGGATATAATGATGTAGATGTACAGATTTTTAAAAGCTACAATTTATGTACATTTAGATTTATGAAATGAAAAGAGGAAATTTGTTTTTAAAATTTGGTGACTTTTTTGTATGATAGTAGATGTCATGATTAAGTGGGATAAATTACCATGTGATAAAGTGAAAGTGTGATAGTTAACACGCCGTTGTTATAGGGTATGAATTAGAATGTCATAAAGATGTTCCGGTATGTGCCTTATAGCAGTGGGGGTGTTACATAAAAAATAGCAGTTCTAACTTTTTCTTAATTTTAATATCTCAGGTGAGTTCTTTAATAAATCATAGCGAGAAATCTTGAGAAGTGAGCTCTTAAAGTGGACTAAATTAATGTGGGATAAGAATTTACCACCCCAGGTGTCATTTCATATGCATACTAGATGTGGAAAAGAGTGATGGAACTCTGCCATATCTAAATTCAATTAACATATGCTACTTACGAAAAGCAAGAAATCAAACCCTAGATCATCTATTCTTTAGGTGTAAATTTTCCTACCAAATATGAAAAGAGTGATGAAACTCTTCCATATTTCTAAAGTGAATGAAAATTACAAAAAAGTGCATGTCATGGCTCTTAACTACCAAAATGAGCGCAGAAGAGAAGATAATAATCCATGGTATCTTTTTGGCTATTATCTATACAAATTATTGGAGGAAAGGATTTACATGTTATTTCATAATGCACTGAAATTGATTGAGCAAGTTAAAGAGGAGTTAGTTTATTGGTGAGGGAACAACTAGTATTGAATACAAGAGCTAAAAAATGAAGTTGATTCATAGCCTTATTTTGGAGAATAGAAATAGAGACAAAGACTCAGTAATGCAACTCAATGAAAGCAATGAAGATAGTCGGATTGTGGATTATGGTGAAGCATAATGGACACTGAAAATATGACAATCCAAAATTCTTAAACCACAATTTAACCAAATTTCCCCATAATTACATAATTAATTACCGAAAATCTTAGTAGTTTAAAAAATGATATTCATCAATCACCAAAAATTATCTGTATAAGAATAACTATCCTAAACTGTAAGTTTCAGAAGTATATATAATAAACAATTGTACTTAATTTGATTAGCTAGCTTTACCTAGACTTCACACTATCAATCATGTGTATTAAGGTTATCGACAATCTTTCTATTTCCTAGAAAAAATATAGTGACAAGAGGTGAGTTGTTTACTTAGCAAAGGTAACTTAACCATACCCTTAAAATCAAATAACTCAATATATGGTGAAAATAGTCAAATGATTAATATACATATAATACTAAGATACACAAGTAATACTCAGTTTGCCCAAACACTAAATAAATGTCCAGAATCTTATTATTATTAATTATTATTACTAATATTACATTTATTAATAGCATGTATATTTTACCTTTTTAATATTGAATTAATTAGGCTTTGTTTAACCTTGTAGGCTTACATTCACTGGTCTATCAGCTCATCTCTACTCATCATAAGCACTCATTAAGTATAAACATAATTAGATGTGTAAATATCGACATAGGGTACCTCAATCCCTTAATATAAACTGGTACTTTGGAACCATTCTGGTACTTAACCATCGACATAGGATATCCCTAAGACTTAGGATACATCGGTACCACTTCGATACCTAGCTATTGGCACGGGACATTCCTGAGACCCAAAATGCCCTGGTACTTGCTCCATAGACAAGAACCTAGCCACAATATGATTATATCTTAACAACCCATCAATCTATGACCGTCAAATATGGCCTATCCTAGGCAAGCCACAGATTCATAACTTTCATAGTCTATTCACAAACCATTATGAAAAAATCTCTATCTAATTCAATGAACATGATTTATCTTACCCTAATATTCTTAATTATACATATGCACAACTAAAAATTATAATTACCATACTTTTCTCCCAAATTATCAAGCAATACACATCATAGCACGTAATAAAATATAAACATTGAACATTTTATATCTTGTTAGTTATTTATTTAGTAATTAAATTCTTAAAATTCAAATATTTCAAAAATCTGCATATTTAATTATCAACCATTAATTTAATTAATTACTAACTCAAAATATGTTTCACCATAAAATAACATATTAATAACAAAATTCACAATTTTGTGAATTATACATAATTGTAAGAGTACAGTTTAAGGTTATCTTTAATCTTCGTGTTCAACTATTTTGATTGGTCCAACCTATTCTGCAGAGCTAGACATTTATAAAGTTTTATTAGACTTAATTTAAGAAAAATTTTTAGACCTAACTACACTTAATAATCCAAAATTACCCCCCCCCTTTTACCACTTTATTCTTAAATATTAAAAATATCATTACTTTATCTTACCACCATAATTACTAAACTACCCTTAACTATTGAAATTCCTATTTTATCCTCACATTCTTTTATTATTATTTAAAAATACTCTTTTAAGAATTAAATTCCAATTTTGCTCTTAGATATTCACATTTCATATTTTCCCTTATTTTATCTTAAAATTTCCTAAAATACCCAATTTCCTTCTTTTTCTTTTTTTTCCCAAAAATACTCTTCTTCTTTTCTGCCCCAATGCCACCCTCTCCTCTTCTCTTAAACTCCTTCTTTTCTCATTTTACATCCATTTTTTCATATTTTTTCCTAATTTCATTGAAATTGTTGTCGCAAACAATTACAACATAATTCCAACTACAAACTAGTTTGCGATGAATAAAAATCACTAATAAAAAAGATGAAATTTAGATGGAAAATTATCTTCTTAAGTATATGAAGTTATATACCTTTCCAATAGAGTTTTGGGTTATAAATCCCATAATGTCCTCTATAATCTACTGTAAATAAAATGAGGAAATATATGAGAAATGCTTCACATGCAATAGGAAGATGTTGTTTTTGTACCCTTGCCACTTGGAAGTATAGAGACAAAGGAGAAGGGAGACTATTTTTTTTTGTTTTTACAAAGACACCTGCTGTCTTATATATATCTTTGCTCTACCCTTTTTTTCTTTAATAGGTTATGATGGGTCTTTATTAAACAGCTGGGTTGTTGGGCTTTATAGTTCTCCCCCTTAAAAGAATTTTTACTTTGAAATTAAATTATGTACCTAAGGATCAAAACAAATGAGGATATTGACGTTAATATTCATCCTATACTTCCCAAATGGCCTCTTTTGAAAAATGATGATGACTACAAAACTTGTACAACCAAAATCTTCAACTCCTTAATTTCTTATTTATTTATCTAAGATATCTATTGGCTTCTCTTTATAAGTCATATCCTTTATAACCTGGATCTCAAGCCTCAATATAATATGGCTAAGATCTGATTCATATCATCTCAACATCAATACGTGGATCACATCATGAGTCTAGGATAACTCTAAAGGTAAGGCCAGTCTGTAAGCTAACAACCACACGTTGTACAATCTCATATAGCCCAATATATTAATAGCCATACGATGTACAATCTCATATAGCCCAATCTATCTTGGACTCAACTTCCTCTCCTGCTAAACCTTAAAATCCCTCTTTAAGGTAATACCTACAGAAATATCATTTCTCTAATATTGTACTCTATTTCTCGAAAATGTTGACCAACATAACTCTTTTATCGATCCTAAGCTACCTTCAAGCATCACCTTACTACCTATATTTTCTCCACCATCTCTTAAACCAACTTTGATCCCTCAAACAATTTTACACCCTCTATATCCCAACATATCATATCTCTACACTATTTGTCATATAATGCGTTAAATGGTTATATGCAAACTCCATCAAAGGTAGATATCTATCCTAATCACCCTGAAAATTTAGCATACAAGCTTTCATCATATCCTTCAATTTTTGACTGATACGCTCCAACTATCCATCCAACCTAGGGTGAAATCTAGTACTCAAATCCAAATTAGTCCCCAAAAATATGTGTATACTCATTCAGAACTGGGAAGTAAACCGCAAATATTGATATGATATAATGGACATTAGAACCTTGTGTAACCTTAGAATCTCATCAACGGGTTAGCCATTATAAAAATCCCTCCATAAATCTCCGACAATACCCAAAAAGTCCTAGAAAACTCCTCACCTCTAATGTATTTCTAAGTCTCTCTCATTTAATAGTTGCTTTTACCTTAGTAGGATCAGGCATCACTCCCTCTCACACTACATATCTAGAGAAAACTACTTGCTCCATCCATAACTCGCACTTACTCAACTTTGCATGCAATTATCTCTCCTTCAGAATCTATAACACAGTACTCAAATGTTGCTCATGCTCCTCCTTACTCCCTGAATATACCAATTTATCATTAATGAACAGTATCATAAATAGATCCAAATAGTCCTGAAAAGTCTTGTTCATTAATGTCATGAATGCAATCAGTTTATTAGTAGAAAGGCATCACTAAGAACTCATAGTGACCATACTAAGTACAAAAATATGTCTTAGGAATACCCAACTCAACTATCCTCAACTACTAGTATCCTAATCTCAAGTCAATCTTAGAAAATATTGACAGCTACCCTCAACTGATTCAAAAGATCATCTATCCTCAATAATAGATACTTGTTCTTCACTGTCACCTTATTTAATAGTCGGTAGTTAATACAAAGTCTCATACTGCCATCCTTTTTTTTTATAAATAACATTGGAGCTCCCCATGGTGATGTACTCAATCTAATAAAGCCTTAATCCAACATATTCTCTAACTACTTTTTTAGCTCTTGCAACTCAACAATAGTCATCTTGTAAGGTGTAATAGAAATTAGTGTTATTTCAGGCATAGTCTCAATGGTGAAATCTATCTCCTCTTAAAGTGGTAAATCAAGTAAATCATCTAAGAATACCTTTGGAAACTCCCTCACTATAGGAATATCCTCTAACCTAAGACTTACCTCCCTTGTATCTATAATATGAGTTAGATATGCCTCATATCCATCCAATATTAGTTGTCTAACAGTCATTGTTGAGACCGCACATATTAAAACCATTTTAGATCCCTCACAAATATTACCTTAAATATACTCGAAGACTATATCATCACATCCTTTCTATAACAATCCACTACAACCTAATGTTATACTAACCAATCCCTCCTAAGAATCACATCAAACTCCCTCAAATTCATTACTATCAAGTCAGTTGGTAGCTCCACTTTAACAATCTTCACTAGCATTCCCCTCTTCACTCTATTCACTACTACACAGTCTCCCACTAACAAACACACTTTATGTCGTATCTTAATGGACTAACCTTCCTTGAAATTCTAGAAGGAAACTTTAAAGAGATGTAGGAATGTGTACAGCCTGGATTTATTAACATATAAGCCTCAATATCAAATAATGTAATCATACCTTAAATGACAATGTTGGTTGTGGGTGCCTCCTCCTTTATTATATGGTATATCCTTGCCTAAGTTTGACCTGTAATGAGGATGTCCTACTAGTACCTGTAACCATTGCTAGTCCATGTCTAGCCCCTTTACCCCCACCTCTACTACCAACTTTACCTAAACCTCTATCTCAACCAGAAGAACAACTCTAACTACGTACTGTCTCCTCTTCCCATACTCCCAAAATCTTCCCTAGTATCACCACATATGACATATGTAGCATGCCTGACTGATCACAGTGGGTCTCCAGTATGGTCCTTTATGAACTCTCCTACAAGTAGCATAACTTTGTACTCCTCTAGGTCCTTTTCTAAAAGTTCTTTTGAACCTCTAACTACCCCCTCTGTCTGATCTAACTAATGGTTCAATAGTAATGCTATATTATCCTGAATCCCTACTAGCTCCTCGATCTTTAACAAAGTTATAGAAGCTACCACTTATGCTCGAAGTAGCTTCGACTCTCATATATCCTCCTATACTAATAAACCATAAATGGCTAGCTCCCCTCTTAATAGACCGACTCACCCTTCTATAATGATTCTCTGATTTCCTCTTCAACTCTCCTCTCCTTTTACCCTCCTATTTCACATCCTATACTCTGAGTATAGTATCCAGTAACTTCTTGAAATTAAAAGTATTTGCTCCTAAACCTAAACAAATTTTCATCCTCAAACCCTGCTTAATCGATAACATTTTTCCTCTAGATTTATCACAACCTCCAATGTATACTTAACCAAAGCCGCAAAGCGAGCCTCATACTCTACCACAGACATATCCTCTATCTGAACCAGACTCATAAACTCCATCTTTTTCCAATCTTGATATATGTAGACTGTATTTGTCTCTAAACTCTCTCTAGAACTCTTGCTAAGTCATCTCCTATGACTTATAAGATCTCTTTATTGACTTCCACCAAGTTAGTGCGTTGTTATAGAATAATGAAACAATGTACTACAATGTCCACTCTAAGATACACTCCAATTGATCTAAAACTAACTATGTCTGTTCCCATCATGACTCAGCATCCTTAGGATTAGTAGTGCCTTAAAACTCCACTATACCCATCTTACGAATCCACTCATATTTGCAGTCCACCCCAGGATCACCTTGGGCTAAAACTGCAGTCACAACATATTACATCATTTAAAAGAACTGCAACATTTGAGGTGGCACTGACATCTCTCCTCCTATTTGATCCACTCCGGCATCCCCCTAATTAGGCACATCCAAAGCACGAATGAAGTATCATCTCATGAAACCATCCTAGAAAAGATAATAATAAATTATTAATTTTCTTTCTAATTCACTCAATTTGTTATTAGAAACATAAACTCGCTCTAATACCACCTAAATATGATGCTCCAAAATTCTTAAACTACAATTTAGCCAAATTTATCCACAATTATATAATTAATTCCAAAAATCTTGTTAGTCTAAAAAATGACATTCATTAATCACCAAAAATTATCTGTACAAGCATAACTATCCCAAGTTGTAACATTCAAAAGTATTTACAATAAAAACAATTGTTCTCAATTTGATCTCCTGGCCTTACTTAGACTCTACACTGTTAATCACATGCGTTAGGTTTATTGAAAATCTCTCTATCACTTCAAAAAATATAACAGTAAGAGCTGAGTTACTTATTCAGTAAAGGTAACCTGACCATACCCTTAAATCTAATAACTCAATATATGGTGAAAATAGTTAAATGATAAAATATACATATAACACCAAAACGCACAAGCAATAGTCAACTTGCCCAAACATTTAATAAATGTTCATAATCTTATTATTATTAATTATTAATACTAATATTATATTTATTAATAACATTTATGTTTTGCCTCTTTAATATTGAATTAACTAGGCCCTGCTTAACCTTGTCGGCTTATATTTAATGGTCTACTGATTTATCTCTACTCATCATAACCACTCACTAAGTGGAAACATAATCAAATGTGTAAATATTGACATTGGGTACCTCAATCCTTCAATCTACCACTCTCGTATCCTAGTACCACTTTAATACTTAGCCATCGGCAAAGGATATTCCCAAAATTTAGGATACCCAGGTAACACTTTGGTACCTAACCATCTCATAGGATATTCCAGGGATAAGTACGCCTCGGTAACTTCTCCACGGAGAAGTACCAAATTACAATTCCCTCATATCTTAACAACCCATCAATCTATGACCATCGAATATACCCTATCTAAGGTAAGCCACAGATTCACAACTTTCCTGGTCTATTCTCAAACCATTATAAACCAATCACTATTCAGTTTTGCATGTATGATTTATCTTACCCTAATATTCATAATTATACATATGCGTAATTGAAAATTATAATTATCATATTTTTTGTCAAATTATCTAGTGATATACTTCATAACACTTAAGAAAATATAAACACTAAACATTTGTACCTTGAAAATAATAATTATCATATTTTTCTATCAAATTATCAGGCGATATCATTGTTTTGAATACCGTACCAATACTAGTACTGAATTTGGTTTTAGTATGGCATTGTGCTAATACCAGTCAATACTAAGTATCATTTTTAGTAATTTTTTAAATTTATAAAATAGTTCTTAAATTTTTTTAAAATTACAAAATAGTCCATTAGTATATTGTACTGTATACTTTATAATTTTACATCAAATATGTCTCAAAAAATCATAATGATAGAAAATTAAAATAATAACAGTTTATTTATTTTTATTAACATTAATTTTCACATATTTCACATATAAATAATAATTACAATTAATATAAAAAAGATCATTTAATCATCATACAAATATAAAATTAAGAACAATACAAAGTATTAAAAATTTTACAATCTTATTATATAATAAATAATAATTACGTCAAAACATCAAAAAAAGAATAATAAATATCCTTGACTCTCCAACAATTACAATTTATAACAAAAATTCGTGCCAAAGAATCAACTAGAAGTGAAACCTGAAACAAAAAATTACATTGCATATATAGCATTTAACATATACATCAAATATAAATAAAATTAAAGGAAAGGGAGAAACAAAACTTAGAACTTCATTCAATCGGATACAGGATACTCGCTAGAATTGTATTGACCCCAATTCTCATTTGGTACAGAATGCTCATCATTGAGAAGAGCCTCATCACTACCATCATTCAAATTGCACCAAATGACATGTCAATGCTTTCCCATCTAAGATTATCTTTCAAGTCACTCTCATCTATCAAATCTGATTCCTCAAAATCGTAATTTGTCAAAAGATCAATATTATCAATGCAAATTGGATCCACTAAACTACTTGTTCTATTAAAATTCATAGTAAATAATAAAATTAAATTATTAAAAATTATAAGAAATTATGCCCAACTTTGTAATGATAATAACAAACCTTTACTAAAGCTTTAAATTGTATCAAATAAAGACCAAGTCATTCAATCTTTTGTGCTCCAATATATTCCTTTTCTTAGAATGGATGAATTTGAATGTGCTTTAATTCCTTTCACAACTTGTTGTGCTCACACGTTGAGTTACAATTTGAATTGTAAACCTTTGCAATTCAAGAACACAATTTTTGAATTGGTCCCACCAAGAAACTGTAAGTCGTAGGACAACAAAAGTAACATTATAAAAAGATAAAGTGATGATTAATTTTTAACAAGAAACAAAAGTAAAAATATATATACCTGGATTAAGTTTTGCTCTTTTATGAATAACAATTGGCATCCCAAAATCCCCAGAAGCCTCCTTATAAACCTCCATTTGTGAGTTTAGGAGATCTTGCATCATCTCATGGGCAACAACTGTTGATAGTTAATAGCATTCTCTTATTAACTTTAACTTTCTTTATAAAACCTAGTCTGAAATAAACATTAGGATTAGAAAAAGCCTCAGTTGCAAACAATGGAGACTAAATTTGCCTTTTCCATCTCTCACTGATGACTACAAGATAAGGTGTGTACAAAAAAGACCTATTTTTTTATATTGGCCTTGATTGCTTCCTTCACCCTCACATCATAAAATAACCCATTGTTGCCTTTTCATCACTATTAGTCAGATGAAGCACCATCACAAAAGGCGTACAAACCCGAACGACAAATTGAGATTAGGACCAAAATTCAATATCTTTAAGTATAATTCTGGAAACCTCCAATCCAACATTGGACATAGTATGTTGAGCTGCAACCCACTTATCATTTGTAAATATCTGTCTCAACTATTTCTTCATCATAATAAAACATTCAAGTGATAAGAATTTTTTTGCAAATCTTGTAATAGTAAGAAGACATGAATTCTTACCATTGGTGAAATCCTTTCTCATTAAATTCAATACCCATGCACGATTGTAGATGAACTTGGTCACCTTTTTTTTTTATTTCTGCATAGTCCTATCAATAATAGGAAAATAACTAACATCCCCTATATTTTCCAACATTAAGTTGATGTAATGTGCACAAAGAGTCCCAAAAAAAGAATTATACTTACTTTGTAACCTTCTTCAAACTGCTTTATGAGTTAAATCATTGTTAGTAATGAACTGAACAATATTTTATGGTCCTACTTCATTCACAAATTTGTATAATATTTCAAATAAAGTGTTAGCATTCCTAACAAGGCCAGGTGCACTAATAGACTTCAAAAAAATTAAGACCTTTGCATAATAAATCAAAAAATTAATAATAGGCTCATATCTCCTATTTGTCCTGTTAGCCCCTGAAATATTTTTATCGAATTAAACATGATAGTTATAGAATAAGCGTGGAAATTAAATTTTTGCCTTAGCATGAATTATAAGGTCATGATAGAAATATTATTGGAGTTAATTAATTTTTGTGTTAGTAGGATTTTATTACATTGGCTAATTAGATTAAAGTAGTAAGAATGTGTAAGGGCAATTTTGGC
>JANZXP010000196.1:23459611-23470899 GCA_027576715.1 Erythroxylum flavicans | reverse complement strand
TTTCCTAACTTCTCCGATTGACCTCACTTGGGCCCGTTTCTCAGGTCCGACCCGTTCTATGGAAACGGGATGTTACACCTCATCTCTTCCAACTCTTGAAGCTGCAACTTTCTATACACTCCCGCTTCATCCAAATTCATGTTGCATCTTCTGATAGCCCAATATGCTTTATGTTGTAATTCCACTGGAAGATGACATAGCTTCCCAAACACTGGCTTATATGGTGACATCCTAATTGGTGTTTTGTAAGCCGTCCTATAGGCCTATAATGCGTCTTCCAGTCTGACGCTCCAACCCTTCTTGTTAGGTTGCACAGTTTTCTCTAAGATTAACTTGATTTCTTGATTTAAGACTTCAGCTTGCTCGTTAGTTTGGGGATGGTAAGCAGTGAACACTTTGTGCATAATGTGATATTTTCTGAACATCGCTTCTATCACCCTGTTGTAAAAGTGGGTTTCTCTATTGCTAACGATTGCTTTCGGTATCTGGAACCTAGAAAGAATGTTAACCTTAACAAAATCTGCAACAACCTTTATATCGTTAGTCCTAGTGGCTTTGGCTTCCACCCATTTAGAAATATAATCTACTGCAAGCAATATATAAGTAAAGACAAAAGATGGAGTGAACGGTCCCATAAAGTCAATGCACCAAATGTCAAAATTTTCATAAAAAGCAAAAGAGTTTGTGGCAATTGATTCGCACGGGACAGGTTTTTTGACCGTTATCATATATCATAAGGTTTGCGGAAGGTATATGGATCTTTGAACAATGTTGGCCAGTAGAAGCCACTCTCCAGAACTTTACGAGCCATTCTTTTCACTCCAAAATGTTCTTCGTATGCATATGAATTGTAGAAGGCTAAGATTGATGATGTTTCATTTTCTGGTACACACCTCCTGATAACTTGATCTACGCAGTGCCTCCAAAGATACAGGTCATCTCATAAGTAATACGTCGCTTCACTCTATAGCTTATCCCTCTGAGCCTTTGATAAACCAACAAGTAATTCATTAGTAACTAAAAAATTGATAATGTCTGCATACTATGGTGGTGTCGCATCAGCAAAAAATAATTACTCATTCGAAAAGGTTTCTCGTAGAGGGATATCATCTTCGTTCTTTATTAAACAACTGAGATGGTCTGCTACCATATTTTCTACCCCCTTATCTCTAATCTCCAAGTCGAATTCCTAAAGGAGGATAATCCATCTGATCAACCTCGGTTTTCCTTCTTTCTTTGTGAGCAAGTATCATAAAGCTACATGGTTAGAATAAACAATCACTTTAACACCAAGAAAATATGATCGAAATTTTTCCAAAGCAAAATCCACAGATAATAGTTCTTTTTCAGTAGTGGAATAATTCAATTGAGCTAAGTTTAGAGTCTTTGAAGCATAGTAGATGGCATGCAAAGTTTTTCCCACTCTTTATCCTAGAACCGCTCCCATTACATAATCACTCGTGTCACACATGATCTCGAAAGAGAGGTTCCAATTTGGGGATTGAATCACCGGTGGGGAATCAGAAGCTCCTTAAGTTTATTGAATGCTTCCTTACACTTCTCGTCGAACTCAAAGGATACATCTTGTTGTAGAATCTTGAATAGTGGTACGGTTATCTTCAAAAAGTCCTTAATAAACCTCTGATAAAAATCTGCATGCCTAAGAAAAGAACGCACTTCCCTCATAGTAGAGGGACAAGGTAAAGAAGAAATAAGATCAACCTTAGATTTGTCTACCTCAATACCCCTAGTAGGTATAACATGGCCTAAAATTATACCTTGGTCCACCATAAAATGACATTTTTCCTAGTTTAGCAGAAAGTTAGATTCTATACATCGTTCTAAAATAACGACAAGATTCTCAAGACCTTCATTGAAAGAAGATCCATACGCACTAAAATCATCCATGAATACCTCAATAATCTTCTTAACATATTAAAAAAATGCTTACCATACACCTTTGGAACGTGGCAGGTGCGTTACATAATCTGAATGCCATTCTTCGATAAGTGAACATACTGAATGAGCATGTAAATGTGGTTTTCTCCTGATCTTCCAGTGCGATCAGGATCTGAAGATAACCTGAAAAGCCATATAGAAAGCAATAATAATCATAGCTAGCCAATCTCTCAAGCATCTGATCAATAAAGGGAAGGAGAAAGTGATCTTTACGAGTGGTAGAATTTAACTTTTGATAATCAATATATACTCGCCAACCAGCTTGCATTCGGGTGGGAACAAACTTGCCTTCCTGGTTTATCATAACGGTGATTCCATATTTCTTTGGAACCACCTGGATAGGACTTACCCACTTATTATCAAAGATCGGGTATATTACTCCAACATTGAGAAGCTTCAACACCTCCTTCTTCACAACTTCCATCATTAGAGGATTCAACCTATGCTGAGCTTGCTTTGTGGATTTTACATCCTCCTCCAACAAAATGTGGTGCATGCATATGGAAGGGCTTATCCCTTGGATATTTACGATAGTCCACTTAATGGCCTTCTTATACTCTCTCAGTATTCAAACCGACCTCTTCTCTTGACTTGAAGTCAACTCCATCGAAACGATAACTGGGAGAGTCTGCTTATCTCCCAAATAGGCATACTTTAGGTATGTAAGGACTGGTTTCAATTCCAATTCTAGTGCCTGCACATTAGAAGGTAACAACTTCTAGTGAGATTCAGATAGTTTTTTAGAAGTCAAATCATACCTTCTTGGAGAGTTTTCGAATGATTCCAAAGCGATGTCATTTTCATAAGCTCTTCTCCCATCTCAACATCAGTGTTGGCTTTTACTTCCACATCCTCAGTTAAAACCATTTCCAAATGATCCTTGCAACTTAATTTAAACATTTCCTATACCAAATGATCAATCACATCAACAGAAAAACACAATGATCATCAGGAGGATGTTTTATGGCATAAAAATATTGAAATGAATCACTTCTCATCAAACTCCATTATGAGGGTGCCCTCATGAACATTTATCTTAGTTTGAGTCGTATTAATAAACCGTCTCCCCAACAAGATAGGTATCTAATGACATAAAGTGTCGTCATTCATATCCATAAGATAGAAATCTGTAGGAAACACTAACTTATTCACCTGCACCAAAACATCGTCAACCATACTATCAGGATAAGAATTGTGGAGTCAACCAGTTGTATGATTACACTCATTTCTTTCAATGGACCCAAATTCAAATAAATATAAATCGAATGAGGCATTATATTAATGGAAGCACGCAAATATAAAATAGCTCTATTGATCACAATATTCCCAATTTTGTAAGAAATGGTAAACATACCTGGATCCCAACATTTTGGATGCATCTTCTTTCTAAATACCACAGACACACTCTCACCCATCACTACTTTTTCATCACCCCACAATTTCCTCTAGTGTGTACACAACTCTTTAAGAAATTTTACATACCTTAGTACTTGCTTAACTGTCTCGAGCAAAGGTATGTTAACTTTCATTTTTCGTAAAATCTCCAATATCTCTTTGTGCTTCTCCTCCTTGTTCAGTTTTGTCAATCTGCTCGACAAAGGTGGAGAATTAGTCTTAATAATGTTGGGGCTTTCAAATTTTACCCTCGTACTCAATGACAAATTTTCTTCCTTCCCTAATTCCTTCTTGATCTCTTTTGATGGATTTCTCTTGGGACCCTCATTCTCCTTTATGCTCCTTAGGGTTACAATGCTGACATTCTTTGGGTTCATCTCAGCTTTCCTCCAATTTGTGATTCAATATGATTTATCCTTACTGTCATCTGACTCATTTGGTTTTCCAAATTCTATATGCTCAATTTTGTTTCCTGTTAGGATTTCTATACTCCCTGTTGGGATTGTTGTACTCCCTATTAAAACTGTTGTAGCTACTACTGTAGACTCTGTTGAAATTGGAGATTGTTAGTAGTAAATTTTTTAATAAACTCTTCAAGAGATGTACCTGAACTAGACGAGGAAGCTCTTTGTGTTCCTTGCGGCCTTGGTTAGAATCCTTATGCTCCTTGTGACTGATTTTGGAAGTAATTTTGTTATTTATTCCCTCCATAACTCAAGTTGGGGTGATCCTTTCAACCTAGGTTATATGTTTGCGAGTACAAGTTGTATTAGTTTGTAAAGTTCCCTCTTACAGCATTCACATACTCCATATTTCCTTCTTATAACATCGAGCACTCATCAGTTGGATGACTTGTGTTTGAACATATCCCGCACATTTTCACTTGTGCCTTTCTAACTACAATCTCTCTCACAAAGGATTTCAATTCATCTAAATGATGTTCAATGGATGAATTACTTACCTCATTTACTCGTCAAACATCATTGCGAGTGCCGAATTGTTATGTGTTTGCGACCATCCTCTCACGTAAGATCCTGGCTTCAAAGGGAGTCTTCTCGTAAAGTGCTCCACCACTCGCTGCATCAACCAAACTCCTCTCCATCGGTAGTAGTCCTTCATAAAAATATTGGATGAGAAGTTGCTCTGGTATGTTATGGTGCGGACAACTGACACGTAACTTCTTAAACCGATCCTAGTACTCATAAAGAGATTCTCTATTATGCTACTTGATACCACATATCTCCTTCCGAATACTTGCCATCTTTGAGGCCAGAAAATATTTCTCCAAGAATAACCTCTTCATCTCTAGCCATGTGTTTACGTTTCTAGCCAGTAAGTTAAATAGCCAATCCTTTGCTGCATCCTTGAGTGAGAACGGGAAGGATTTCAACATGATCTGCTCGTTGATCACCCCAAGAGGCTTCATGCTTAGACAAACCACGTCGAGCTCCTTAAGATGCTTATGTGTATCCTTACCTGTAAGACCAGGAAAGTTAGGCAACAAATGAATTAATCCAGATTTTAACTCAAAGGTAACATGTTCAGCAAAATTCGGAAATGTTATGCATAATGGTCTTTGAGTTAAATTAGGTGCGACCAACTCCCTCGATGTCCTCAGATTTGCCATCATCTCTTTGGATTCAGATTCAGATTCAGATTCTTCTACCAAATTTGATCTTGCTTCCCCATGTAATCTCTATAATGTTCTCTCGATCTCTAGATCAAGTTGCTCAATTTCAGGAGATCTTGTAACTACCATATACCAAAACTCACAAACTTTTAAAATTAACAAATAACAAAAAGAAACAAATATATTCATAAAACACCAACTAAAATCAAATACAAAAATTAAACTACCACACTCCCTGACAACGACACCAAAACAAGGAGTGTCGAGTGCACTGCAAAATTTACCTAACTCTGCATACTAAAATTTGTAGTTATGGTGAGTCCGGATTAAATCCATAGGGAATGTTCAGTTAATTTCTGTAATATAATTAATTGAGAAAGGACAATATAAATGGGAGGTTTTGGATTTTTAGCAATTTAGAAAATAAATAAAAGTAAGCTATCGAAAACAAATTAAAACAAGTAATGAAAATGATTAAACTGTAGAGAATGGGTAAGGTCCGGTTCTAGGGTTAATCTTGCCCTAAAGATGATCAAGCTTATTCCATTATCCTAACGTCTTTACACCTCTCTTCGGACTATTGATTTGAGACTAATAAAACACTTTACTAATCCTAATTTTCCCTAAGTTGTGTTTAATTAAGATACAATCGTTAATTAAACCTAAATACTGAATAACCTAGGATACGATCTCTATATTCAATTTGGCAGCAACATTACGAAGTGGAAAACGACCAATATAAGCAGTAACCTCACACGTTCGGGTTATCTAACCTAAGTTATGTTGTTCCTAACGATTCACGATCATTAGACATTACTAACAAACATCAAATGTAACAATTACAAATTACATTCAACATTATATCAATAGGTTCAAAATAGAACAATCAAAATAACGTATTAAGATCATCTATCCAAAACCCAACTCAATCAACACAAACAACAAAACAATTTAAAAAGAGATTACAACGTTAAAAAAATGAATAACTTAACCATGACTTGGCTTTGATATCCTCGTTGAACTGGCATCGGGACGTTAGCCTTCCATCTCTATCTTCAAGCTCTCGCCATCAGCCATCCTCTCCATCACTACTGTCGATGTTGAAGAACGAAAAAAAACCGAAGAGAAAATGAGAGAAAATTGTCAGCTTGGTTATGTCCCGAATGTTCTCTATTTTGTGTCGTCACTCTGCTTTCCTTATGTAGTAGTCTTTTAGGTTTAAACAAAGTGTCGTTTAAATAAGTAAACAACACTTGCCCTTCTCACGCTCGTGAGTGGCCTCTCACAGATGTGACTTAACAAGTCACACCCATGACTTACTTCTTATGGCTATGAAAAGCATATGGCTAAGTGACAATGAAGACAATTGGCTGGCAATGTGAGAAGCATGGGAGAAGGCAGCTGGCATCATCGAAGCATGCATAGGTCTAGCATGAGAATATGACAAGTGCATGGGAGGCAGCTGGATGGTGAAGCTTGGAATCATCGAATGTATGGATGGGTTGTCAAGAGCTTAGTGGGAAACATATGGTAAGAAGTATGCATGTCACAACATCATCTTCGGCATGGCAATCACCACCTTGCATAGACGTGATGAATAACTCACGCCCATGCATCTTGTTGCACAGCCGTGACACACGTACTTACGACTGTGCAACTTTTCCAACATGACCATGAGACATTGTAATGGTTCATTCTTCATTTCTTTTCATTTTCTTGTCTTCTTCTTGCTCTTAATCCTCTTCTTCTTCATGCTCCATGAATCAATAGAATATGGAAATTGAGAAGATGACTTCAATGGACATGCTTTCAAGTTACTTTAGCTCTTTCACTTCCAAAATGTACCTAAGATTAAATATGAACTAAAGTGAGTATCATAAGCATTTCTAAGACATTAATCACTAAGTGTAATATATCAATTGAATCAATATTTAAACAGATATCAATAGAGGTAGATAAAGACTTCGAAAAAAGTGCAATATGTTATAAATCAATTGAATTTTTTGAATAAAAGATTGAAAGTTGAGAACAAGAATTTAAAAAAGGAGGCCTATACACAAAATGATGGTAATTGTATGGAGGAGATGCATAAGTTAAATGGCGAATTGACAGAAGCTAAAGTGATACTAAAATATACAATTTATGAAACAAGAAAATTACAAAAGTTGTTATTTAACTATAATATAGATATTATAATATTTATAGTTATATTTGTAATTCTATTTATTGAAAAGTTGAAGAATTTCAATTTCATCATCTTTAATGTTGTACTATGGTGATTTGTTAGAAATATTCTGTTGAATCCAAATGGAAGCAATTTGTAAAAAATATTTGAAAATTTTGCTAATAAGTCTCCATATTTTTCAAAATTTCCGATCTCGGTTGTTAGTATAAATACTGTAAGTACTAGTCAGTATCAGATGAAACACGCCAGTACTGTTCGATATTTACACCTGGTACATAAGCACCTTTACTTCGTACCGTTCTCCAGCTGGTATAGTACATACCACCTAATATCGGCCGGTATTGAATGAAATTCAAAACCTTGCTTCCTCTCCTCTTTTCTGTCGCCAAAGGTAGTGTCTTTTTTTGTCTTTATTTTCTGTAGCTTATTTTTTCTATTTTACTAAAAAACTTAAAGGAAATAAAAAGTAATTTAACAATCATAAAACGCTAAAACTTGCTACGTAATGATATGAATGACATGTATATTACAATTGCTAAGGCTGGTTAAAAAAAAGTCTCAATTCTAACTTTTAAAAAACTTTGAGATTAATTTAAAATTTTTAAAAAATTTAAGTGCATCCGAAATAAAAATTGAACAACTACGTTCAACTTTGATGTCTATGACATGATTGTAGAACGTGACTAATCTCTTGAACTCGATAGACCTTCATTTAAACAGTAAAGACAATGGCTTAAGTCTATAAATCGGGCATAGAGGCTCTGGTCTCGTAAATAGTTGCTTTCATGAGTGCACAATGTTATATTTGAGCTAAGGATACACTATTAACTTATCATCTAAAATTAAATGACTTTATTAGATTATTCTACTAATAAGTTTCTTTATTTGTCCCTCAAGACAGTAAAACAATTTTGATGTCCTAGTAAACAGTCAATATTTTAACTTAGTTTTGGAGACCTTGAGTTTACAGCATACAAACAATATAATTTATTATTTGCGGCTTGAATTTCAAAGTCTTCTGTACCTGAAATTAAGGAACCAATTAGTAACATCTTAATCACAAAATCAGTTAACAGGCATAGAAGATTTGCCCCATCTACTGATTCCAGAGGACCTAAGTTACCAATAACCAAACTTACCATTCAATTTCCTTTTCCTTCTCAAACATGTACTTCATGAGAGCAGCCAATCTATCTCGACGGACCCAAAGTCATTAGCGCATACTCATCATCTTCGGTTTCCAATTTACCATCTTCTAGGAGAAAGAGACAAGCCTAAAAGAAACACGCCAAGATCTCTAGGTCTTTGAGTTAAGCCGACTAGTTGAAATAATAATAATTTCATACACCTACAGTGGAGTATCGTTTAAGATGAAACGGTACAGCTTTGTCAATAAAGACGATATATTTTTTACTATTTTAAGATAGCTTGTTAGCTATGATTTATATCTCTAAAACAAGCACTGGTCAAATAAATATACTAGGATCACGACAATTATCTTCCTGATGTAATATAAGAACTCCGTGGCACTGTCGAATGGAATTTTAGCCACATACTTTCTAGCCTTAATTATCATGCGTTTCCTTGTCTCATAATGTACTGATCCACTGAAGAAGTATGCGTACAAGTGTCTGCGATCTGACTAAAAAAGCCAAGATACGATTAAAAGGTGGAAATCTAACTACAGCTTGTAACCGAGCCAGATTCGGCGTTTCGGAAGTGACTTGCATTGGGCTACTGTTAAGTGTTAATATGAGCATGTCCGTCGTTTTGGCACTTATCCTCGTTTTCCATTGTTTATTAAGATTGGTGTGGTATGGTGTGGCGGCTGGGATCTATGTTATCGCAGAGGATGAACCAGGCGTGCACTATTGCGAGGATATAACCATCAAACTCAATTTTATTCTCTTTATTTTGAAATGGATCTCTAATTTCGTTAAGCTATTAAGACCACCTTTACATTTTCTTCAGATGCTGAAAATAGTTGGGATTTTGGAATATTCGCTTTCATGGCTTTTTGCTGCTTGCGGTTGATCCAGTCACCTGACAGGCTGACAAGCTTCTACAGATTATGGAGGGGACCTGGTACTCTTGCTCTTTAACTCTGTCCCAAACCATCCAAGCCATTTATTTATATGGGACCTACATAAATAGACGGTTTGGATGGTTTGGGACAAAGTTAGGACAGGGTTAAGGGGCCATAGGATTTGAGGGGATTATGGAGTTAACTTCGACTTCTTTTCTTGTTGAAGTTTCCATTTTAATTACTATAGAATAGAACTTTTTAATCAATTTTAAACTACAAAATCATGCAAGTTTTTTATAAACTTCAACCTAATTTCAACTATATAATTGAAATTATACAATCACTCATTATTAGCCCATAAAATTAATGTTGATTGTTAATAATTAATAAGTTAAAAATAAATATTTATTCATGAAACAATAAATTTTTCTTGTTGAAAATTAAATTGGATCGATAGCTTCAACTAAAAAAAGTAGAAAATCAGTCAATAAATCACTAGGGTTTAAAATCAACCTATTAATAATGTATTATGAATAATGTATAACTTTATATAAAAGTTATTAATAATTAATATTTTATTCTTCTAATAATTAAAAGATTAAAAAATTCAAACTTATTTTCTTAATATTTAAAATTTTGAATTCTTTTATTAAAATTTTGTATTAAATTAAAAGTAATTGAATAAAAATATATAGGCCTTGTTTGACAATCAGCTGATTGCATTAAGATGTTAGTTAATAGCTGATTTGACCAACGGATTGCATCAGCTGTTTGTTAAAGATGTTTGGTAAAATTAGTTGTTTAGTATTAACTGTTTATGTGTAAAATGACTTATAAGGACATGACTTTTAAAAAAATTATAAGGATATGAATATTATAATAAAATTTGTGAAATTAGGACTATATTAATTAAAAAAATATAATTACTCTATTTTCAATGTAGTGTAATCTAAATTCTAATATCTAATACATCTACTATATTTTGTCAAGATACATACTCAAGTGCATGCTATTTTCTTCCATTTTAAAAGAATAACATATCTCCTATGATTGATTGGATATATACAAAATAACTATCGGTATATATTGTAACTTATATTTATCTTGAATTTTTGATAGATAAATCAATTATTTATTACAATTTTAGAATTTAACAAAAATTTTATTAAAATATTTGAACCAATCACATTATTTATTTATATGTTAAAAATGATCCTAAAGTATCATTTTATTTTTAAATTAAACTATCCTTATTTATCAAATTCCCATTTGCCTACTTATTTATCAAATTCCCATTTGCCTAGTTTTTTTTTCCCTAATTTAGATGGATGATTCACTTAATTTGAAACTTTTTAATTTATATTTTTTGTCAATTCAAAAGTCAATTAATTTTATTTTTTAATTATTTAATTTCCAATTTAAAGGTTGTTGCTTTTTATGGATTTGTTAGTTAGAAATTTATAATGAAGATTGTCAATCACCTCATATAAAATTGCATTTGATCATACGAGATTAACTATATAAAGGCAAATAACTTGTTCAAATCTAAGAGATTTAATTTTAAAAAATTCGAGATAAATGCAATCTAAAATTTGATATATCATATCTCATATACATATGAACAAGACTTTACAATACCTTAACTATTGAGTCTTTCCAATGATTAAAACTCGAACATGTCCCAAAAACTAAACTAAACTCAATAAAAACAAAACATATGATATGAAGAAGAACACAAAATCCACCATTTAAACCGATGTACAAGTTCTCTTTTGAGAAGGTCAGAGAATTTCAACTATACGTAACTTTCCCTTTCGTCAATTATACGTAACTTTAGAAACTGTTTTTATTTCTCGAACTCATAATATTCAAATCACAAAAGAATAACTATTAATATTATTACTACCCAATTTTAAATGACTCAAGTTAGGTGACAACAAAGATCAGCCTACAACCAAGCTGTTAGCTAGATGAACATACCATAGAGCAGAAGTAAGAAATCAATTTCATCTCAAGCACTAACACCTCAATTTATTGATAACTTCAAACATAGAACTTAGTCTAAATCACAAAGTGGAAATGGAAATTCCAAA
>JANZXP010000196.1:23421674-23446385 GCA_027576715.1 Erythroxylum flavicans | reverse complement strand
TTCGAAAGAACAGAACTATTTATCCCTTGGATGCAGCCTCCAAACTAAGAAGAAAAGATAATTATCGTAATCTTCTCTAATAGTAATATCATCAGATCAGACTGGTTCTACAGAAACTGTTAATTGCTCACAAATTGCTCCTATATAGATCTCCTTTGCAGATGACTAACTATGGTTCTCTGGAATGCTCTCCAAATCTGGCTTCCAGCTACCATAAACACCTCCACTATCAATATAATTGTTTGTCCGACCACCTGATCTTAAACTCATGGCACTTACCAGTTGCTCTACGGAGTAGTTGTCATTCTTTAAATGTTTGAGTAACTCCTTTAGCTCCTTCTTTGTCATTACAACTTTAACCCTCAAGGCCCCATCTCTGGTGAATCGATCATCAGGTCCACTGTTATCCATGACCAGTTTGCCTCCTTGATGTTCCTTCTTGCTCTTGCCACCTTCTGGTGATAATGATCCTTGTTCTGTCATTTTCCCTACGCTTCGTTGCTCGAGCTTTGCATTCGGTGGAATGACAATCCCGTTGTTTGTCAAGCAATTTCCCATGTCTGAAAATCACGAAACAGAGAAAGATGTAGAAAGAAAGAAGATGAGCGAAAGCTTGAATGTATATTAGGGTACAGTTTGTATAAAGGAAGAACAAGAGCACATGCAAATCCGGTTATTTCGCCGGGTTTGTGGAGCTACATAATGTGATTCTTTAGCTATAGACAAACATAATTTTTTATTTTTTATTTTATTTATTGTACTTGATATAATTGTTATATAATGCGGCCGACTGTGTTAACGTTGGTCAACCTAATGAGTTCATTTAAATAGCTTATTGTCCATGTTTGCAATGTTGTAGACATTGGCATTGATGATGATGATATAAATATGGATCAAATTGCTGGAGCCCAAAATCAAAATCCAACCCATTCGTTCAAGTTTGAAAAATTAAACACTAGAATAATTTAGAATTGTCTAGAAAAACTGAGTTGCATAGTAATTCATAAGGTTAAATACTTAGGATGCAGGGGAAACTCGATGGTTGCGTGGAAATAAATAAGCTTAAAGGTTTAGTACGAGAATACCTTTGTAAAGCTACTATAAATACCCTTCTCTTATTGAATTTGAGAATCAATAAGAATATCTTCCTTGAGAGTTAAATCTCTTCTTACTTTTGGCTCTTGAGCCATGTTGGTACCAGAGCCAGGTTTTCCAACTTCGATCTTGCATAAGTGTTTGAGTTCTAGGAAGGTTGGAATTTCACTAGGTTCACATTTTTCGACAGTATATATTATGTTTTGTCTCAGCCAGTGTCGAAACTCCCATTTTCGATCACGTGAATTGAAAACCAACACTGCAGTTATTCTCCAAAGTTACCGAAACATCGAACTTACAAATTTTTTGACCACCAAAGCAACCGCTCGCATCATAACGCTGTCATTAGAAGTCCACGCATTATTCAAGCGTCATGCACCTCCATGTGCCATTCAGAGTTTAAAGACAACCACGCCAAGCTACGTCAACACCAATCTAACCTATCTAGTTGTGCCACGTGTCAATAGACTTCACGTCAGCACCTCGATCCAGCCAGCCTATTAGACTTTAGATACTGAGTTGGCGTACCATATACCCATAAAACGCCACCAAGAAGAAAATCTTCTTGACATCAAGATGTTGTGTTGAGGCAACAAATTCAACAATTAGAAGTAGTTAATGCCCAATAAGCCTTAGTGGAACAAATAATGAATATGGAAAATGACTCTGATGGTAGTGACCCATCGTTAATAAATAGCCGATAATCTCAGAGACAACCATTTCATGACAATGGCATAATAATTGGCATTCTATATATTAAATGAAGGTTTAAATCAGATGTTTGACCTAAGGGATATTCCGAATAAGAAAAAAGTGAAAATTGAAGTTGTCAAGTTGAAGAAACATACCTTAATTTGGTAGGAGAACTTGAAAAAGAAGTGTGAATGCTTTAATTTGGAGGTCCATGAAATGGCATTCCAAGATATTGGATTGAAATCACAAGTGAAATACAAGATTGGACAGGCCGGCTCTAGTTCCACTCCAGCACAACAGTGATAAGAAGTCTCATCTAATGAAAGAACTAAGGAGCACAATGTGTGCTTTGTGTGAATATGTTAATGGCATGAGTTGCATGGAATTAGTTTAGCTTTGAACATGATCATTTAATTTGTAAAGGCATAGTAACTTTTAAATTTTATGTTTGAAGTGTCTTTGAAATGAATATGCATGTTAATTTGAACATGAAACCTATTCTTTCACTTTAGGAAATTTGTTTGTATATATGTATAACTATAGTCAATTAAATTGGTTACCATTCTGAGTACCCTTTCATAAGAGTAATTGACTAAGAAAAAATGAGGTAGGCTAAGAAATTGAAAAAAAAAGTGTATGCTAATTAAAAATTCTTTTTTCTATTGGTCTTTTTTTAAGAAACAAAGGTCAAAAATAAAGCTGATAGCCATTCGAGAATAATGATATAGATGAGTAACTAGGAGCATTCACAACAAAATGTTTTTCTTTATGTCAAAAGGCTAAAATGATGCTCCAACCAAGCTAAATAAACAACGTGACCTAGTTGAATAAGCAGGGGACATTTATGACAAGGTGCTTACCTTTGCATCAAAAGATTAGGTTATCGTTAAAAGAAAATCTAGAAAGATGGTACTTGCAATAAAATTAAACCTACTGATCTTTTAAAAATAGCAATAATTTTCATTAAGGGTCACTTAGCAATAGTTTACCTTTTAATTGATCAATAATAATAAATATATGCTTACAAGTGCCATAGGTGTATGAATAGGGTGTTAATATTTTGATTGATATGTATCTTTAAATCAAAGTATTTAAACATAAAATGAATAAGTTAGTATGTTAGCCCTTTTTAAATGGTTGATATTTAAGGTTAAGTTAATTCCATAAGATTCGATACCATTTTAACATTATTGCATGTTGCATGATTGCGAATGTTTATATGTTTATATGTTTCATTTGTTTGTGTTTAAGTTTTGCTTAAGGAAAAGCAAAGGTTTAGGTGTGAGGATATTGATACGTGTAGATTATAGTATGTTTTTTTAGGTATTCAAGTAAGTTTTTAATTGTTTCTTAGATGATTATCATGTGTATAGGCTTAAAATTATGTTCTTGTTAATGTTTGTATGTTTTCTAAGTGTTTGATTGGTTTAAAGCATGAATTTGATCTTAATTTTATGTTTCAAGAGGTATTTGATGTGTTTGTGAGTGTATGGAAACAAGAAATTGAAAAATGAAAAAGATGTTGGATATATGCAACCATTTCACGATTGTGACAGGGAAAGATGGTGAATGTTCATAGAGCCTCTGGAATGATTGTGACTCCATGCATGATCGTGATAGTTGAAATTGTTCGTTTGGAAATTTCCCAAAAAGCTAATCATAGGTTCTTCTCTCCATCGGAACAATAGGGCCGTTATACTTATTACTAAACTTGAAAGATTACAAATCTATGATTATCAAATTCAATTAGGGTTACTTGATTAGATCTTAGGAGAGGGTAATCCAAACTTTAGGATATCCAAGATCAAATATAATTGAATCAACAAGATAAAGGGAAAATAAGATAAGGATATAATAGTTTCAAATCTTCAACTTTGATCAACCTTAATTGAGTTCTCAGACAAGATCTCTCTTTATGATTATCAATCTGATAATTGTATGACTTATTAAATCACCAACTCTCGTTGCACAGCCTAATCTGATTAGTTGTGACTCACCCTCTCGATTTATTGTCAAAGTAATGACATGCACAATTATCATCACACTAGAATATTATATTGAATTTAATAATAATCAAGTTAAAAAACAACTAAAGAATAAACCCTAATCTAGAAATTTAGAACATCATAAATGTTTCTTAGAATCCAATTTAGGCATCAATTTTAGTGAAAAAATTGAAAGAAAGAAAAACTTGATCTGTAACTCGATCTAGAAATCTTTAATGTTCTTTTTTATCCTCCTTATTTGATCTAATTTTGCAAGATGATGGCTACCTTCTTTAGAGTGTTTTTATGTTCTTAAATAGTTTCTAAGGGACTTGGGGGTGAAACTTTCCCCCTTTAATCAATTCCAAAATGGCCGTTAAAACTCAAAACAGATGAAAAATCTCGCGCTTAGGAAGTGTTTATCACGATTGTGACACTGCAGGATGACATTCTGTAGCGATCGTGACATCATTGTCATGACAATGACACTTCCATACACCCCATGTGTGCTCCAGTTTCCTTCCTTCTTCACTTAGCTAGTTTCCATCACCAACAAACACATCAAATAACTTAAGAAACACAAGATTAAGATCTAAAATCACATACACTCAAAAAAAAAAACAACCAATCACATTAAAATAAGTCTAAGTCTATACATGCAATAATCATCTAATAAACACCTATAAACACACTAAAATGCCTATTAAGACATAACATAAACCACATCTATTAACATCCCTACACTTAAACTTTTTCTTGTCCTCAAGCAAAAACAAAAAAGATCTCAAACGAACAACCCAAATAGAAAACACATAAGCACACATTCATTCAACATGCAATAATAAGACAATGGGTCAAATCTCATGGAATCAACTTAACCTAAAACAGTCAATTTGTACCAACATACTAACTTATGCTTTTCATGATTAAGCACTTTGAACTGAATGTACATATTAATCAAAACATTAACACCCTATACATTAACCTGTGGTACTTTTACATATACATTCATAATTAGTAATCAATTGAAAATGTAATTATCACTAAGTACCCATTCGCTAAATTCTTGCTATTTTCAAAGATCAATAGGTTTTATTTATTAAAACATTATTTTTAAATTGTTTTAACATTAACCTATAGTATTTTGATGCGAAGGTAAACATTTTACTGTGAATGTCCTCGGTTACTCAGTTAGACCACATTTTTATTATTTAGCTTAGTTGGAATGTCATTATAGCCTTTTGGCTTGAAGATAAACATTTTTCCATGAATGTCCCTAGTTACTCAGCTATATCACATTCTCAATTAGATACCAGCTCTATTCTTCTCCTGATTCGTTTTAAAAGGGGCTAGCCGAATACTTATTTATTTAACATATATATTTTTTAATTTATTACTTAGCCTACCTCATTTCTTTTTAGTTAATCATTCACATGAAAGATTTGTATTCATTCTCTTTCAATTGACTTATAATTATAAATGTATACAAACAAATTTCTTGTGGTGAACAAAATGAATATATTATCCTAATTAACTTGCATATTCAACCAAAGGTACTTAAAACATAAAATCCACAAATCAATATGCCTTTACAAATTAAATTCCAATGTTCAAACCTAAACTAATTCCATCAAAATTTCCATTGACATATGCACACAATTCATAAATATGCAATACATTGATAACCTAATCAAAACTAACATAATATGGTATGCTAAATTCACAAACATATTTCATGTCAATTTACAAACCTCCCCACACTCAAACATCACATTTTCCTTAATGTGAGAAAACAAAACACATGTATAAAAATAAAATTGAAAAGAAATGATATAAATACAAGTATGAAACCCATCGAGGTGGTGATGGTGTTGGAGATGGATGTGAACACCTTGAGTAGTAAAGTATTTGTAAATCTTCTTGATGTTGCATCACTTTTATTGTTATTCTTACGCCATCTCCTTCAGCAGTTTGTTATTATCGAAAACCAAAGTGAGTACCTTCCTTTAACTTTCCTCTTCATCATCTTCTATTTCTTCACTTGACCCCTAAGCTTGCTTCCCTGACTTATAGTCACTTCAAAAACTAAGAAAATTAACAATCCAAACCATTCCAAGGACATGAAAATTAAAACCTAATTACTATAATTTAAAACAAACCTAAGTACACAACATTTGCAATCTAACTACCAAACATGCTAAGTTATGGTCACTAGCTTGACCTTATATCCTTTAAAACTCAACCAGAATCAATTATGGGGCTACCACCTTTTTCTCTACAAAGCAGTTTTATAATTTGTAAATAGGTTACATATTGGGAGTTAATGAAAAGGACATAATCAATCAAATCGAATAATCCAAGTAATTTGTGTAATACCTTTTTTGATAACAAACTGTCAACATAATTGGGAATGATGAAATCCCATGAATCTTCAATGGAATCAAATAGTTTGTGTTATAGGACATTAAATTGCTCGTCTTCTTCAACAATCATCATCGTCCGCTCTTCTGCTTCAGCTTTTTAAACAAATACTTCCATATATTCCTCAAACTTTAAATTCTCTATCACTTGCTCCTCATAACTTACTTCTTTAAAGCAATATTTCTCTTGCACTTTGATATACTCGTCCATTATTTCTGTTGTCATACAAAAGCTACTCTCTTTCGGATGTTTCAAGTATTTATTCTTATTGAATTTCACATGCTCATCACCAATACGAAGAAGCAACTTGCCTTCATAAACATCTATCAGTAATTTTCTAGTGTTCATCAAGGGTCATCCAATAATTAATGGACAATTCTTATCCTCTTTGAAATTTAATACGAAGAAATCCATAGGAATAATAGACTTGTCCACCTTTATGATAACATCCTTCATCATGCCCAATGGTTTCTTTAAGGATCGATCTGCTAACTGAATAAGCATTGAAGTTGATTTCACATCACCAAGCCCCAATTTCCAATTTCCTTGAGGTAGACAAAGACATAAGATTTATACTTGCGCCTAAGTCGCATAAGTACTTTGCAAATTCTGGCTCACTAACCACACAGGGTATTGTAAAGCTTCCAAGATCCTTCATCTTAGAAGGCACATGATTGGTAACGAGTTATATCTTTCTATTAGTGATACCATTTGATTGTCTTCCAAAGTCCACTTTTTTGTTAATATGTCTTTAAAGAACTTTGCATAGTTGAGCATATGTTCCAATGTCTCTACAAAAGATAAATTAATTTGAAAAGTTTTTAGCTTCTCTATAAACTTTGCAAAATATGCATCCAGTCTGTTCTTTATTAAGTGTTAGGGGAATGGAACCTTGGGTGGATATGGCAGAGTGGTAATGTAAGGAGGATAGTCACTCATGTGTATATCCTTCTTCTTTTCTTAGTTCTTCTAGGTTGGGTTCAAATTGTTTCTCTACTGATTACTCAACCTCTTTCCCAATTATAATTGTGATTTCCTTCAGTTACTCTCTTTGGTTTGTTTCAATATTGCTTAAGAGACTCCCCATACTTTTTGTAGATAACACTTTTATCAGTTGGCTCATTTAGACCTCTAAGTTATGAATAGGAGAGGAATCATTTTTAATTACTTGCTCGAACTTCCCTTTCAGCCTCTTCTGAGCCTTGTCAATACTTATGATCTTCCCTTCTAGCCTCTTGTGAGCTTCATCTATTCTCATAAGTTTGTCTATGATCTTGCTTAATTTAGAGTCATTGGTATTGGAATTAATTTTTTGAAATCTAGGTGGCCCTTGATTCAGCTGTTGGTTACCCGTATTGTTTGACCAAGAAAAATTTGGGTAATTCCTCCACTCAAGGTTGTAAGAGTTAGAATAAAGGTTGTTTCCTCCTTCTCGACTGAATTGTGTGTTGATGTAGTTGAGGTTTCTCCATATTGTTATTTTGTATTAAAAAAAATTAACGGTAACATGATTAACTTGTCCACATGACTCGTATCCATGTTGAATTGCACTAAGTAGAGAAGATGATGAGACTTGCAAGATGTTCAGTTGTCTTGTTAAGTTATCGATCTCAACCTACATTGCTATTATTGAATTGACAACAATGACTCCTTTTTTATATAAGAAAATCGACTACAGTCTACTTTTTTCTGACATCCAAATATAGTTATTGTTCGCCATCTTTTCTAGCATGTCCTCCACTTCCACAATAGTTTTTTACATAAGAGATACTTAAGCTACATCTATGGTGCCCCTCATGGGTGGATTAACTCCATGATACAATGTTTGCAAGAGAAATTCCTTTAGTAAATTACCGTGAGGATATCTCCTTTGCAAGACTTTATATCACTCCCATGTTTCATAAAATGACTCCCTGTCATTTTGTTGAAAATTTGTAATCTCCTTATCATCTTCTTTATGTTAAACAGAGGAAAGTACTTGTCTAAAAATTTATGCATCAATTTCTCCCACATCGTGATGTTTGTAGGGTTTAGAGAGTAATACCATACCTTGGATCTATCTCTTAATGTAAAGGAAAAGAGCCTCATCCTAGCAACATCTTCCAATATTCCATTATATCAAAAATTATCACATATTTCTAGAAAATTCACCAGATGGGCGTTAGGATCCTCATTAGATAACCTATAAAACTGCACATTGGTTTGCAGCATGTTCAATAAAGCTAGTTTGATCTCAAATGATGTCGCTTACATTAGTGGTCGAGTGATGCCTTGATGTGCAGTGTTGAGCCCTATGAAATCCATCAGTGTTCATTGTTGGTTTCCTTGATTATACTCTTCTACCATCGTTTTTTTGATCTCTTCTTGGTGTCTCACTCTTCAGATTTCGAGTTCTTATCTTGTGATTTCAAAAGTTGGATTGTCTTCGATCTTGCTTAAACGCTAAGTAATTCTTGTGTTCATGCAAAAACAAGGACACAAAAATGGAAAAATATTCCTTATATCAAAGGAATTAAAAAAGTCCTAATCTAAATCCCCAAAAGTGGTGCCAAAAAATTGTTACGCAAGTTTTACCTCTAATAAAACTCTCAATATCAACAAGTATATGGATTGTAAACTTGTAGTGTTGAAGGTGTCGATCCCATGATGAAATAGTTAAAACCAAGTTAACTTAATTTTGTCTAAGGTAGTGAAATATGAGTTAAATGAACGTAAATAGCAGAAATTAAAGCAATCAAATAAAATTAAGCAAATAATCAGCTAACAATTAGGCGTCCACAATTATGTAAGGATGATCAATGATAAAGGCTTAGGATTTATTCTTTTGGTGTTTTATTCCCTTAACCACTATTGATTCAATTAGGTGATGATCCTAGATTTTCTACGAGATTGATTAATCGCTCTTAACACCTAATCAATTAATCCTAATTGATTATGAAATTTTAGATTTTGAAACCTCTTGATTCATAAAAACTTCCTAACATTTTCAACTAGTTATGAAGTGAATTATTGAATAATTGAGTTCTCACAAAAAATCTCTCTTCGTATGATTATCGGTATGATAATTGTGTGACTTATAAATTGTCAACTCTCATTGCACAACCTAATTTGATTACTTTCAAATCACTCTCTCGATTTATTAATGAAGTATTGACATGCACAATTATCACCATACTAGAATATTGTATTGAATTCAATAATAATCAAGTCAGAAAATAACTAAAGAACAAACCCTAATTTAGAAATTTAGAACATCATAAACGTAAACAATAATCCAATTTACACATCAAGTTTAATGAAAATAATAAAAGGAAAGAAGGAAAAACTTGATCTGGAACTCGATCTGGAAATCTTTGATGTTCTTTTTTATCCTCCATGTTTGAACCTATTTTGCAAGATGGTGGCTACCTTATTTATATTTTTTTTATGTTCTTAAATAGTTTCGGAGGTCTTGAGGGTATAACGATGATTTTCCCACCTCAACTGGTTCCAAAATTGCCCCGAAAACTCAAAACAGATGAAAAATCTCACGACTAGGAAGTGCCTGTCATGATCATGACGTAGGTATCACGATCGTGACACTATAGGACGACATTCTATCATGATCGTTACATAGATGTTACGACTATGACACTACCATGCACCCGTGCACCCTTACATGCTTTAGTTTCCTTCCTTCTTCACTTATCTAGTTTCCATCACTAACAAACATATTAAATACCTTAAGAAACACAAGATTACAATCCAAAATCATGCTCTAACCCACATAACACTTAAAACATAAAAAAAACCAATCACATTAACATAATTCTAAGCGTACATGCAATAATGATCTAATAAACACCTATAAACGCACTAAAATACCTATCAAAACATAGTATAAACAACACCTATCATCTAAAGTGTGCATTGAAGGGAATCGAAGTTGTGAATTTCTTTAACTCCATTATAAGGTGATCAGAGCACAAGTGAGGACTAAAATGGTAAAAAGACTTGGTAAAAATCCTCATCCATGCCTGGTTAATGAAAGGTGTAAAACTTAGTATGTTTTCTAAGTGTTAAAGTATATTTCTAGTGTTTTCTTAGATAGTAAGTATGTGTTTAGGACCTAAATTTATGTTTTTGATTTTTTTTTTATTAATTGTTGTTAAAGGCAAGAGAGTGATCTTAATTATATATTTCAAGGATTGTTGAATGTGTTTGGTGATGAGTGGAGACAAAAAAAAAGTGAAGGAAAGATGAAGAAAAAAGTTAAAGAATCAAGTATGGCATGGTAGTGCAAACCTATGCATAATAGTGTAACAAGGATCAAAAGGCTATAAGCCTTTGGCATAAGCCAAAGAGAATGGGCAGTTTCAGAAGGTGTTTTGTAGGATGCAAATTTTTTTCATACTTTGATGCTTCGGATTATTTTTGGAAGATAAACATGTGGAAAAACCATAAACAAAACCCTAAAAGACTTATGAGTATATAAAGAAGCTTAAAACACCACTTGATGATGTCATAATCGTAATTAAGGAAGATCAAAAGAGGAGAACTATCACGAATAAGGTTGCAGATTTTCTAACTCAAAACAAAGAAGAGAGGAATTCCAAATTTCATTTTCTACTCTTTTTTATTTCCTTATGTTATTAGATGTTAATGATGATTAATTTGGATATTTAGATACATTTATGGATTGATAAATTCCTTTTTAGGAATTACTATTAAATTATTTGTTAAACTTTACAATCAAGAGATTGGATCGATTCACTTATGTAGTGTTGCATAGTGAGAGTTGGTACCTAATGCACCTATAAACATCAAGTTAATAGGTAATTGAAGAGAGATCATAATTTTTCCTTAATTATTCATAAGATTGATTTAAATCTAGTTTCATAGTTAGAAACAATTTTGATAGATTGAGAGATCACAATTTAATTTTTATCTATTATAATTGGGATTGCTTGAATAGATCACGAGAGAGGGTAATAATAACTAATATTTAGCATCAAGTATAATTAAATCAAGAAGGTAAAAGAAAAAGAAAAGTAAGGATAGAAGTAATTCTTAGCTATAATTATTAATCAATTTTATTACTACTTAGTTTATAGTTTATTTATTAAATTTTTTTTTAAGTTTACTTCTTAGTAATTCATCTTATTATTTACCTTAAATAAATTTTACAAGAATTTTGAGGTGAATATAAAATTCTTGTGGGAACGATATCTTTTATACTATAAGTTACAATTTGTATACTTGCAATACGATTTTTTTCTATTTAAAACTATCAATATTTAACTAGTAATCTTTTAAGATTTTTCCTAGTGAAGCATTTACCTTGTTGTTACTTACTCCATGTAAAAAGATTATTTACATACTTTAAGTTAAGAACCTGTAACTCACAAAATGCATTCTCTAGTTCCTTGCCTATATTAGTGAATCTAACTCTTTCCTCTTAAGCCTCAGAAGGTGTAGGACATAATTAAAATCACCAACTAGCATTCAAGACCTGGATATTGAAACTTGAATGAAAGTAAGATCCTTCCATAGTTTAGCTCTTTGGAATTCAAAGTTTGAAGAATAAATGATGGATAGGTCAAAAGAGTTATTTATGCCTTCCATCTTACAAGGAAAATAAAAGAATTGATAAGAGTTGTTCATAATAGAAACCTGTATTTTTTCCTTGTTATGGGTATACTTTATTATACCATTATAATGATGCTCATGATTGGATCCAAAAGTCCAATTAGTGCCCAAAAACTTCATAAAATCCTGAAGATTGGGAGCTTTGATTTTAGTCTCAAGCAAACCTAAAATGATAGGCTTTTTCTTTAAAATGAAATCCCTAATAGCTTGACTTTTACAACGTCATTCATACCCCTTATGTTCCAAAAGATCATGATTGTACCGTGAGAGTTGGGGAAATTACTAACCCCCTTTATGTTTTCTTTTCTTTCTCCCTGGTTTCCTATGAGATGTTGAATAAATGTTAAAGAAACTTGCTCTATTGGCTCCTCTATCTAATTGAGTTCTTGAATCTCCTTGTCTTGATCTTACACATCATGTTTATTACTATTTAATTCATTCTTTTATTTCCATATTACATTCTCATTTATTACTTCTATTAAATCTACCAAGATTTCTTCTAAGTATTATGCAGTACTTACACTCTTATCTTTTATTGGTCCTATAATCCCCATCATTTCATAATAATGACTAGAAAAGAACATTTTTCTAATAGGTTCCTAAACTTTCCTAGTTAGCTAAGGTCACTAGTTATAAGTAAGTTGGATTTCTTATTTAACCAGTTCTTAAACTTCATTTAGTTTTATAACAAGAAGTGCATCAGGGACGTCATCCTTAACCTCAACCTCCATACATATTATGGCAAAGTATATTCTCACAAGTCTTATTGTTGGTGTGTCATAAGCTAATGGTCTACCTACCGAACTTGCAAGAAAATTTAGACCATTTAGATTCCACTACTCTAATGCGGCATTATGGAAGTTGATCTATAGATGAATAGTATCAATTCTAGCTCTATCAATCTCTATTCCAGGGAACGACTTTTGAACAAATATTGGCTAACCCCAATATGCCAAGGACTAAACTCAATAACCATATTCAAATTGTCTTCATTTGTGAATTTGAAGAGGAAAGAGTCCTCTTTTGTTAGCAGAATTTTGTCCAACACCCTATTTCCCATTTAACTTTTTCCTAGATTTGAACCTACGGGAATGAAGGCCTCTTATTAAAGAAAAAATCTATCAATTTGTTACACCAGCTTTAGCCTACAACAACTCCAATGATAGAGTGACGATCCCATTCTAAAAGTGATTAGGCTTCCTTGTTGGAGTAGCAGTTACCATTATACCTCTCTGTGATTTACCTATCTCCATTTAAGTATGTGAAGGTGCATTTATTCTAATTGAAGAATCATTATTGGGTCTCTAGTTGATAACTTATAAGGATTCACGAATAGTTAGAAAAGGATTATCTCTATTTCTCAGTTCAAATGTACTCCCTTCAAGCTTCTACCTCTCTTGTTCTGAAGGGTACTTCGAGCAGCCTCCATTAGAGGCTTTTATTTGATATGCTCAGAATATAAACCTACTGGTAAGAGCATCAATGACTTACCAAAAATAGTAAATGTATAGTTGCCTTCTCAGTTTGGTATGAAATTATCCGCTTGTGATGGATCTTTTAATAATCTATACATAATTTGATTATTCTTTGTTAAATGTATTCTCTTTGTTCTTAATATTAGATTTATGCATGATCAGCATATATTCAATCTTAAAAGATTGCATGAAGTACTGAGAGGTGAACCATGATCCGTGCATTAGGAGAATAAACATGTTAGTGCTATAGAATGAAAAGATTGTATATTACTATGGTAATTAAATAAATTAACTATACGTAATGAGTTTGATTAAGTTAAATTATGCATAAAGAGGCGGTAGTTACCTAATTGAATATACTTATATGCTTTGATAGAGGGAATAAATATATTAGGTTAATTATTATTTCAATAATGATAATAAATCTTGTATAATAATTAAAATTCCATATAAGTGAATTCTAAAACCCTGTCATTTGTTAATCTTGATTTCTCTTTTAATATTTAATTATCTTTTTTATTAGTATAAGATTTAAATATATATTCTTAAAATTTTTTATACAATTAGTTTTTTATGACGATTAATAAGCATAATAATATAATTCTTATGGGAACACAACTCTAAAGTACTTCAATTTTAATAACCTGTTGTAATTCACTATGTACATTTGTTTATCAATTAGGTCAAGTTTTTAGCGTTGTTTCTAAGGAGCTATTCAATTACTATTTTATTAATTCTCAGTTTTCTTTTTTTATTTTCTTGTATCTGTGCACAGATTAGCACTTCTCTATATGGAATTTTCTTAAGTGGTCATAAAATCATTCATTTACAACATTATGGCACAAATTTTTTTTTTGAAATAGGTAAAGATGTTTATATATATCATAATAAGGGTTGCCAGGGGTGTGTTAACATAATGGCACTTATGGGCATCCTTTCCATGCATGCATGAATGCAAAGTAAGCCATTTTATACTTTAAAGTTGTTGATTATATGGCTGCCTATAAGGGAAATAGAATGAACAATCTTTACTCCCATATGTTTCATCTAGGAAAGAGAAACCATCCAAATATCTTTTAAGAGGAGTAAGGAGCTGGAGAAGGTAGACATATGGGACCTTTTTCTTCTTTTTGAAGAAGAATGTAATTAAATTAAGCCATAAAAAGGATAATTAATAAGTTAACTGTGACATGCTATCACAAGGACAGTTACAAAAACAAAGCAACATGTTAGATATTCAAACATCACATTTTAAGCACAAATCATAACTAGCTATTATTCTAACTATTAATACACGCATCATCTAGAGATAGCTTTTCACTAAAGGTATTTATTTAGAGTCTAATGGCATTGATTAGCTCTTTGTTGAAAACCTTATAGTTTCCTTGAAGCAAAAGATATGCCTATTTCTTTCATCCTAAATGTGCAACACCACATAAGATAAGGAAGTGTAACATCACCATTTTGCAGTCTTCTTTGATGTGTTGCAAATTCATACTCCAAATAATAATTTGTTATCATTCCTCTAGAGGATTAATGATTTTACATTTGTGAAAATTTGTTTTTATACACTTCAAGTGTACTTGCATTTGAGCAACAAATGTGAAATACTCTTCATTTAACTCTTACGAAGATTGCAACATTTTGTCAAGTAGGAAATTTTGTTTAATCTGTCAGTTATGGGAAGCTTTTCTAAAACAACTCTCTATAAAGTTGTGGTAGCTTTGGGTAGGTTAAGTTTGCATCATGCCATTTTATGCCATATGACACACACATAATTAAAATAAGCAACAATTTCAATGATTGAAGATAACTTTAAAGAAGCTATCAAGGCTTCCTCAAAAGTTTTAGCTCATCGAGAAATAAATGAATACAAGGTTAAAAAATATGTTTGAATGTGTAGGACTCACTTTGTAATTTATCCCTTTTTTTATTTTACTCCTTAAATTTGAAAATTTATCAATGTTCACTTATAATTAACAATTAATTTTAAAGAATTCTTTATTGTCATTATATGTTAAGTTTTCTTGACAGTTAGGAACTTATATGCCTAGCAACTACCTTATAAGAAAAATTACATCATTTTATAAAGGACATATCCTCATCACAACATTATTACATATTAATCAAAATAAAAAGGTAGCATTTATTTAATATGAAAGACATTATCTAGGAGTTGGTTTCTCTTTATTCAACAAAGTTTGTTTTTTTTCTATATGATACATAATGAATTTGCAAGTTGTTACATGCTAATTTGGCTAAATATGTTGCCAGTCCATGCCAAGTACTTATTGGAAGCTAATATTAGGGATATGTTCAGATGAATAACTAAGCCCAAAGGAGATATTTAATAGTTTTTAAAATTTAAGGATAGATTTGGTATGTTTAACCTCTTTAAAAATAAAAATACATATAATTTAATGAAATCTTATTACTTGCCCTTAACTTTCAAAAGCAATTTATTACATCCACGAAACAATGTATGCATTGCATGTCAACTTGTTTGGTCTCAACTGATGACATATCTCAATAGAAAAACTAGATCATCTAATCTTCTTTGGGACCTAGGTTGCAATGGCTCAACCATGATTGAGGACCTTATAAACAAAATGTGTAGATTTGGTTGGAGGAGTTGCATCAAAAGAATTGATCAAGATCTTCTATCATAAGTTCCTTATAAATAGTTATAATTCACCTTTTCTTTGGCATTTATAGATGCTTTCCCAATGTAATTTCTTTCTCACCTTTTCGCTGGCATTTATAGATGCTTTCCTAATATAATTTCTTTCCCGGGTTCACTATAGCTTATAATGAAGCAATTCGATCCCATATCTAGGAAATTCATATTCAATGGCATTGATCACAAGTCTCAAGTCTTAGCCTTATAAAATAAGATTATAATTCTATTTGATAGTGGATCTTTTATACTTTAATATGTGTAATGATTATCATGATATTTAACTATATATAAACACTTATATGTTTCATGGTTGTCTTATGCATAAAATTATAATTAACTAATTGAAATTAATTAATTTATTTATTTTTCAATTTTGGAATTCTTAAATTTTAAAAGATATTAATAAGAGGTTATTAATGTAAAATCAAATTTCTATTCATTTTTAAAGTGGTCGAATTTTTTATGTTTAAAATTTAATAGATGCCAAACTTAGTTATGAATTTTAATAAGAATGTGAGAATTTATATATTTAATTGAGGTTTTTTATTTGATTTATTATATGCTTCATACTAACTATATGATAAAATTACAATGGAAATTTATTTTTTTGAATATTTTTTTGTCAGTTTATATGCTAAAGCAAATTGGTTAGTTGTAATTTCTATAATATAATTATTTAAAGTCATTATTTATATTATACATATTTCTTTAATTAACTAATATATAAGATAAATTCAATGAGATAAAAATATATTGCAAATAAAATTATAATGAGATCATAATTGTAAAACTCATATTACATTTATATATACTCCCTAAATTGTTTCTAGCCTTCCTATTGAGAATGGACATTAGTAAAGCATAAGACGACTTCTACACATATATGTTCCTTATAAAGGAAGTAGTTTATCACACAAATTAAAGTATAAGGATACTTAAACAAATGTATTAGTGCTTGTTAGAGAATAAGTTTACTTATTGACCTAATATAAGAGTTCTATTTGAAATATTACTTTTATGTATAAGTAAAATTAATCTATTAACATGAGATCTCTAAAGTGTCTCATTTAGGAATTGTCATATTTCAATATTACTTATGGCATATCCTAGTCAAAGATAGCCCAATTGGTAGTTATTAGATATCCTATAAATTATATAAAAGTAGTTAAGTGATTAATAAATGATTCATCACTCTAAAGTGATTACGAAAAATATTATGTTGTTCTTGATTAGTATTGAGTTTAGAAATCATTGATTGTGTTAAAATGACACTTTAAAAATAGGTTTCAAATGTCATTCATATAGGCAATTATTATTGGTAGATAACTAATATAGTTGGACTCAAATAATTTTATGCTCTATCTAACAGGAACATTTTATGATGAAAGATTGAATTTATCTAATTTTAAATATAGTTTAAGATTACAATATTGTAATAATGACAACACATTATTCAATGCGAGACAAGGAGGGATGGGATTGGGTAGCCTATTCGACTCGCGCAGCGTGACACCCTTTAGGTATTCCCCATCTTTTTTTTCATCTATTTCCTGTTGATTTTTCTATAACCTGCATTATTTGTATATTGTCTCATTTGCATGTGGGTCCATCGAAAACAGCCTCTCTACTGTATAGGGGGAAGGCTGCATACTACAAGACCTCTCCAGACTCTGCTTTATTGCGAAATTTCGGACTGGGTGATGATGATGATGATGATGAATGGCAACACATCTAGGCATAGGTCACATACAAAAGATGATTGAAGATAAAAAAACAATTTAATCAAATTGAATTTGATCATAAAATTTGAAAAACCAAATTGAGATAAATATATAATTAGTATTTAATTATAATTAATTACAATTCTAAATTATAATTAGTAATTAATTAAAATAAAAATTATATTTTAATTAAATTAGTAATAGGTTCAAAATCTATTTATGCAGAAGTTAACATTCCTTACTTATCCCTCTATATTATTTGAAGAATTCTTTTGACTTATTGTATAAACGGCATCAAACATTTTTACATCGATAGTGAATGCAATAGACCAATTTTCAAAAATAATATTTAGAAAATTATATTTTATTTCATGCGTCCAATTATATCATAAAACATTTTAACTCAAAAAATCAAACGTAAAAATTATACGTTCGCATGCCCCAGTTTTTCAAAACCTATAATACATACATATATATATAATTCTTGTAACAGATAATTAAGGCTTAGGTAGCGTTGGCAAATTGATAGATATGTATATAATATTCTTGCAACATATAATTAAGGTTTAGGTAGCGTTGGCAGGTTGATCCCTCGGTTACACACCTGTCATTTCCGCTCCGACCGCTGTATCTATTCTTCTCTCTCTCTCTTAACCTCATTGCACATCCCATTAAACCTTTATTTTGAATGCTAACAGCTTTTATCTTCCTCTTTGCCAATGGAATAAAAAAGTCCAAACGCAAATAACAAGAACGGCAGAAAACTTGATTGCTTCCCTCAATTACACCCTTCAACCTTCAACATAACTACAAAACTTTGTCATGGACTGCACCGGTAAATTCATAACGGTATGGTAATAAAGGAAAAATCTAACTGATGGAACAAAATCAAGATAAAACATTGGACATTTAGATTCTCTCTCATGCTTACATGATCATGCATTCCGGAATAACCAGTTGGACGAATTTGCTAACTCTTGGCACCAGCTGCTCTCTTGGCAGGACTGTAGACACTGAATTCACCGAAGTCCCTTCTGCCACTGGCAAAAATACCGCTCATAATCAAATCCTTGTAGAAGCAAACAAAATTTCAGTTGCAAATCAATTGAAAGAACTATGCAAGCTACAAGAACTTTTTCACTCCAAAGGTTACAACCATTGTCAGAATAAGGAACTTTCATCAATGTAACAAAAGATGCATCCTGTTGGAAATCCTATTCACTCCAAACGAGCAATTAAACTCGTCAAACTTTCCAACTTAAATTTATTTTTTAAAAAAAGGAAATGTTCTACAAGGGGCTGTGGATAATTAGAGAACATGGTTTTTTTTATTTTGTACGTTCACGCAAAGGACTGAAGGTGATGTCTTGATAGTAATTAATTGTAGCCTAGTTCTGGATTCATAACACATGGATTAATATGCAGATAAATGGACGCATATCTGTAACAATAGTGTTTTGGTGTCCATGCATACAGTGCCAAACATTACAAAATCATGACATACGTGTGTGGGTGAGTGTGTGTGTGTGTGCGCGCGCGCGGGCGTGTAAACTCTTAAGAAAGAAAGACCTAAAATAATTGACAACACCCGCACGTTTACAAGCAGTTCAATTCTGTATGCATAATAAATTATATATAGCTTATTGTTAGTTTACCAAACTCATAGACTTACATATGTATAAATTCATTTCCAAATTCAAGTACACTTCTGAAAATACATTCTTCGGGGATGATTAGTTAATTTGTACTGCAGTAATTCTCATTTGCACTGAAGTTTTGGAAAAAAATAGGAACACAAAATGATAGATGCACCATCAGGTCAGGTTGTTGAACCATAATTGATAAAGAATAAACTATAACTAAAGCAATTCAGTGAGATGCCAGTTCAAAAACAAAATCTCTACTCGAAACAGAACACCTACAGACTTTTCCAGTTCATTACCTAATAGCAGAATAATCTGGTTAACCAGACGATACAGTTCAGATTAACCAATTTAGCTTGGTTAGTTCCCCTAGTTTCCCATGCTTTTGGAGACTCCTAGTAGTACTTGTAGATAGAAATTGAAGAAACAGGAGGTAATCACGCGGGGTAGAAACAATTTAATCACACTATAGAGACTAGTCCAGTCTAAACATGTTGCTACCTTTGATTAACTTTAACATGTTACTATCCGATAATAATGTATGAATTACTATACCTGTGCATTACATTCCAACCAGAAGGTAAGAAACGAGGATGAATTGCTTCAACAAAGACTTGTCTCCATCTCTGACAAAACTGTCGAACTCCATCCTCTCCATATTCCTTCAGTATAAAATCCACAACCTGTTTTCCATGTGGTCCATGCCCTAACAGAGAGACTTTCAAATTTGGAAGTATTGTGTCATCCTGTCTTGAACAATGGCGATCAACTGATCCATTTTCTGAACTTTTATCAAAATGAGTGGCATTTTCATTAAAAACATTTGTCACACCAGAAACTTCACATTCATCTAAATTCATGGTCTTGCAAGTGTTAACACTAAAAGAAAACTCATCAATAATTCCAGTATCTGTAAAGCTGCAATCATCTTGATCCGATCTTCTGCTAGACAACTCTGCTTTATCTTTTCCCGAATGATCTAAATGATCAACTCCATATTTATTTTCTGTGGCGCCTTTAGTCATGGTGCAGGCAGCATTTTCCTTCTTGTTACCTGTACTCCTGCCACTAGAAAGCTTTAAAGACAACCCTCTCTTCTTCTCAAATCGTCTCCTCTCATTAGGACTCATTCCGAGCAGTACGGCCGTTTCCAAGTCTTCCTGAGATACCTCCCTTCCTCCATAGAATTGCATGACAATCTACAGAACAAGAAAAATAAATTTAAGGAGAAGGTCATGGCACTGAAAGACTCATCATATTACTGGAAAATTCCTGGTAATCCATCAAGGTAAACAATGGCATCTTGTGTATCAAGACTGAAGTTTCATATCACAAATAACATTGAACACGCAACTTTCAAATGGTGTTTATCAGGTCAATTAACAACTGCAACTAACTTAGAGGACTTTTTCAAGTAAAACATTTGTTTATGTAGAGAACTTATTCATCCATACCATACTGAGCAACTACTTTCAATTGGACATCCAAGCATTCACAACTAACATATTTGATTGTTATTTTCTCTTTCCTTGCTGTCAGGCACATCCCACTTACCACCATGAGCCCTCTTTAGATTAAGTGAAAAAAAGTTCCAAGTGAACATGACTAGGATAGAATTGGCACAAAATTTCAGTTTACCTTTGCTTGTTCAAACTTTGAATTCTCAAGCCAACAAAACAAAGCTCCCCCAAATGCATTTTTTTCTGGGTTTTGGCCATGTAGTAAATATGGTATTAGACATATTTAATTTTCCCTATAGCTTTATCATCATTGGCTTTGCAACAATCTAACTTCTACGGTGACTGGAAGGAGCAGAACTAAAAAGCACCAGAAAAAAGAAAACAGATTCCACAGTTTAGATGCTTGTGAGATGTGAAGTGTCAAATCTCTAGAAGATGCCATCTTTAAGCTCCATACACGCATATCTTTGTATTTGAAATGTATTAGTAAAGCACAAGGATTAAACATGGCATAAATCAAACCAGAATCACGAATAATATTTTGTAAAGCAAAGGAGGAAAGTGGATTTAAATTGCACATACAGAACTAGAGAAGTAAATAGTTTGGTTCCTATGAGACATAGATTATAAAATCAAGATTGGCATACTGGAAAAACAGTTGTTCTACATACAGCACATTAAAATAAAAGAAAATAAGGCCGACAGTCACTATAGTAATGAGATATCAAGGCCAAGTAGAATTGAATAATTCATTTCACCAAGTTCATCAGGATTGCATGCCCCTTTCTATACAACAGGCGAATCAGACATTTTATTAAATTAATTACACAAGGTCTCATGTGCCATGGTAATATTTTTTGCAAAAGAATTCTCATGTGGTTTAAATTTAACCTAATCCTACAATTCAATAATTAGGAACATAGATCATTTCTTAAATGTGTTATTCGATTTTTCCAAATATCAAGTATGATCATGCCATAATCAAAAGTAATTTATTTATTTTGTTTTGAGTGTAATTGAACAAAATTACAGTTTAACTAGAGGTCTACCCACACTTTGTAGAAAAATAATATCAATTATATTCTTCAATTTGGTATGATTTTTTTAATATTTATAAACATATTTGAACAACCCAAAAGATACTGAAAACATTAATCTGACAGAACTCTTTTCTAAAGAACTTAAAACAATAAACTAATATTTATCTAAAACATAATTATTTTTGTCCCACTACAAAATCATTAAATAACCTTAACTGGTGAACAGAAAATTCTCTTATCAGAACAATTATTTTATGCAACCAAAAACTAACCTACTTAATTATCTCTATATCTTATGTATCAAGATATAGTTTAATGGGATGAAACATAACTATAGGCTAATGTGTCAAACATAGTTATTAAAGAGTCCTATTTGTTGCAACTTCATGAGAACCTTCATATGTTTCTACATTATTATATTGAACTAGATTACAGATAGAATATGTAAAACCGAAACCGCTTTACTAATTATCAACCACAATGACTCTTGAATTCAAATATTGAATTGTAGGGAGGTTTCTAGTAATGGTAAAGTTTTTTGTATTGGTTTTTGACATCATTTTCTTTAGAGAAACTTTGGAATTTTACATATTGCTTAACTTTTATGGTTACATCAATAACAAAAATTCACAATGAAATATAAAGTTGATGGACCACAAGAGAGAGAGATAGAATAATTAGCTGCTAAAGGATACACAAGCTTATGAGGTTGATTCCTAGGAGACATTTGCCCTATGGAAAAAATGAAAACTGTGAGAATTTTGCTATCCTTGGTAGCTCACATTGACAAGCAACTTCATAATGTGAAGAATACCTTCCTTCATGAAGATCTAGATAAAGAAATCTACAAGAATATTCTACTGGACTTTGAAGAAAACACAAAGTATTAAAATTTGTAAGTTAAAAAGGCACTATATGGTTGAGACAATCTCTCAAAGCATGGCTTGCTAGATTTGCTAAAGTTATGAACGGATCAAGATATAACATCAAGCACATTGTTGTAGAGGGAGTAACTGCACTTCTAGTATATGTTAATGAAAAAGAAAGGAGAATTGAAGTAATGACTGATCAAGGAATTTAAGATAAAGGAACTTGTGAAATTGAAGAACTCCCATGGTATTGAGGTGGCATATTCCACACAAGGAATTTTCATATCTCAACATGATTATGTAATTAATATCTTGAAGGACATAGAAAAGATTGTGTATACATCAATCTCTATCCCAATGGATCCAAATCATAAGCTTAAAGAAGCAAAAGAACCAATTGTTGATAGAAAAATGTACCCGAGGCTAGTAGGCACGCTCATATACCTTGCTCATACTCAACCCGACATAGCATACTTAGCAAGCATAGTTAGTTTGTTAAGCATGACCTAAGAGAATAACAATTACAAGTTACATATAGAATATTACATTACTTAAAAAGGCAATCCACTGAAAGGAATTCTACTTAACAGGAATAATCATCTCACCTTAGAAGCCCATACTAATAATATACAGGATCTATAATAGACTGAAGATCAACAACAGGTCACTGTGCTTTCCTTGGAGGCAATTTGATGACTTGGAGGAGCAAGAAACAAAATGTCGTGACTAGATCATCAACAAAATAAGAGTTTAGAACAATTGGTCAAGGCTTGTGCAAGTTATGGTTGAAGATTATTCTAGACAAATTTAAAGTTAAATGGGAAGGTCCTACAAAGTTCTATTGTGATAACAAATCAGCCATGAATATTGCTCATACCCCTATTCAACATGATAAGACATAGCACATTGAGATTAATAGATATTTCATCGGGGAGAAATTGGAGGAAAGGCTCGTATTCATGTCATATGTTCCATCAGGAAGCCAACTAGCTGATGCTCTAACAAAGGGGATCAACACTTTTAAGTTTTAATGATATTATTTCCAAGTTGGGAAGGAAAACATTTACTCCTCTACTTAAGGGAGAGTATCAAGTTATATATTAGCTATAGATCACTTTAGGAAAGTTAATCTTTTGATATTATAAAGTTTGTGAGATCTTAAAAGATTGTTCTAACAAAGGGGGTGAACAGTTTTAAGTTTTAATGATATTACTTCCAAGTTGGGAAGGAAAACATTTACTCCTCTTCTTGAGGGAAAGTATCAAGTTGTATATTAGCTGTATATCGCTTTAGGAAAGTTATACCTTTTGTTATTATAATGATTGTGAGATCTTAAAAGATTGTTCCCCTTTCCTAAGAAAGTCTAGAATCTTAAGAGACTGTCTTCTATTTCTAATGTGGGGATCTAGGAGATTGTTTCCCTTTCCTAGGAGAGTGTAGAATTCTAGGAGATTGATTTCTATTCTTAGAGATTGTTTCTCATTTTTCTTCCTCAGTAAGGTGTGTATAAATGTGTAATCCTAAATCATTTAGTAAGAAGACAATTTATTTTCCCTTCTAGTTTGTGACAATAGTCAATCAATATTGCAAATTACTAGTTCAAATACAACTAGCCTAATTGTCAGATTAGATAGCTAAGGGAGTGTTTGTTTCTATTTTTGTTTTTAGTTTTTAGTTTTTGTTTTTAAATTCAGTAAAAAAAACTTGTTTGTTTGAGTTTTCAGTTTCTATTTTTGGTTTTGATTTCTTTTAGTTTTCAAAAATTATGAAAACTATAAAAAGTAGTTTTCATTTCCTGTTTCTGTTTTTTTTCATAATCTGATTTACTATCATTTAAATATATATTATTTAATTATTTAATTATTAATAAAATTATTAATAATCTAAATTCAAGATTATTATTTAATAAATTAAAATTAATTACCAATAAAAATTATGAATAATTTAATTTTTATAATTAAATTATATGTAATTAAATTTTAATAATTATTAATAAATATA
>JANZXP010000196.1:23405176-23421574 GCA_027576715.1 Erythroxylum flavicans | reverse complement strand
ACATGGAACAATATGTTACTGCGGAAACATGGAAGAATTGAAATCTTAGATCAAAACACTATGTATGGATGGTATGACCCTTCTATATAGCCATTTATTTCCCATGTTCCTTATTTTTGGAGGAGTTGGGTAGTTGCTTTACTTATTTTGTTTTTCACGTTTTTTCATTGACTATATGCCTATAAAGCATTTTTATGAATCCAACTAATATGACAATAAGTTTCGAACTCAACCTAACTTAAAATTAACAAACTAAGTTTAATTTGACTTGATCAAGTTCGAAAAAGACTCAAACTTTGATCAGCCTTTGAGTATAAGGATATGTAGGCTCAATCTGGTTCGAAATCATCATCTATATGACTTTAGTTCAGATTTAGACTGATTTCAGACTGAATTCAAGTAAAAAAAGTTCCAAAATCTGGTCCAATAAATAAATTCAAACTTTTTAAATACGTCGTAAACCCAAATGGCCTCAAACTTAGACTCGAGCCTACCAAATCTAACAATATTTTACAAGGGATAAGCATGCTAGTTGGCAGTTATATATTTACAAATTACTCTTTTGTTATTTGAACGATATTAGAAAGCCAAATTTTTGAATTTTTAGAAAGAACCTGCACAAAACTAACATATAATATCAATACTGACTTATCTATTGATTTGACTGCAGAATATGCTTGAAGTTATCATATTTGGATTGAAATATGTCATATAATAGTACTTAAAACTTACCCGTCTCACAGGTTGGAGTTTGCTTGCTAATGCTCAGCCAAAGGTGATGATTTTTGGGTTTGAGCTGCTTGTATAGTGTTCACTGCCTTTCAAAACACACACATGAAAGGTTGCAGCTTCCCTTTCTTCACAAAATTTTGCTTCAAAGAAGCAGCATACACAGATAAAAATACGTCATTCAGAAAATGACTTTTTGCCTAGATTAATAAATGTATGCCTTTTGCTTTATTATTCTTGGGGCATATCCTGTACAAACATACTGCAACTGAAATGCTATATCTTTTAATTTCTCCAAATTACATTATAACAAAACACAAGCTTAAACTCTTATCAATAATACGCTTATTGCATTTTTTATGCACTACAGAATTCCCTCGTTACCTGCCAAGATCATGTATTTGTCTTTTCTGGTAAGATTGGTGCACTCAAATCTTAGTGCTTTGGCAATCTCATTTTGTACATGATTGGCAACTTGAAACTTTGATGTCCCACCCATGTCACAACTTGGGGAGCTTGGCAAGTTATCGAGAAACCTGATGAAGTATGCGGGTCGTGGATTCAGCAAGTGAAATAGTGGATCGAAACATTTAAGTCCACTAGCTGTTGATCCATAAAACATACTAGTTTTTACATCTATAGCAACAGGAACTATCTCATTAGTCACCTCAGCAAATAATGGACTGAACCTGAGTAGATATGGTTCCCTGCAAGTTGTTCCTTCTGGGCAAACCACTAAATCACCTTGCCTTAACATCTTATCCATTAAGTTCCTGTCTTGTTCTCGATCTCTTGTTAATCGAACTGTCCTGAGTGGAGATATTATCTCTGAAGACCTGCTGATGCTGTATGTCATAGCAGTGACAGGCTTCATGAGAGCTGCTGAAATAAATATTGGGTCTAATAACGTTCTGTGGTTACAAACATACAGTACGCCTGTGGATTTTCCATTTTTCTTTGTTGATGTAAAGGACTGCTTTGGTTTGGCTACTCTTGTTCTTGCTCCAGTGAAAGCCAGGATAGGATGGACAATACCAAAAGGTAATAGTGAACCTATAGTGATCCTGAACACAGAGAGTACGATTCCAAGCGGAAGCCACATGAACATGGCGAGGGTTGCAAGTGGTGTTGGCAAGAAACCCAACCTTCCATCGTGGAAGATCAATGGCTTTGGATATTTCTCTCTCGGAAGGATCTTCCAATTGCTTTTCTCACCTTCAGTCACTAAATAAACTTCCTGTTACAATATGAACCGGGTTAACAGAGTTTACCATTATAATTCAGTTCACTTAGAATAATTATCCAAGTGATCTAATCCTATTACATGGTAATTATCGAACTATGATGATCATGATCTCGTATAGTGTGCAATGAAGCTTCTACTTTTGTTGAAGTTAAAATTTTATTGTTTAAATGTCCCCAAATGAAAGCTTGAGAGGAAGGTAAAGAAAAAGAAATTATTTTAGACCTTGCAATGTAAGCAGAGTTGTCGATAAACTGACTTGGTGAAGCATCCAATACCAACAACATGACCACCTGTTTTCTTCTCAACCAGAAGCTCATTTAAAGCAGTAACAGTTTTCTCCTTGTCCATCAACCCAACGTAGTACCCATAAATTGCCTTGAGCTCTCGTCCCACAACAGCCTCGGTCTCCAAGTAGTCCCTCAAAACACCTTCGATCATGATCCTAGGCAAGTAGCTCACTGCTATCTTCCTGCCGTAGGTCATTATTAGATCAAAACCTTCTCGTCCAATATCTTCCAGGAAAAACTTAGGCAAAACAGCTGTTCCAACTCTAAATGTATCCTTTCTAACCCCCAAAAAGGACACAAAAACCATAATCTTAAGGCCAAGTTCCTTGCCAACTAAACATATAAGAGGGTATAGAAGAAGCAAGACGAAAGCCCTCAAGAGCCCTCCCGTCTCTAAGATTACGAGCATGAAGTAAGCAAACAATGAGGATGACCTCAATAACGTACCTTCAAAGTCAAAAACCAACGTCTGCTTGGGGTATTCTTTCGACGAATTGCAGACAAAGGAGTATTTTTGAGACGAGGTGAAGTGGGTTGCATGGTAATTTACCAACTTTATTTGACGAAACGGTACAGTTCCTATTCTAATGAACAAAGAAAAAAGGGCTTTCATATTGAAGATCTTCCAAATTCAGAAATCTGCGTTTTGATCATCTCCTAACAAGAATGACTCTTTATATAGATTCAAACAGTTTGGTTTATGAACTAGTTTAATTATCTGGTCCTCAGGGATTCAACTTTGATAGATTTTTGTCTAGACAGATTAATTAAGCTACTAATTTCATCATTAAAGATATTCTAATTCATGAGAGCAGCTACAATAAGTAATGTCGTTTAAGATTGCGATATGTATATTTGCTCTGCTTTGTCAATGTGCCCTCATGCTAGGGACAGGAAAATCCATGCGTCTCTATGGGACCTTTATATATATATATATATATATATATATATATATGGCCTCGATAGGTTAAATAATTAAAAAAAACCGTTATTATATGATCATTACTTAATAATATTTATAGTTGGTTGCATATTTTCTTCTGATATTTTCCCTCTTCAGAATGGCAAAGTGCTCTTCCGCATGTCAATTCCAAGTGGTTACGAGTCGCGGTCTAGAAACATAATTTAAGACTAACCCCTATAAGAACGACTAGAGGGAGAAGAAATGTAGGTTGTCAGTACTTTATGTCATACACTAGGCATTAATTACCAAATTGTCAATGGTTTTCACAAATATCAAACATTAACTTAAGCCAGAAACAGATACAAACTAATAAACCTTTAAAGTCTCTCGTCTTTTCTATGAAATAGGTCATGCTGATACATCCAAGGGTGGAGCGAGGTATACTCCAGTGAACAAAATCTCAATATAATCGTAAGTTATATTATTAATTTAATAAAAATTTGTTCCCGCTAAATTAGTTATGTGTTTATGAATTTGTCCCCACTCAAATCTTCTTCTTTTCCTTTTTCCTTTTTCCTTTTTTTTTTTTGGCTCCACCTCTGCATAGATCGGGCACTTCTCCGATAAGGACATATATCACTACTTCATCCCATAAATAAACAACAACAACCCTATTACAGAATTCTCTCTGCTTTACAAGTGTTGACAGAAGTATATCAACTTTACACAACTTTCTTTTTATATTTTTATAAAAAAACTGTTTTAAACTTGTAACTTTTTTATTACAAAAAAATAATTTTACCAATTACTCAGTTTCTTTCATTATGCAAAACAACAATGCATGTAATTCACTGCAATTCTCTTGTTACTTCCCTATTAAGAATCCTCGTTATTTTTTAATCGAGATATTTTATAATTATATTGGAATAAGATGAAATGTGCCAACCTAACTATGGTTGGAAGGCCTCGTATTATCTTCCATATTTTGAAGGAAGGGTTTGTCCGTGCTTCATTAGTTTGGCATACATTATTTTTGTTCAAAAAATGAAAGGAAAAATGAAGTTGAGGAATAATTAAGGATACTGCATGAAATTATTGTCTGCCACATTAAAATAACACAACAGTTTAGCTACTTAAATAGAATCAAAGTAAATCAACTATGCTAAAAACAAGCAATTAATTAGAAAGTGACTAGACAACTAACTAGGAAGCGGGTGAATAGCCCACGTACATCACCATCTACTTAAAATAAACATGTTATTTGACTAAGAATTTACGAAACTCACGAGATCCACTAACAACTAGTACTACAAGACAAATGGGTTTAGTGGCGAAACTTATCGACAGAATATAAAGATTTTCCGTTGGTAAGTTAAGTTAGCAACGAAATTTACCTACGGAATAAGTCGTCAGAGAAACGACTATAGGTAATAATTGGCAACAGAGTACATATTTTCCATCACAAATTTATCAATAGATAGCTCCTGTTCTGTCGCTATATTTAGCAACAGTAATTTCTATACTGTCGGTAAATTTAGCGACGGAAGATCTCTTTCGATTGGTAAATTTAATGACAGATTCTATTGGTAACCTTACCTATGGACATAAAAATTAGTCTGTGAATTCACGACTAACTTTATTGATGGATACTGACAGGTCATCAGTAAATTCACTGCATTTTACTGAAGGAGGTTGGTTGTTCGTCGGTAAATTCACTGCATTTTACCTACAGATTTTGTTTTTCCGTCAGTAAATTTACTGATATTGTTTTTTTAAATTTTCCCTGCATTTAATTTTGTTTGATAATGTTATGATTGATGTATAATTTATACAGTTATCAGTTATCTGTTGATAATATTTTTGATTTGTTTCTACATTTAATTTATTAAAACAAAAAATTGATTGATAATATAAAGTAAAAATTATCTTAATTAATAAGAAAAAATTATTATCTACAACAATAAGTATTTAATTCATACAAAATGACTGCAACTACACTATTCATTTGATGAATAAGGATGAATGTTGTGATGAGGTACTACAACTCATCCATCTCATTACGGAGTTGGCTATTTACTCCATCTACTGTTACAACTGAATTGTCAATGCCTGTACTGTGCTCCCAAGCTCATGGATTTTATTGAATGTGCATCGTCTACTAGATGCTGCTGTACTAGATGTGAAGGATTACGAATAACATATGTTCGCAAATGAACATAAGCTAAAGATCGTTCCACAACAGTCCCTACCACCTACTATATGAAGATAAGTTTGACTCACATCAACATTTTCAAACTGTTGAGATTGTCGTTGAATGTTTTCTTGTATTGGATCCTATTAGAAGGCAATGTTTATGTTAATAAGTGATAATTATTAAGTATTAATATTAAAGCTTAAATTTTACATACATTTAGTTCTCTACATCTGTTGTTGATGAAGATCATACCATCATGTTTCTTAGTGTGAATGCGCAAAAAGAGTTGACGGGGTAGAGGCTTCCTGCCTATAGACTTTTTTTACATCAGAATAAAATGTTATAATTGAACTACAATTTACAAAAATTTTGACATAATTTTCTTTATTTTTATGATATTTACCTCCTATTGAACCAATAAAGTAACTCAACAACATAGCCATATATGACACTAGACATTAATAACATTATCATTTTTCATAATACACATATTTTCATTCCAAAATTCACACATCAAATTAAATAGAAATACATCAAAGTAAAAAAATCAGAATATAAGTGTAAAGTGTAGATACTTGCAAGTCTCTCTACGTGCTCGTGGTAGGTAATAGATCCTCCAGTATGTATGAGAAGACTCTCTCCCCCTGGTTCTCCACGTTTGTTGGTAGAATTATGTTCTGAAATAGACATTGCCTCGGGTGATGTCCAATACTACTGCCATTGACTCCATATTTCTTCAAAACTATACGGAGGTCGTACACCACTCTTGTGTATCGCACCAACAAAGTCTCTATAACGTGTAAAAACTTGTCTCTCCCATACTTTATAAATAATAGTGTCAAATTCAGAATCTCAAAAAAAATATTTCTGAAAGAAAGGAAAAACATACGATAAGTACTTATAACCTACAATATTTATCTAATTAATGTTTAAAAATTAATTACAAAAAAAATATATTTTTTGTACCTCAAACTCTTGATAATAAAAATCCTTTGTCGCCTGAGAGATATTCTTCTATATAGAACCCTTAAGATCAGTCTTTTCTTTGAATTTTAATGTTATGCTTCTTGGGCACGATCCATACTGAATTAACCTAATATAAAAACCATTTTATATCATTTTTAAATTTAAACTTATAACTTAATTATAAACATACGGTGTCTCATGTATTTTCACTTATAGATTGTTGATAATTGTGATGTAAGTTCTTTATCAACACCGCCACCTTTGACCGTCTCCTTCTCCTTCTCCTATAATTGTGTTCTTCCTCTTTTGGTTGTTCTTCATTCTTTTGCCCTCGTAGATCTGTTGCCTCTGCGGAGGCTCAACCACACCCGATAGGTACATTGCATTCTCTGCCCTTCTTTTATGCACTCTTCTGCTTTCATGTTTTTTTTTTGGTAAGTGGTGTTCTCTCAATTTGCTATTCTGGGTTGTTCTTTTTCTTCTTATTGGTGCCGTATATGCCACACGGACTTGATGCTTATCGGGTGCTTGTTTTTTCGTGCAGCCAATTTTTACTTAAGATTCAAATTGAGAAGTTCTTTATCTTCTCAATCGATAAAGGGTAACTTTTGGTTATCTTTATTTTTTAATAATTATTTAAAAATTTTAAAATTAAAATTAGGTATATGGACAAACCAAAAGTCATAAACTTCTCTCCTTTTAATTTGAAAATTAAACTCTTGTGTAAACTACAAAAACACTTATACAAAATTTCAAAGATTCTAGATGAGAAAGTTTCTTTGCAAAAGTCCAAGTATTTTGTAAAGAACATGAAGTTACTATTCCTGAACATGTCGCAATCAATAAAATGAAGTTACTGTTGAGCATTACTATCGAGTTGATGTATTTGTTGCAAAAATTGATTATCAGTTACAGGAAAACTAAACAGCAAGTTTAACGAACGAACAGTGGAGTTACTTGTTCTTAGTTGTGCTCTTGATCCAAGAGATGGTTTTAGATATTTTAATGTTGATCAAATCTGTAAACTTGCTGAGAAGTTCTGTCCAAGAGATTTCACTGAGCAAGAGATATTACTTCTTAGAATACAATTTTATCACTTCGAACTTGACATTCCTATGCATCCTGGGTTTGAAGGACTATCTGACATTCAAGAATTATGTCAAAGATTGGCAGAAACAAAAAAAGCCACTGTCTATCCACTCATTGACAGATTAGTCAGGCTTGTTCTCATCCTTCCTGTACCTACAGCAACTACAGAGCAGGCTTTCTCAATTACGAAGATAGTTAAAACAAGGCTTTGGAACAAAATGGAAAATAAATTTTTAAATGATTGTTTGACTGTCTATATCAAAAAGAAAATTGCAATGAAGTTTAGCACATAATCAATCATTGATGAGTTTAATTCTATGAAGACTCGTTGAGCAAAACTTCAACACAACAAAAAGAAACGATTATTTTATTTTATGTAAGACATTAGACTTCTATATTTTTATGTAAGAAGACTATTTTTGTTTAGTTTTTATATCATTTTGTAATTTTTGAATTAATTTTTTAAGTTCATAGAGATAATTTTATAATTGAATTTTTATATTTCTTTTTATTCATCCCCCTTTAAAAATTAGCCAAGCTTTGCCACTCTTGTCCTTGTTTAAAGCTACTTTAGTTAATTTGTTTTCCATTTAGTTTTTTATTACGACCAACTGTGCATGTCGCTCGAATTAACATTTTATTATGGCAACATCATATACATGTGTTATATCTTCATCTATTTCAACTGTTTGGGTTTGGTATCCTTATTATTATCATCTTAAATGTTGTACTTGGATTCTCGGTTTGTTTGTTTGTTCTACAGCTAGCACGAAAGTTGACGCTAACGAGAGGTTTTTAGGAAATTTTTATTACAAAAGTACTTTTTTACTGCAATCTTCTTTCTACTTTTCGATTTTTACAGTGGGACCGTACTTTTTTTTAACTTTCGGTTATTCGCCCGCAGATCCAAACATATGATTGCGTTTGAAAACTACGGTAGATAAGTACTTATCCCTACCATACCGCAGATCCAAGCGTAGCCTAGGAGGTGTTTGTTTCTATTTTTATTTTTGATTTTTTGTTTTTTTTCAAATTCAATATAAAAACTTGTTTAATTTGAGTTTTCAGTTTCTGTTTTTAGTTTTGGTTTTAGTTTCTTCCATTTTTCAAAAACTATGAAAACCAAAAAAAGTGAATTTAGTTTCTTGTTTCTGTTTTTTTTCATAATCTGATTTACTATCATTTAAATATATATTATTTAATTATTTAATTATTAATAAAAATTATGAATAATCTAATTCAAGAATATATATTTAATAAATTAAAATTAATTATCAATAAAAATTATGAATAATTTACTTTTTATAATTAAGTTATATGAAATTAAAATTTAATAATTATTAATAAATATAATTAAATTTAAAATATATAAATATTCAAATAACATTTGATTTAATAATTAAAATATATTTCATATTAATATTAATTTATAATAAAATTTTAATTTTTAAATTATTTATTTTATTAAAAAACATAACTTTATTAATAATTTGTTAATAAATATTATATAAGGGAATAAATAAATTTACTTAATTAAAAATAATTTATTTTTAAGTTTTATCTAATATATAATTATTATTAGTGATAAAAATATAACTACATTAACATTAACAACCAAACAAGGTTTTGTTTTTGTTTGAAAGAAAAACAGAAATCAAAAACTGAAAACTACAACAGAAAACCAAAAGTAGAACCAAACGGCCCCTAAGCGAACAATCCATTATCACAAGATTTAGGTTACAGAATTTGAGTTATCAAGGGCTATTAAGTAAGCTACCTGTCTCAGTTCTTCATACCGCTGGGGTGGCATTTTTGGTCCATGGCGCAAAAGAGCCATAGCAGCAGTACGCAATTGTAATGGAGATACACCTGTCTTAACAACATCCATGTCTAATGAAGATGATCTAGCTACAACTGAGGCTTCTTTAGAGTTAAAAACTTTATGAACAAAAAGAGGAATTCCAAAATCTGCAGCAATTTGTTTCTTGTATTTTTCAGCAACAGCATGAGCAATCTCATGACAATCCACGCATAGGAGGACAATATCATGAGAACGATGACTCTTTAAATGTTCAGGGAAGTGCATTCTGTAGCATGAGGGAATTATTCGATACCGCAAGTAATGACTTCCTTCACCACATCCAACACATATATTTTTCTTACTGTGAATGTAGAAATCATTGCCTTCATCCTCTGGACGACCTTTTGGTTCAAACATTAACTTTATGGAAAGAGGATTATCATCAACAAGTTTTGCAAGATCTCGACGGAGATACCTATAGGGCAATAAGAAATAAAATTAAGTTTTAAATATTTTATATTGAACAAGGACTAAAAGAGAAAAACCTGCACCAACCATTCAAGCTTTTTCTGATCACAATAACAAAGTAGCCTTCCATCATTGGCAAAGATCCTACAGTTGTGATACACTGGAGATTTGCAAGAGAACTTCTGGACAAACAATTCTCTTGAAGCCTTTCGTGTAGCCTGTTTTGGAAATTTGGACGCAATTTGTTTAGAAACCAATTTATTCCTTTGCATTAGGTCGCAGTTAACCAGTAACGTATAGTTATACAGAGATAGTTGACAGCTGCCATTTGGACCTAGGCATTTCTCTAGGAGCACTGGGAAAATGTCACTGAGGTTGCTTTCCTTATAATGGATCAAGTTATAGAGATCTTCCAAATGACTGCAAATCACAAGAGATGGAGACAAAATAGAAGTATTCACATTCATAGGTTCAAGATTTTGATCAGCTTGAGCTACAATGTCTTGTATTTCTGATGGAACTGATGGAACTTTGGTAGCAAGGCAAACAATTGCCTGGTCAGATAAAACATATCTTAAGCTGTCATCATGCACACGAGCCTAAAAAGAAATCCAAACAACATGAAAATATTAGACCACTAAAAGGCATTCTCCAACATGACCTACAATTGACAAGGAAGAGCAAAAGAAACAAAAGAAAATCCATAATCACATACTTGGGGAAAAATGTAAATGAACTATTTTGTTCAAAAGAAGCAATCACATCAGACTTCACACCTAGCATTAAATTCAAGAGCATGGCACAAAAGCAAAAAAATTGGAAGCCTAACATTAATCTAAGAAAGAATCAAGTATTATGTCAACATTAAAATATTAATTGTCTCTAAGGGAAACGAAATAACCCAAGAACAAAAAACAAAAAAGAGGTAAAATTAACCATGTCACCTTTTGATTTACTTAAAATAGATGAAATAGTGATATGTCAACATTCTTGCTAGGTTTAAAATGCTACACATGTGAATTGAACCCTCAAATCAATCACCATAGGCCTAGGAAATTTACTTATTTAAGAAGGTGAGACTAGAAATTATGGTCCTCAAAGTGAGAGCAACCTTTCCATCCTTCATTGAACTACCACAAATAAAAGGTGGTTTACCAATCACCACTAACCATAATCTCTCTCCATGTGCATAAACGTCTCACAAGTTCCTGTAAATAAGGAACACAATGGCATGAAAAACACAGACTATGAAATAGAAGGACCCATGCAATAAACAAATATAAAGCAATAACCTGTGTGTCACATGAGATGGATGACCGACTACGATCAATCAAATAACGAGAAATAATTGATGATGCCGAAGACTCGCCAGGAAAAACTTCAATCTCTTTGGTATACAATTGCAAGCAAATGGTGTTTGAACGACGACTAGTCTCAGGAACAAAATGCAATTTTCCATCAAGACATGGGTAGTTATCTGATTAAAAATAGATCAGTGACGGACTTTATTATTGATACATTTAAAATGATAACTAAGTTGGAAACCCATATTAGCATGAAACAATCACTTTAATTTTCATATGGCAATATTTACCCTCTATTTAGACCAAATTCCAACCTACTAATGGCAGTCTTTTATCTTTCCTCACAGAAGTATCTTCGTGACAAAAAATCCATCAGTTTTTAATAGAGATATCCACAAAGATATTCTAAGATTAAGCCACATGTAAAATTCAGGAACATCATAAATACTCACCAGCATCGTGCTGTTTAAGCTCAGAAAACAAACAATCTGCAATGTACAATAGATAGTATGCATCGGTTCTAGCATATTGTAACATCTCTGCTGATAATGGCCGTTGCCTCCAATCTTCACGCTACAATTTATTAACAGAACACAACAGTTTCATATATATGACCTTTTAAATGAAAAAAGCAGAAAACAAAATTGGCAAAGTCCAATCCAAAATAAAATGGGAAAAAAGGAGTATTAAATTTATCTCCTGAATACACAAAAAACTCAATAGATATAGTACTATATAAAGCACCAATCTTACTGTCAAACCTGTAGCATTTTGTCAGTGGCTATGGAACAATAAGTTTCAAGCAAGTATGCAAGCGATTTCTGTGGTTTGGATAACATTTCACAAGCCTGCATAATGGCAGAAACAGAATTTACATAAATAGTTCTCAACTATGAACTAGGAGAAAACTGCAACCTTATTAGTCTATCGGTACTAGTTTCCTTGAGTAATGTCACGTAAAAACATTAGAAAAATTATATTGTGAACTCACCTTGGCAGTATCAAATAAATTGACAACATATATATGGAAGTCCCTTTGTAACCAGAGGACATCATTATCAGCTCCATGGAACACCTAGACCACCAAAGAATTTAACATCAATTAGAAGAGAAAAAAACAATAATTATATTCAGGAACAAATATAGCAAACACCACTCCATTATTTTACCTTGCAAATTGAGGGATTGGCAAAAACTGGACCAAGAACACCCATTGCATCATGTAAAGCTATTGTATCCACCAGATAATCTCTCACTTTAGTACAAATCTGTTCGCATGATATGTGGGGAGACCAAAAAAAAAAGAAAGAAAGAAAGAAGGCAAAGCCTATAAACGCACAAATTCCACAAAACAAGGAATTTAGTAAACCGGGAAAAAAAAAAAAGGGTGAACCTGAATTAAAGCAGTGAAACCAAGAAAGGAGCGGAGGCTATGTTGCTCGGTATCGACAGCAAAAACCCTCTCTTGACTTAAAGCATCAGCTAGGTCCCTTAATTGAGATTCAGTCTCCACCCAAACATATGAATCTCTCATTTTCAAGTCCGTTTTGGCGCATCCCTCAAATTCAAATTCTAAAGCAGGATTCTGTATCAATGTTGTGATCTCAGCTTCATAGGGATGCAAATTCGAACCATTCTCTGTCGTCGAATAGGAAAGATCCAAAAACAAAAAAAAAGAAGGAAATGTCCCACATTAACCATATGTTTTGTTCCATTGGCTGATAAACCTTAACTGTTCCAATCAATATTCTCAGCAAACAAATAGACACTAACTTTTTCGATTAAAAATAAAAGAAAAGATTGTATAAATGAAAAAAAAGGACCTTGATGATCAGAGTGAATGCGATTGAGCTTGGCGAAATGCTTGAAGGGAGAGAAGGAGTTGTCGGCTAAAACGCGCTTGAAGGTGAACTGCGGTTTGCGAGAGTATTGATGCTGAGATTGTAAATAGCAGGTCCCGGGACTGAGAGGGAATTTTCGCTTTCGCCGCCGGAAATGAGAAGTAAGGAGTATAGAGAGGAGTGCAAGTGAAATCATGGCAAGTCCCAAATCCATCTTCTCTCTATTTTCCGCTTCTGGTTTGTTTCGTTTTCAAGTCCCAAAATATTTGTTTTACTTCTTTCATCGTAAAATAATAATAATAATAATAATGTGTTGGTTTATATATGGCGGTTCCCGGTGGTCGTCAGGTTATTTGGGCTAAGACTGGGGACATATTGGATTGGACTCCAGTGCCAAAATATTTATTTCAATTGAACGACAAAAACTTCCCTTAATTACCAATGGTAAATAATGCAGACAGAAGTAGGAGATGACAAAAATAATCCGACTTTGTCCATAGTCATACTGAGCTATGAGCCATGAGTTTGACCCAAATAATCTCAGACTGAGCCATGAGCCACGGGCTAAGTAGCTCAAGTCGAGCTTGGGCTCGGTCCAACCAATCCGACCTGTGGGCCTCGTTTTGTTTGTAGCAAACAACATCGTTTTATTACATTAAAAAAGCAAAACCACATCATTTAAGTTACATACAACTTAAAACAAAAGACAAAACGACGTCGTTTTGAAGGTAAAATGACGTCGGTTAAGTTACAGACAAGTAAAAAAAAACATAAGCAAAACAATGTCGTTTTGGCTCTCATTAAACTCCTGCCCGCTTCCCTTCCCCCTTACCCAGTCACGACAAGTCGACAAGATTTCTTCTGGTTCTTCACTTCTTCTTCATGTCATCTATTATGTTCTTCATTCATTCTTCTTCTTCGTGTCACCCAGTCACATTCTTCCTTCATTCTTCTTCTTTGTGTCATATGCCCTTTCCCCAGCTCCTTCATCCGCCATCGCAAGTGTGAAGTCACTAATGCCATTAACTAACCAACGTATTATTGTTAATAAGGTAATCTCTCTTCTCAAATTTGGTTTTTATTAATAGTTGAATGTTTGGAGATTATTGTGGTTTAGTAATACTGATTTGGTTAATTTGAGAACTTTGTATGTTAATAATAAAAATATGGGATAATGTATGTATAGTGTTTGATGAAATGTCTTACCCTTTTAATGCATGTATAGTGTATTTTTAAAGAAAATGTTTGAGTGGCATTTAGCTTTCTTAAATGAATTAAATATATAACCTATGATTGTTTAAAGTCACTCATAAACAAAAAGACAATGAGACTGATACAAAACTCAAAATTGTACTAGCTTTTGTCTACCACTAGTCACTACTCTTATAAAGATAATACACATGGATCAATCATAAGAGAAAAAGTACATGCTAGATTTTGATATGAATTTTTCTAGTCAATTCATTCTCTGATCATGACTATATAGTCCTAAAAGCAATAGAAAACAAGAAAATGCTTATTTGTTTGTTTTATTATCTCTCTCATTTTGTTGAAAACTTGAAAAAAATAAAAACAAACAAACTTAAAAACAAAAATGCATATAAGAAAGAAATGCAAAAATGTAAAGAAAAGAAATAAACTTCCTTTGGGTTGCCTCCCAAGCAGCACTTTTATTTAGTGTCACTGACTTGACTCCTTATTTTCCTCCTCATGTGACAAAATTATGATCTTCTGGTATCACAATTTGAGCCTCCTCCACGTAAGGTTCATCAAGATAAGGTCTAAGCTGATCATTCGCCTCCAGTGTCTTCCCTATCTTCAAATTCTTAATCTTTACTGAGTCCCCACGCTCTTGGAATATCGCGAATGTCTCTTCACCCTTTTCATCCTCGTTCAATTACTCTAACCTACAAAGGAAAAGAAAAGAGTCTTTCTTAACAATAAATTGGAACTAAATATTTACCTTAAAGTTAAAAGATATAGCCTTTTCTCCTTTGAGCTCCTTCTCTATTTCTTCGACACAAACAATTCCTTGAGTAGTCCATTCAAGATTCTCAAGCTCCTCATCACTCTGTAAGGCCTTTGCACTAACGTCCCTTGGGTACACCTCGAGTGGATATGGTTACATCTCTTCGCCTTGTGAGGCTAGGCGGTCAAGAGCTTCCGTCAGCTGACCCATTTGACTTCCAATTTCTGGATTCTTAAATTTGTGTCTTGCTGGAATTGTATCTCTTCCTATTGAAATTGCATCACATCCTCCTAGAACTATTGTACACTCTGTTGAAGATCTTGTTGAAGTTAAATATTGTTAGTGGTCATAATATTAAGCAAGTATTTCGTAGACGTACCTGAGTTTTATTAGTTTTCCAAATCTCGGATGTTTTGCCTTCTATCCTGCTGAAATTGTGGAGTACTCTGCTAAATCTACAAATTATTCTATTGAATTTGGATATTGTTAGCATGTACCTGAGTTTTGTTAGTTTTCCAAATCTTGGACGCTTTGCCTTCTATCCTGCTGAAATTGTGGAGTACTCTACTGAATCTGTAAATTATTCTATTGAATTTGGATATTGTTAGCAGCTATAAGTTAAGCATATCTTCTAGAGATGGATCGAAGTCATAATAGGAAGCTTATGGTCTATACGGGAATTGTTGTGCCTCCTTCAAACATGGCTATAGGATTAAGAATATTAGTTATAAAAACAAATGCTTCTGTCCAAGTAATTAGTTTTTTTTCAAATTTTAAATCATAAACATAAAACAAAAGGTGAAAAGGTCAAGAAATAACTAAAAATAAAAGAATTATAAACAAATATGTATAAAATATCAATTAAAATCAAGAACAAAAACTAAAACACTATACTCCCCAACAACGACGCCAAAATTGGTAGAGCGTCGTAATACTACACAAAATAAACTAGACCTACCACTATAGTAGTGGTTAGTCTAGGTCGATTCCACATATGACTTCAAACACGACTATTATGTATCGCATTCAAATTCTAGCAATGGGTTTTGATGAAAAACTATTCAGTAGAGCATCAAAAACATTCTCATACAATACCCAATTAATACATATAAGATAACGTAATCAATCCGAAAAGAGAGTAAGAATAACAAATATAATGAAAAATATGCTTAATCGGGTTCGTCGGCGTCAATGTCACCTTCAAACTGACATAGGACGTCTAGCCCTTCATCTTCTCTATGGCTCTCCAAGAATTAGTCTCCGTAGCCTCCACTCTTGTTCAAAAATGAAGAGAAATTGATGAAGAAAGGCTGTTGTCCACTGCTCCTTATTCAACCTTGAAAATCGATGAGAAAATGGTGAAGAAGTTGTTGTTCGGTTCTCTCTTAAAACCCCCAAATAAATTGATGCTAAAATGATGTCTTGGTGGTCATCCCCTGCTGTTCTCTTGGTTCTTTGTCTGGCTGCCACCTCCCCATTTATTCTCCAGCCTCACACTCCCATGGAAAACTGAAAACAATCAATAAATTAGCGGGGGGGGGGGGGGGGGGGGGGGGGGGGGGGGGGGGGGGGGGGGGGGGGGGGGGGGGGGGGGGGGGGG
>JANZXP010000196.1:23386725-23405166 GCA_027576715.1 Erythroxylum flavicans | reverse complement strand
ATAAATAACTTCGCGCCCCCCCCCCCCCTTTTGGTTCTTTATCTAACCGCTACCTTTCACTTCATTTTTTCTTTAGCTATCCTCCTCCTATTCTCCAACTGACACATCTCTTATTTTATATTTCAAAGCTAGGTTAAATACAAGAGTGGGACAGGTGGCGTAGCCTAAAACCAATGAGAACAAGATGATTCATTGATGTCCACTCTCTCTCAGTTTTTTATTCAACTTCTCCACCTTGCAGCCGTCACACACCATCTTCTTTTTATAATAAAAACAAGGTTTTAAAAGGAGTTAGACAGGTGGCCTCAATACCGAAGGACAAATGATGCAACTCTCCCCTTCGGTTGCTCTCCTTTTTTTGCTCCCGCTGCTAACATAACCTATTCATCACATCTTCCAAAAGCTAGGTTAAATGGAATGGACAGTTGTCATTTTAATGCAATGGATAGGTCAAAGCTACGTAACATTTTAATTGTTACAGCCCTTTCTTGGTAACGTGATGTGTATCAGATTTGTCATCCATGTTACAACCATCACACCTTTTTCTTTATAATCAAAATTAGGTTTTAAAGTGACAACTGACTCATTCTTACAATTTATGTCACAAAATTGGTAGCGTGAGGTGTCTTCTTATCTTTTAATTCATGTAACATTTTAATTGTTACACATACATGCAATTTATTTAATTGTTTATGTCTCACGTGCATGCAATTCATGTTACAGCTATGAGACAATGCTCATGACTGTAACATTTTAATTGCTTAGTCATGAGCCACATTACCTCACTCTCCATTTTATGCTCTATCTTGTCTCCTCTTCTTGTAATCTTCTTCTTCTTCTTGCTCTATGAAGACAATAGAGTATGACTATTGAGAAGATGACTCAATAAGTATGCTTTTGGGTCACTTTAGCTCTTTCATTTCTGAAATGTACCTAAAATCAAATATGAGCTAAAGTGAGTATCTTAAGTATTGTAAGGTATTAATCACTAAGTATAATAGATTAAATGTATCAACAATTAAGTACACATTAGAAATTTCTAATCCATTATCGAAGATAGAAGTGGAAACTTCTATTCTAGCACCATGTTGGACCTCATTTTTGGAGCCCAACATTCAGAGTCATCATAAGACGTGAACGTGTGTATTACTTCGAGGGTTATTTCTATGAACTCGTATTAGCCATATCCCACAAGACTGGTGTGCCCACACCAGTCAATCACCAAAATCATAATTGACGTCTTTAACACAATTGTAGCTCCAATTCTCTAGTTTAATTTGAAGCAAGAACTATCTCAAAAGGAACTCTATAGAAGAAGTTATGCTTAAAAAAAAACCAAAGTATGTTGATACCCCAGTCGTGCTCTCTAAACCGACCCCTTGCTATCTTTCCATCAGTCTTTTTCATATCAGAGCCAAAAGCTACCAATTTCTTTTGGTTTTGTGAAGGGATAGAAGAATGTGTTAGGAAACCATTGCTTCAAGAATCACCTCATTTGGTGGTCGGATGATAAAGTTATGGCCAAAAGATTTAAACAATGTTTATATCCTCAATCATATTGTACCTATCTTGGGAGAATTCGCATAACTTTCTCTAGAAATCTTGCCATGCGGCCATTCTTAGACTATTTCAAAGAATAATTCTATATCTACAACTTTCATGAAGACCACAAAGTGAGATTATGCTTCAAAAAGGGGTCAAAATCGTAATTTACTGTAGCTATCCCGTGAATGTTTGTTTAACGGACATAGATGGGCTTGGGAGCCATTTCTCACCCAAAAAGGTCCGTTTAACAGACATAATGTCCATTAACTGGACATTGGCGATGCTGGGGGTCCTCACAGACCTGAGAAGGTCTGTTTAACAGACCTAAAGTCCGTCTAACAGACATAGGGGTTACCCAAACCCCTCCAAAGCCTCTCCCAAGCTTCCTACATCTATTCTAACATCACATTCACTCATAACCTTCCCATTTTCATTTCTTCTAAAGAAATAACACTCCTTAAACATTCAATAACCAACTTAGGTGCATTAAACGCCCAAAACTCAACTCAAATGACTCATCACATACATAAACTCTCATCATTCACTAGCTGTCATGTATATACCTCCTATGCAACATCACCACTTCAAATGCTCATATCTCTCAACTCTGATACCCAAAATTTACATACTTAATAGCGTTAGAAAGCTAAGAGGATAAGCTACAACTTTCAAGAAGATGACTTTGTCTAATTCTATCTAGATTAGTACAGTTTTCTCCCTGAATCCAGTACACAATTTCTACCCCTATGAAAAGCTTGAAAATGCAATATAAAGACTTTGGAAATCATGAACAAAACATAAACTAAAATAAGAGTTTTACAATGCTTTAGTGGGCATTTCGAGCCCAGACAGTAATCAACCCTAGGATCGTCTAGAACAGGTAATTCAATAAATTCATAATCAATTATTTTTTATTAAAGTCAGATAAAAATCCCCTTTCTCTTAATTAGTAGTTTTTAGGTTGATTTTGGATTTGGTACGCAATTTTTATTTTGTTAATATTTCTAAATTTGATTATTAGAATTAATCGCGTGATCGAATTATTTTCCTGCTTAGTTTTGTTCATTGAATTATTTTGAATTAAGTTCAGTCTTAGATTTTAGAATTAGATTAACCTCCTCGTAGGATCGACACCTTAGGTAATACACAAATGACTCATGTGCTTATGGAATATCGAGGGTTAAAAATATTAAAACTTTTTCATATCGAAACCTGCGATCAAGTTTTTGGCACCGTTGCTAGAGAGGCATTAATTTAGTTCTATAGTTTAAGGCGTTTAGTTTAGTTTTAATTTTTGTTTTCGTTCTTTCATTTTATTTTATAAATCGTGCTCTTGCATGAACACAAGAGTCACGAGAGGTTCGAGTCATGTAGCTGAAACGTTAGATTTAGATATCACTTGACTAGAATGATAGGAAAGCTCGGTGAGAAAAAGAATAAAAGATCGTAAAATCAACAATGGCTGAGGAATTTTAACAGAACATGGACCATGGAGCGAACCAAGGACATCAATAGTAGACCCTCATGGACTTCATCAGACCAGGGCTCAATGCGGCAAGTCAAGGAGTAGCTAGAGTGCTGATTCAAGCGGCCTCATTCAAAATTAAATCAGCCCTCCTCAATATGCTTAAGCAAAATGTGCAATTTTATGGATTGATAAACGAGGATCCCAATTCACAGATCGTGAACTTCCTCAAAATCTATGATACTTTTTGGTATTATTAGATGTTGAAGGATATAGTCAGAATTCGATTGTTTCCCTTTACGCTTAGAGATAGAGCGAAGGCATGGTACCATTCTTTTAACCCAGCTAACATCACGACATAGGATCAGCTAGTTCTTGCCTTCTTGGATAAGTATTTCCCTTTGACTAAGACCACGAAGATTATCAAGGAAATCACCAATTTCTAGTAAGGTGATGGGGAATCAATCTATGAAGCGTGGGAGAGATATAAGGATTTACAATGAAAGTGCCCACACCATAACCTACTCAAGAAATTCCTGTTACAAACATTTTACAATGGAGTAAACCCACCGACGAGAGGCACAATTGACGCAGCTTTAGGAGGATCACTAATGCGAAAGACAATTATGAAGCGGAAGAGCTGATAGAGGAGATGGCAAGCAATAGTTGTTTATGGACGAACGAGCGGGGTAGGAAACCTGCTACCTTCAGGGAGCAAAAAGGAGTTGTGGTGGTTGATCAAATGACATAAATGCAAGCAAAGATCGAAAACTTGACGAGACAGCTCAATAGTATGAAGGTTTTGTCCTATTCCCAGGTGAAAGTTGTACAATTGAAGTGTGAGCTGTGTAGAAAATTAGACTATGATATCGTAGATTGTTACTTGATGAAGGAAGATAATTAGGAGCAAGTAAATTATATAGGGGCACAATATAGACAAGGAGGGGGCAACGAGGAGGGGGCAACAATCCCTATTCCAACACCTACAACCCTGGGTGGAAGAATCACCCTAACTTCTCCTAGATAAATAATGATGGAGGACAGTTCAAGCCTCAAAGACAATCGGGCTTCCAATAAGATAAATCAAGCTCGATGGAAACTAAGTTGGACAAGATTTTGGATAAAATTGGAGGCATGGAAGATGTGCATAGGAGGCTCGAAAGAAAATTTGAGCAAATAATGAAGAATCATGCCTCATCTATACATAATCTGGAAGTCCAAATAGGCCAACTAGCGGAGGCAATGACTACTTAGAATGCGGGAACCCTTCCAAGCAATATCGAGTCCAATCTGAAAGAATGGATCATGACTATCAGTCAAACTTAGGATAAGGAATCGGAATAAGTGAAGGAAGAACGAGATAAAGGAGAAGGTCAAGTAATTGAGGAATTTCTTCCAAATGAGCTCATAATCGAGCCAATTAAGGCAACTCGACCTGGAATCCCATACCCTATCTTTGCTCAGTGTAAATGAAAGTAAGGCATCGAGGAATTTGAAGGAGATTTAATCAAAAGAGGTCAAGGAAGTGACGAAACAACTACAAACAAAGCTCACATTAAAGAAATATGTCAAAAAGAAGGTTAAGGAGCGAATATCAAAAGAACACCCTAATATCGCACAGAAGACGGTGGACCCAGGGTATTTTTATAGTCCTTGTAATATCAATGGAGTGATCATAGATAGGGCATTCACGGATTTGGGAGTGAGTATTAACATGAAACCCTATACCTTTAGCTAGAAGTTGGGGTTAAGAGAGTTAGTACCTACAAAAATGTTGGTAAAGATGGCCAATAGCACTTTACATCAATTGAAGGAGATTATTAAGGATGCACGCGTAAAAGTTGATAAATTTACCTTTCCCACAGATTTCTATATATTGGACATTGGAATTAAGAAATGAATTCGAAAAGAATGTGTAAAGTGCAAAAGAAAAAAATAAACAAATGTTGGAAAACTGTAGGCCACGATCGTGTCCTATGACTGAGCAGGAAAGGGAAGCACGTGTTTTTTAAAGTAAAATTTTACGATTTTACCCTCCAACCAGCTTTATATTCAATTCTAACTTCACTTCCTCATTCACTTTCACTTTTATTTTTTCTCTCTAAAATTGAAACCTACAAAAGCTCTCACATCTTTCTACACATTTTCAAACCTCAGTTTCTTCCAAATTCTACCCAATTTACAAGAAATATGCCACGCATTAAGTAATCAGCCAAACGGGAGCAATCAGGACAAAATCAAGTTACGAGATATGGGAGAAGAATCAAAGCAATAGGCTTTAGAGCACCTTTCCCAATCTACATAGAGGAGGAAGGTACTTGTTTCCAATCTCTAAATGATAGACAAATAGTTGTTCCCAAATATTTTGATTTTGAAACGCTCAATAGGTTAGGATTGCACGAAAGAGTAGAAAACTTAATTGAACGAATTTAATGGGCTCAATTTATATGTTTCTAATTTCCTGTTTACCAGGAGCTCACTTTGGAATTTTTCATTTCACTATCCTATGACCTTAGGAACCCTAAGGAAATGTAGTTTTGGTTGAGAGGAAGAGTTTATGAACTGAACGTAGAAATCATGTGTGATATGTGTGGGTTTCCCAAATCCTCCATTATCAATCAGCATGATGATTTTGATCCTTCTCGATATTGAAATGAACTCACTGGAATAGAGCAATTTCATGTCAAGAATGCTTACAACAACATAATAAGGTCCCACGAGCACTTGTTGCTGCACCAATTCATATGTTAGCGAGTTTTTGATAAATCAGAAACCAACAAGTGTTCCAGATAGGAACTTTTTGTGTTGTGGTGCATAGATTCCAGTGTGCACATCCACACATATACTAAATGCTATTGTTGCAACTCCGCGTAAGAGGAGCAATAATTTAGGAATGAGGTACCTAGTGTCTGCCTTTGTTGAATATTATGGCATGGACCGTAGTGGGTTAACTATTAATCTCCCTGACTTCCTAAACCATCACCATTTATGGTGGGCTGAAATCCTTAAGTCCCATAATATGGAACTTCGCGATATCAGCCAGAAGACACATGTTAAGATTAGGGATTTCAGTGCCACCTCAACAAGTAGAAGAGGACTCAATTAGTAAAGAGTCTGAGGAATAGGAAGAAGAAGATCAAGGTTGGAAGAAAGTCCTGGAGGCAATCTTCACAAACAATAAGATAGTTATTGATACATTTGCGGAGCACACCAGAATGATGAAGGAAATGGCCCGAACATAACGACGTCAGCACCGAGATATTCGTCAGATCCATCGGTATTTAGAGTCTTAAGGCATTCAATTGCCGCCTCCGACACCATCCCTACCTCCATATCCATGAGATTTTTGTCTAACCTATTTTTTTCAAATTATTCTTTCTTTATTTTATTTTCTGTTTACTTTAATTTATGTTCTTTTTTTATGTGCTAGTTTGTTCCCTTCTCACATTAAGGACAATGTGTTATTCAAGTGTGTCGAGGGGTATGAGTTTTGTTTTTATGTGATTTTGCATATGGTATGATTGTGTTAGGTTGCATTTAGTAATTTTTTTGAATATGTCAATGGCTTAGATGGATTGAAATTAATTTAATTTTAAACATAGTCTATTAGGTTGTGAATAATCATTAGCTCGTAAAATTAGTGAATTGGGGTCTTTGGTAAACATATAGCTTAATTAGGATTTAGTGTAAGTTTAGCACCCTTTACCACATTCATTCATAATTTAGGGCCTTTAAACTTAAGTAGCTTTACTAGTATTTTTCATAAAAACAAGTAACTAAAACAACAAGGTAGGCAATAAATAAAAATTAAAAAAATGTTTATTAAATAAATAACTATTCCACTATCCTTCGGGTTATGAATAGAGTTAGTAGCCAATTAAGAACGTGATATAGCCGAGTAATCGGATCGACACGAATCACAAATGTGTGCCTCCACATCAAAAAGCTATAATGATGTTCCAACCAAGCAGCTTAATAAAAACATGACTTAGTCGAGTAACCGGATCAACATTCATTACCAATGTTTGCCTCCACGTCAAAAGACTAAGTCATTGTTTAAAAAAAGTGTGTTCTTAATAAAAACCTACTGGCCTTGTAATAAGCTTGACTTTTCATGAAAACATTCTTAGGAACAGTTACATAGTATGAATGACCAAAGAATTATTAATGTGTGTGTGCAATTAAAAAGGGTAAATAAATTAACACTTGTATCTAGATTAATTTGTATATTTAGAAGCCTTTAGACACGAATTTTGCATGTTAATGATTTAATATAACTTGATTGATTGTGTTTAAGAGAGACACGGAGAAGTCTACGTGAAGTACTTCCCAGAACAGGAGGTTTCCCGCCGTTGTTGCCTTCATCATCCATTCCACTTGTATTTTTCGATTTTATTTTCAATTTTATTGATGTATAGAATTGGGGTAGCCGTTGAGAATAGGATTTGTTGAATGTTGAGATTTTTCTAAACTCATCCTTCAGGAATTTTGTCTTTGATATTAATGAAATTTGATTATTGTGTTTTATTGGATTATTTGTGATTTAATTTCTGCACTTCATAATTCGGTAACAAACCGAGAGGGTAAACTGAGTGAAAATCATTAAATTGCGCTAGTAAGAGTTAGGTAGTTTAATAGATCAAGAATTCAATCAACCGGTAAAATTTATGTAACGAGAGATCTTGCGTAGGTTTCCGGTATTTTAGTGGACAATTTCAGATCTAATTTAGGTTTTGGATAAATTGTGATTTGAGAGGTTGCAATTCCCATAATCTAATTAGGGTTTATAAATTAAGGTTAATGATTATAACTCAAGAGAGAGTAATCAACCTTAAGATCGTCTAGAACCGGTAATTCAATAAATTCATAATCAATTAGTTTTCATTAAAGTTGGATTAAAATCTCCTTTATCTCAGTTGGTAGTTTTCAGGTTGATTTTGGATTTGGTATGTAATTGCTATCTTGTTAATATTTTTGGATTTGATTATTGGAATTAATTATGTGATTAAATTATTTTTTGTTTAGTTTTGTTCATTGAATTATTTTGAATTAAGTTCAGCCTTAAATTTTAGGATTAGATTAACCTCCTCGTGGGATCGACACCTTAAGTACTACGCGAATGACCCATGTGCTTGCGGAATATCGAGGTTTAAAAATATTAAAACTTCATCGAAACCTGGGATCAATTTTAATATAAAAGTGTCTTAATCTTTTAAATAACCTTTGGGAAATACATGGGAAGTGTTTTAATCATATTTGGATTTAAAAAAATTAGTTTTGAGCATTTGAAAATGGTAAAATCATTATTTTAGGGTGATTGGTTGACTAATATAGGTTAAAGTTGTTAAACTTGATGTACTCAGGGTTTATAGCAACATTGGTTAATGTATTGGTCGATCAATATATGTACTAGACGATAATGTTCCAATGGATAGTGAAGATAAAGCCTTTAATGCATACTGATCGACTGGTATGCTACACTAGTCTACCAGTGCATGGAATATAATCATTAGTTCTTAGCTCCAGCGACTATTTTAGGCCCCAAAACACCATAAATAGATTCTTTCTCATTAATTTTAGTATCAAGAAGCTTTTGATTGTTCTACTCACACATTTCTAAGTATTTTCAATTACTTAAGCATTCATTGTCTCATTTTAAGTGAGTGAGCCTTTAACATCAAAGTGAGCAATTTTTGAGTTGTAAGTTAGTTGTTGGGTTTAAGATCATTGTATTAGGTTACCAAAAGTGATTTGGGGTTCCTATTTGCCTTAAAGAAAGATTAAAAAGGAGATTCCTTTTTGCTAAAATAAAAGATTATATAAAGGGTATTCTTCACCTTAAAAGAATATCTATAATGGAAATTTAAGAAGAGTCTTTGGAGTGAGCATAGGCAATGATTGTTTACAAAAGCACTATAAATTGACTTGCGTTTCTCTTCCCTTACTCTTTGTTTTATAATTTAATTCATTCGTTTTTATTTTATATTTTTATTTGTGGCACTTTTCATAAAAGTATCAAACATAAGAAAAAATCTTGAGTTCATCCAATTCATCGCCCTTCTTGGGTGCCATTAGGGAATAACAGTAATATTATGAGAGGAGCTGAGGAAGGTGGGTAAGATGAAGAAACAATTGCATTTTTGTGAATGAATGGATATGTAATATAAAATTGAATGTCAACATAGAGAAGATCTCAATATAAATGTACATATGTTGTATTTTTAGTGGATTAACTCCAATAGCTAAATTAACCATTGATAATTTTTTTTAGAAAAGGGAATAGAGCTAAGAACAAAATAATTGATTTTTTTCTTGACTTCATCTACATGTTGAATCTTTAATAATCCAAATCACTAAATTCAAAACTCTAAATTAGCTAATTGAAATTTAGCTGTATTAAAATGATCCTACAAATTAGAAATTAAATAAGAGATTTAGTTTTATAATTACTTGTGTTATAGTTGGGACACATATAAAACACATCATAAAAATTAATATTATAAAATCAGATAAATGTTGAAATGCTTTATGAAATAACAAATCTATCTCCCTACTAGAGTAAAAGAAGTGAATGAAATGAGACAAAAGAAATCCAATCCATTAGTGAATGATTAGTCTATAACATGAATAATTTCTAAACTATTATTATAGTTACATTAAAATAATAGGCCTATTTAGTCCTAAAATTTTCATCAATATCAAAGAAAAAGGATATGATCAAATGAGATTCAAGCATACATTGTTAATTTTTATTCTCTTATACATTAAAATGTACATTTAAGAAGTTAGTAATTCTTGTTCTTTTACCAACAATATGAATATAGAATATGAAAAGGAAATCGAAATTAATATTAATTTTCTTGGTAGTGACAATAATCATCACTTAACAACATATCTTAAACATTAAAAAATTATTATAAAAATTATAATTAATTATTAAATTTTTTTATCAAATTTTTTTTCATTATGAATAAGTAATTATAAAACAAATAATATCATAATTGTTTAATAGTATGAATTTGTTTCGTAGCTTGATCACCTATAATTTACAAAAGTAATACTCAATTGTTAATAGCTTGTATCTCAAATCCAACAAATTAGTGATTACCATAGTATTATGGATCACATTCTAATAACTATAAAAATTTTCACTCATTTTGTTTGTCGTTATTTGAATAAACTCATTAGGAAAAGTGATCTGCTCACATAATGTTAATTTGATCTTAGAAAAACAAATATGAGTAATTGGGTATATTGTGCCAGATTTACAACTTGATCACAATATTAAGCACATTTAATTTATGAGAAATTTATTTTATTAACTCCTATTATAAATCTATCAATAAACAAATGTATTGTGCATCACATTCTTTCAACCTAATAACTATATTTGTATACTTAATTGCAACATCATAAATTGTAAATGTAGAATTTTTCTTTTGTAGACAATAGATATAAATTCTTAGTGTTAGAAATTTATAATTGTCTTTTTTTCTCAAAATTTTTGAATCTACTTACGTTTTGCATTTTGATACACTACACTATCTTACATTGCGTATATACCTTCTTTGATAATATCCAACACATTCTTAGCAATTAAGTTCATTATATATGCACAACAACACATATCAAAGATCCTTTCCTTTATCAATAAGCTCCCAACACTCAACTTACTCTTAATTTTATCATTTATAACTTCTTTTATACTACAATTTTTCAAAGTCATTGTTGATAATTTCACATTGATGTTCCAATCTATCAAATAATCAATTAATATATTCATTGGTCTATCGCTTACATGAGGTGTCCATATATAAATAAACCTATCATTTAGAAGAAATTTCAATTATCAAATACAATAAAACAAAATAAAATTAACATAAATTTATCAAAAATATTTTAAAGCATTACTCACCTTAAGATATGACTTTATAAAGTCCAAGTGTTTTTAATATAATGTATTGTGATAGTTTTAAAATCTTTTTTAAAGTTTCTAAATGTCTACATATAATAGTCATTCATTAGTAATTGACATCATCTTTATGCACTCATCTAAGCATCATAAATTTTAAAGTTATCCTTAATGGTATTTTAGTTAAGGATCTTAAAAGTTAGTTAAAGTAAAGTAACAAACTGTTAGAAAATCAGGATAGGATCTGATTCCGACCGCAACGAAATAATTAAAAACTTTTTTGTATTTTGATTTCCTAAAAATCAAGATCACTTTAATTCTATAAAATAATTAACACAAAATCATAATAAAGCATGAATCTTAATTCATACCTTATTTTGAAACTTGACTTATAATGCTATCCACACAACAGGTTGAGAGGACTCTGTAACTCTTATAGAGAGGTTTAAGTAAGAAGTGCTAGCTCCAATAAAGCTTAAGTCTATTTAAAATAAAATTTAGACATTTTAATAATTTAATTATTTTAAATTCTAATTTCAATTAAACTTCTAATTAAATACCAATTATGCCTAAATAAGATCCAATATTTTATATTGATACTTATTTATTAAATATCTCATATTTAATAATAAAGTTTCTCAAACTTCACAATCAAATCCAACTTAATTAAAATATCTTTGCTCTTTTCAACCCATTCTTTTTATGAGACCCATTAGATTCTCAAAAATGTTGGTAATGATTATAAATTCTAATTCTAATTTACAATTAAAATTAGATAAATTAAAACTTCTTTTAATTTATCTTTAATTCTCCAATTAAACAATTTATAATCATAAATCAAGATTGGCCGCATTGCATCATAACCGCCCAAATATTTAGGAATGTTAAGGTGATTTTTTCTGTGCATGATTTTTTCGTATGATTCAATCCTTTTATCATACAATGTTTTGAATAGACATAAAGCATGAAATTAATGTCTACTTTATTTTGAGTCTAATGATATTAGTTATTCGCCATTAGCTATTAATTTTATTAATGACATTTATAAACTATTTACAAAATGTCATTCTACCTTGGTGAAGGATTTTCTAAATCAATACTAATCGAGAACAACAGAACATTCTCCCTAATTACTTTAGGCTGATGGATCATATCTTGATCACTCAACTATCTCGATATAGTTTATGCTGCATCTATTGACTACCAACTAATTGACCCATGATTAAATAGGTCATAAGTGGTATCAAAACATAACAATACCTATACAAGATTGTTGAGCAAGTTTTATCTAATGTAAAACCCTTAATATTTTGCAAGTGTACAAATCGTAACTTGTAGTAATTGAGGTGTCAATCCGAGGAGGAATTAACTAAAACTAGATGAACCCTAACTTTGTCTAAGATTGTAAAAATGTGAATAAAATGAAAATAAAAATAACCAGAAAATTAAGCAATCGAGTATGAGTTAGATGAAAACAAAATTCCAAAATTAACACAATTAAATCAAATAGAGCACTAAACCATTTAACAAATGAGATGTCACAATAAAATAAGATATAGCGATTATAAGGGTATAGGATTCATTCTATTGTCATTTTGTTGCTTTAATCACTTTTGATGCAATTGGTATCGATCCTAGATTTCTGAAGGGTTGATTACTCTCTCTCAAGACCTAATCATATAAGCCCAATTAATAATCCCTAATTGATTCGAAAATTCTAAGTTTTCTATCTCTCGATTAATAAAAGTAGCTAATGTTTTCAACTAGTTTTTGAGTAATCTATCAAATAATCAGGTCTTTACATAATATCTCTCTTCGTATGATTACCGATTTGATATTTATGAGACTTCTTAGGTTGTTAACTCTCATTACCCAACCTAATCATATCACTATCGATTCATCCTCTTGATTTATTATTGAAGTATATGCAACCATAAATATCATAATGCTCAACATTTCAATGACATCAAAAGTAATCATGTCATAAAATGATTCAAGAATAAGTCCTAAAATGAAATTAGAACATCATCAACATGTTCAACATCCTCAATCCCAATTCATACATCATGATGGAATTAAATAAAAAAGAGAAAGGAGAAAAGAAATTGAATGGAATGGGTTGGAGTGGTTGGACTGCTACTACATATGCTCCTTTTCTCTTCTCTCCTTTTTGATCTCCTTAGCATCTTTCTGAATTTGGAAAATGAAGGCTCGGTCTTGTTTTGGATCTTTTTATGTTCTTATATAGTTCATGGGTCATTTAGGGTAAAATCTATGTTTTACCCATGTCCAATTGTCCAAAAAGACCCTCCAAATATCAAAACAAAAGGAGATCCCCACATTTGGCAAGTTTATCACTATCGTGACCTAGTGTAAAGCTCTTCTATCATGACCGTGACACTTTAGTCACAATCATGACCTTAGGGAGAGATCTTATATCACGACCATGATTCTCATCTCATGATTGTGACCTTGTCCTTTTGTCAAAGCTTTCTCCAACTTCCTTCAATCTTCATTTATTTGAGTTCATACACTAACAAACACATCCAAATACCTCAAGTGCACAAAATTATAATCCAACGTCATGCCCTAAACCATATAACACTCAAAACATAAACACAAAATCTCATTAACAAAATTCTAAGCCTAAACATGAAAAAATAATCTAATTAACACCTATAAACATAATAAAACACCTACCAAAATATAATGTAAACTACAACTATCAAAGATAACTTTGAAGGCCTCAAGTCAAAAGATCTTTTTTACAATCATCACAATGAAATAAATAAATTTAATTAAGAAACACCTTTCTTAATTACTTAAGAAAATAATTTTCTTTATTTTAAGAAGTCTAATTAATTAATTTCAATCTAATTGGAACTAATTAATTCAAATTTCAGAAATTATTTTTCTAAATTTAATTAGTAATTAAACTAATTCTTAATCTTGATCCTGTTAAGATATAATTTAATTTTTAAATTGATTTTTAAATTTTAAAACAATTTTAAAAAATTAAGTTTACAATAGGCCTTAGAATACTCTCTTCCAAACTAAGGATTGGATTACTTTAATCCAATCGACAAATAAGCCTTATTTTAGGACTGGAATAAGTCTATCCTTGCATACAAAAAAAGGATTATTCTAGTACTAGAATAATCCTAACTTCATGTCCATTCATGCCGTATCCTATCCTTGTTACTTAACACCCCATCATCTTCTTACAAACCCTAAGGGTATGTTTGGTTGGGGGTTTATTAATGGAATGGAATGGAGTGTAATATTATTTCATGGTTTAGGAGGAGGGTATATAATGGAATGGAAAGGAATGAGATAAAAGAAGAGGGTTTCATATTACATCTCATTCCATCCTAAACAGTAAAAATGAGAAACCTCTGATTTAGGAGGTTTAGGATGGATTGTAAACAACTTTTTTACTATATTACATTATAAACCCTTGTTCCAAACAACATTTCACCATATATCATTATGAACTCTTCCGTCCCTCCCAAACAACAATTTTCTAATATTACATTCATTTACATTCCATTCCATTATAAACTATTCTATTATATTCCATTCCATAAAAAATCTAACGTCTAACCAAAAATAGCCTAAGAAGAAAAAACCCTAGTAGTTCATCTTGTGTCATCGCCAGCCAACCACTGCTTACATCGATGTTGCAGCAACTGTTCACTACCAGCCAGTGGGAGCCTCCTAATGTCCAACTCGTTTGCATCTTCCAACATCACTGCTCCTGTTCGTATAAAGCTGCCGCTTCTCGTCTTTACCAGTGGCGAATCGCCACTGGTTTCAGCCACCATCCATCACTTAGTCGAAATTAACAAATCCTCAATTGCCACAATTCTTATGTAGTGTACAAGATGGAAACATTTACCAATTTACTTCTAACCAAAGGATGTTATCTAACAAAAATAATTTGAATTTGATGAATTAGACGTTGATATGGAGTCACTATCTGACTTAAATATTCAATAGAGGAATAATATGTTTTTGTAGTAGTTTGAAAAGCAAAATTTCCACATTGAAAAAGTGAACATGCGGGAGGTTGGTGCTAATCTTGGGCTAAGGAAGCAACTTATTCTGATGAAAAATAACACCAGAACTAGATGTTAATTCAAAGAATAAACATGATATTAGTTGTTTTCCAGATTTTGAGTTCTGGGTTTCGGGTGTTTAAAACTTTTAATATTAACCTTTCATAATAAATTAATTAGATATAAATCTGATTTTTAGAATTTGCAACTATTGCAATTTCAATTCCAAAATTATTAAATAATAATCAAACATATTTTAATCAAATTAAAGAATCAAAGATGACTTTTATAACACTGTTAAGAAATCGGGACAGGATACGATCCTTACTGTAGCAGAATAATTACAAAATTTGCATTTTGATTTCTTGAAAACCAAGATCACTTTAATTATATAAAATGATTAACAAAAAAGTCATAATAAAGCATGAATTAGTTTGTACCTTATTTTGAAGCTTGATCATTTTCCTGTCGTATCCTATAGACCGTGTCTAAAACCAATCCATCCCAGCCATCGTAGCTGAACAATTATCTGATCTTTAACGGTATCCATAAAACAAGTTGAGAGAACTATGTAATACTTACAGAGAGGGTTAAGCAAGAAGTGTTAGCTCCAATAGAACTTAAACCTATTTATAATAAGGTTTGAAAATTTTAGTAATTTAAGTGAAATTAAATTATAATTTCAATTAAACTTTGATTAGAATTACAAATAATTATAATTAAATATCAATTATGCCCAAATAAGATTCAATATCTCATATTGATCCTTAGGTATTAAATATCTTATAATTAATTATAAAGTTTCTCAAACTTTACAATCAAGTCCAACTTAATTAAAATATCTTTGTTTTCTTCATCTCGTTCTTTATGTGGGACCCATTAGGTTTCCAAATATGTTGTCAATGATTATAAATTCTAAATCTAATTCACAATTAAAAATAGATAAATTAAAAATCTTTTAATTTATCTTTCATTCTCCTATTAAACAATTTATAATCATAGATCAAGATTCGCTTCTAGTAATGCAGCGTTAGCACCCAAATATTTAGGACTGTCAAAGTTGTTTTGACTAATCTTTTTGATAAGTGTAAATTGCATTGTATTTTAGTGCATATTTTGATATGTGTTTATCCATTAAGTTGATCATTTAGTATGTGTTTAGGTTAGAATTGTGTTAGTTTTAATTATTTATGTTTTAAGTATTTTATGGGTTAGTACAAGCTTTTGAGCTTAAATATTATGTTTTTGAGGTATCTTGATATATTTGCTAGTGTTTCAAGGTCAATATTGAAGAATGGAGGAGTTTCTGAAGACATTTAGGTTGAAACAAAGGCCCACGATCGTGGCTTATCATGACAGAAGGCTTAGATATAGGCCACGATCGTGGCCTACATTGGGCAGATGCGCAGACACTCAAGAACGTCAAGTTTCGAGGGATTTTTTAGACCTTTCGGATCCAGGGTTACCCAAAATACAATATGATATTTAAAGAATAAGAAAAGAGGCAAAAAAAGAGCTTTTACATCAGTCACTTTTGAGAAACCCTAAAGAGAATTCATCGAGAGATAGAGAAAGAGAAGAAGGAAGAGGGAAGAGGAGAAGAAGTTGACTCGATGTACTTCCCAGATTAGGAGTTTCCCGATGTCGTTGCCTCCCATCATCCATTCAGATTGTATTTCCTACTTAATTTCAGTTTTGTTATTGTATGGAATTGAAATAAATAGTTGATGATAGGATTTCAAATGTTGATGATGTTCTAAACTCACCTTCGGAGTTTTAATTTTCAATTAGTGAAATTTGATTGTTTATATGTTTATTAGATTGGTTGTGATTTAATTCTGCGATTGCATAGGTAAACAATTAAAATGGGTAACAAGAGTTAGGTTATTTAATAGAACAAGAATTAAATTAAATCAGTAAATTGTACAAAGAGAGATCTTGCATAGGTTTCTGATAGTTTATTAGAGAACTTCAGAACTAATTAGGGTTTTAGATAGGTCATTAATTGAGAGATTGCAACTTCCATAATCTAATTAGGGTTTATGATTTAGGGTTAATGGTTATAACTCGAGAGAGAGTACTCAACCCTAGGATCATCTAGAACTAACAATCCAACAATTCATAATCAGTTAGGTTAGCATTAAGGATAGGTAAATTTTCCTTTCTCTTAATTGGTAATTTCCTTAGGTTGATTCTTGGGTGTGTGTTGCAACTGTTGAAAATTTAATATTCTCATATTCGATTTTTAATTTGATTGATTGAATTAATTTCTTTTTTTAATTTCGTGCAATTTGAATTTTTGTATTGTTTTCTGGCCTTAGATTTTAGAATTAGATTATCCCTCATCATGGGATCGACACTGTACTACGCTAACGAATCATGCGCTTGTGGATTATCGAGAGCAATTTAATAAAACTTACACACATCAAACATCCGATCACTTTCCGTGTATAATTTTTCTATATGATTCAATCCTCTTATCATATAATATTTCGATTAAGAATAGAGCATGAAATTAATGTCCACTATATTTTAAGTCCAATTATATTAGTTCTCAGCCATTAACTACCAATTCGATTAATGACATTTGTAAACTATTTACAAAATGTCAATCTACCTTGGCCAAGGATTTCCCAAATCAATACTAATCGATAATAACAAAACATTCTCCCTAATCACTTTATGGGTTATTTGGTTCAAGGAATAGAATAGTTATTCTTAAGAATAGAAAAGGTAAGGAATAAAATAGAATGGGTATTACTTTGTTTGGTTCAAGGAATGGAATAGATAAAGAATTTCTATGTCAGTGTTTGGTTTGAAAATATAAACTTAGAATGATAAAGGAATAACTAACAAAAAGACTCAAATATCCTTATTATTATTATTATTATTATTATTATTATTATTATTATTATTATTATTATTATTATATATTTTTATTAATAAAATTTTAATTGTGTTATTTTAATTAATTATATTTATTTATATTACTATTCTTCTTATTCTTATTAAATTTATTATTGTTATTATTATAAGTTATTATTATTAATTTTCTACTTATTATTATTTTTATTATTTTTATCAATTAGATTTATTTTATTTTTATCATTATTATTATTAATTTATTATTATTATTATTAAATTTTAATTTTATTATTTTAATTAATTATATTTATTTATATTATTGTTTTTCTTATTCTTATTAATTATATTATTCTTAATATTATTATTAATTATTATTGTTAATTTTCTACTTATTATTAATTTTATTATTTTATCAATTAGATTTATTTTATTTTATTTTTATCATTATTTTTATTATTATTATACATAATTTATTATTAATAATAATATTAATATTATTATTATTATTATTATTATTAGCTTTATTATTATTATTATTATTATTATTATTATTATTATTATTATTATTATTATTATTATTATTATTATTATTATTA
>JANZXP010000196.1:23360702-23374600 GCA_027576715.1 Erythroxylum flavicans | reverse complement strand
TAAATTAAAATGCATTTCTTTTTTATGTTCTTTTGCTCATATATGATGAGTTTGTACTTTGATTTGCATTTATGAACATCTGAGTTTGATTTTGGTACAACATCTGAGTTTGAATTTGTATATCAACATTAAATAATTAATAAAATGTTCAGTCAAAAGGTTAACCAAACATAAATTTTAAATATTAATACAAGACATAAAACCAAACCAAACCAAATAAAAAAAACTCAAATTTTCGCCTAAGCAGGGAATACAAGATATAGAGTTAACATTTAATCATATATTTATACAAAACATAAACTTCTCTCATCTTATATGATTAAATGACGTTATTTCAAAAAAGAAAAAATATATTTATGTTTTTATTAGAGTTATAAACTTAATTTTTGTAGAATTATATATATAAAATCTAAATTCTTACAAAAATATTCAACGAAATATTAAAATATATAATATTCATACCCTTATAATTTTTTTTAAAGTTATGTCCTTATGAGTCATTTTATACATAAACAGCTAATACTAAACAACTAATTTTACCAAATATCTCTAACAAACAGCTAATGCAATCTGCTGGTTAAATCAACTGATATAATCAGCTATCAGATAATAGTTGATAGAATCAGCTAACAGCTAATGCAATCAGCTGATTGCCAAACAGGGCCGTAGTCTCTATATTCAATATAACTTACCCAATATCTGAACCTCCATTGAAAAGAGGAAAAAAAAAAGCTCAGTCTAGTTTCTATCATCAAAATATGCAATGGAAGTATCTTGATCGTCAGAATTAAAATAAGTATCTAGTCACATTAGTTGCCAATGCTGAATTGCCATTTTGTTGCTACACTAATCAGCATGCAGCCACAAGAGCTAACAGACTAGGTTTATTGTGTCTTAAGTTGAATTCACATATGGTCAGAGGATCTGGTAAAACTAGTCAAAAGCTGGCTGAAGCATTCTGTCCTCGGAACTTTTATGTTTAGATCAGTTAGTAAGTGACCATAAAGTGTGGACAAGATTGATTCTGTAAATAATGGGACAGTCCCAAAACTTTTATGTTTAGATCAGTTAGTAAGTGACCACAAAATGTGGATAAGATTGATTCTGTAACTAATGGGACAGTGCCAACTTACTCACCTTGTACCTGAAGATGTCCTAGTATACCAGTAATTGGAGCCATTTCTAGGTGGGGAGTGCTTTTAGATGTGGAACTTCATATTTCATAAATTCCAACAGCTATATAGTAACCTTAGATAATAAAAACAAAGACAAAAGGAGGTCCTGAAAGCAATCTTCAACAAAAGCTTCTTCAACGAAGTTCCCAAAATAAAAATATCACAAATCCTAAGAACAAAAATTTAGACAATATCAACAGGAACTACCAAACACCACAAATGACCCCTAAATTCAAAAAGAAGGTAAACTGGAATATGAAAAGTATTTTCGATTCCAACATTCACTTAATTCTTGTTATCAAATGCCAACTTTTGAACCTTGTTGGTCCCAAGATAAAGATCCACTAGCTCTGGGACTTCATCCATAAACTTGGCAATACAATTCTTCAAGAAATACTCTTCACTAACTTTTAGCCACCATGTAATCTTCTTGTCCATTGGAATCAGCTTCTTCGACTTCAAAACGTTGAAAACATTATACCTCGGATGAATCCTTTTGTCAATAGAGTACTTAAGGAGTAAGGGATTAGCAATGATTTCGCGAGGGCTCAGATTCATAGTATTAGTATAGAAATCCAACCTACTCCTGAGTTTCTCCTCTGAACATGCCAAACAGTGTGGTACACGCTTAAATGCCAATAAAACCTCCTCCTCAGTCCACCCCATACTCTTCATGAATTCCATTTTTTTCCTAAAAGTTGATTCACTCATTGATCCTAACACTCTAATGGCATGCAAAAACGGAGGATCCTCCGGTTGAAGACCAAAATTCTTCAGAGTATTTACCACGTGAACCATAATATCGGGCTTTTGCAACAAGTCCCTTGGCTGTAACATCATCAGACTTTCAATGGCCTTTAAAGACAACCCCTCTTTCAACAAGAATTCAATGTTAGGTTGCAGATTAGTCTTCAAATCACATGTCCACAACCAATAAGAACGTTTACTAGCTGCTATGATTTTATCATTACTATCAAGAAGTTGCTTCAAAAACTGGTAAGATGGCTTGATATGAGAATTTAGAGACCTTCTTAAAACATCGGGATGTGAGGAGATAAAATCGTAAAGAAGGTCACCTATGATCCCGTTTCCTACAAAGAACTCCATTTTAGGTTTGAGATTATCTAACTTACAACGAAGGAGCCTGGGCCACTTCTCAATCATCTTGGCCAAGTGAGCATCACCAAAACCATGAGATTTTAAAAACTGGACTACGGATTGAAACCTATGGAGGTTCTTATCATCAAGTTGAAAATTTTGGGTAGCTGAAATAGCAGACTCCAAAGGGAATCCACAGGAGTTAACGAGGAACTTAACAGTAAGCGAAGAAGTCGAAGTAGTAGAAAAAGGTGAAGCACGTGAACGGTTGTGTACAAGAGAAAGCAGAGAACTTCTGATGGAAATTTTAATCATTGTCAATAATACATATATGAGAAAAGAAATGCATTAACAAAGAAAGCTGTGACAAGGACGAGTTCGCACAAAACCCGAAAACCACAAAGTAAAACCCAGTATTGGAGATGTTACTAGTGCGAAATGAAACTGAAGTGTAGCATGCATACCAGATGTTGAGAGTACGCCTTAGAGCCAACCCACTTCTAGACTAGAGGCACCTGTCAGGGCGGTGACAATTAGCGGCGTGGGATTTGCAGCATCTTCTTCATCACCAGAGATTGGGCTCGATTTCCTCTAAAGAAAGGATTAGGCCTATGATGGGCATAGGCTCTACTGTTACAAACGAATGGAGCGCAGGAGTTTAAACATTTTTATTATAATTTAATTTAAATTAAAATGTTTCAACACTTTTTAACATATATAACATTTTATAAACGTTTCATATGAACCCTAATTTAATATTCTTATTAGTATTTTATTAAAAGATTTATCTAGCATTTTTGCGATTATTTTGTTAAAAATATGAACGCAAACATGTCATATATATATATATAAGATTTTGTCTGCTAGTCATACTTTTCTATTCTAATTTTCAGTCTTCGATTTTTATTTTCAGTTTTCAGTTTTTTGTTTTCTTTTTTAAATAAAAATCAAAAACCTATTGGATGTTAATATTAATGTAGTTATATTTTTATCACTGATAATAATTATATATTAGATAAAACTTAAAGATAAATTATTTTTAATTAAATAAATTTATTTTAATCTCTTATACAATATTTATTAACAAATTATTAAAAAGATTATTTTATTTTAATAAAATAATTTATAAATTAAAATTTTATTTATAAATTAATAGTTATTTTAAATATATTTTAATTATTAAATTAAAATAGATGTCTCTTGAAGGTAAAGTACTTGTTTGGATGATAGCGAATCAGCTAACTTTTAGCTGATTGACTAAAATCAACTGTTTGACTTCATCAAACAGTTAATTTTTTGTTTGATTATTAGCTAGTTAAGTTGGCTGATTTAATCCAACCAGCTAATTTGTGAAAAGCTAGGTATGTGTAGTGTTTTGTACAAACAACTGAATTAATTGTTTATTTATGACTATTCTACCCTCATTTTTTCGTTGCTATTCTGTTTTGAAGTATTGTCATCGTGACTAGCCATGGTGACCTACTAGTAGTCATGGTGACCCACTTGTAGTCACGCACGGTGGTGAATTTCCAAGTCACAACCGTGCATGAAGTTGGTGCTTCTTCGTGTGTACGGAGAAGCACCAAATCTATGGAGTTATTATTATTATTATTATTATTATTATTATTATTATTATTATTATTATTATTATTATTATTATAATATGTACGAGATTTAATAATTATATTAGAGTTATAAACTTAATTTTCGTAGAATCAAATATTTAAAATATAAATTACTATAAGAATATTCAACGAAATACTAAGATATATAATATTCATACCTTTATATTTTTTTAAAAATCATGTCTTGATAAGTCATTTTACACATAAATAGCTAATACTGAACAGCTAATTTTACCAAACATTAAATGACAAACAACTAATACAATCCATTGATCAAATTAGCTGATATGATCAGCTATCAGTTAACAGCTGATATAATCAGTTGATTGTCAAACAGGGCCAAAGAAAATACCTTTCAAGAGACATTTTAGATGTGTCTTCTTCATTCACGCCCTTTCCAGGTGAATATAAAAAATATATATATTTATATATATTGTGTTCCCCTTATAAATTCTTATTTAAAACTGAACTATTACTTTAACATTCTTTTAAGCATGACTTTTTACCTTTGTATACAATTCCTGGAGTTTGTAATTGCCTTCTTCTCACGGTTCTCTTTGTCGGATAATAGGAGTCCTCACGAAGCAACAATGAGAAATGTACTAAATAGGGCACAAACTTATAGAGTTGGTCGGGGGAGTCAATTGTTCCTTTGACAAATGGCTCTACCTTTGTCATTTACACAAGATACTGGTAGTCTTTTTAATACTTTCAACTTGCACCATCATAGTCTTACCAATTACTAGGTGTTCCTATTGCTTAAATTTTGCTTCGGGAAGTTTTTAGTACCGAAATCTATATATTAAAATTAAACACCAGTTTTATGAGGGGGAAATAGGAATATATATACTTTCACAGCTTCCTAGGTCAAAGCACCCTCTTTTTAGCAGAGTATCTTCACCTTGTTTTAGTCTAATAACATCATTAGTAGCCCATTTGCTTCAAATGCATTACTGGAAGCTGAGGAACTCTCAATGGTTGAATTATAATAATGGCGGCAAATTAGGAAATGAGAAAGAGAGAGGAGAGAGAAATTACGTTATTATCTTTAAATTTTTTGAGCCCCACTTGTCACGTAAGGTAAGGAGCCCAAAAAAATACATCAATTTTTTTTAACATGATACTGACAAAAATGTTAAGTTGAGGTTCAAATTGAACGATTATGAAGCGTTAAGAGTGCTTTTTAAACATGTTGAAATGTTTGAGTTTAAATCGAATTCTAATTAAAACATTATAGTCTAATTTGACCATTTTGCCTAAATAGATGGAAAATAACAACCTAAATGTTACACCATTTATTGAAACGTTATGTTTTATATTAACTAAATGTATTATATAGCTAAACTTGGTGAATTCTCAAAAGGGGAATATTTATAGTTTTATATATATAAAAAACTTTCATACCATAAATATACAAGTCATAACTTGTAGTATAAAAGATATCGTTCCCATGAAAATTAGATTAGTCACCTAACAACTTGAATGCACTTTTTAAAGGTAACTAAAGATTGAATTAAAATAAATTAACTTAAAATAAAATAAACTAATAAAACTAAATAGTTGAATAGTTGAAGTTAGCAATAAGAACGAAGTTAACCAGTAATAGAAACTTAGGGGTTATTCTATCTTTATTTTGTCTTCCCTTTATCTTGTTAATTTAATTATGCTTGATGCTAGATATCTTAAGGTTTTGATTACCCTCTCTCAAGATCTAATCAAGTAAGCATAATTGAAACAGATAACAATTGAACTGCAACCTGTCGATTCACAAAACTATTCTTAATAACTTAATTGGATTTGAAGCAATCCTAAGGATAATTAACTCACAATCAAGATCTCTCTTTAATTGTTTATTAATATGATATTTGTAGATCTATTAAGATACCAACTCTTATTGTGCAACTTAATACATGTAACTTTGATTCAATCTCTTAATTTCTTATCAAATATAAGCATGACAAATACTACAAAACAATACTATATCAAATTCAACAAGAATAAAGTTAAACAAAATAATTTAAGAATAACCTAATATGGATTTATCAATTATTAATCATGTTCAACATACCCCTAATCAAAATTATCATCCAAGATAATGAAATATAAGAAGATAAAAGAAAGAAAACATCTTTAATTCTCGATCTGGAAATTCTGGAAATTAAAATTGGAGTTGATCTTGATGTTTCCACTTTGATCTCCTTATTTATGATGTAAAGTCTCCTTGTTGGTGTTATCTTCGCCTTAAATGCTTATTGATCCTTTTAGGTTCTTTCTAGGATTTTCCCAATTGTTTTTGTTCCAAAAATAGCCTCAAAACGTCAAGAATAAAAAAATTGTGAGCTAGAATAACTAATGCACGATCATACATCTTATCCATGCTCTTTGTCACAATCGTGATAGAGGCTCATCCCTATGCAACCAGTCATGCGCGATCATGAAAAATCATGCACGACCATGCATCTTCCTATTCTTCAAGTCCTTCTTCATCTTTTCTTCAAAATTTCCTATTTCCACTCGCTAACAAACACATCAAACAACTCTTGAAACATAATATTAAGATCAAATCCTTGCTCTAAAACAATTAAACAATTAAAAAACATAAAAACACTAACAAGAACACAATTCTAAGTCCTAATCCCATGATTATCATTTAAGAAAACACTTAAAAACATACTCTAACACCTAGAAACATACTAAGTTTTGTACCTATCAAGGAGTCGACTTTTATACCATTGTCACAAACATATTCTCAAACTAGAAATTAAATGATTTGCCTCCTCCTTTCTCTCTCTTCTAATCATCATCTTCTTCTTATATTCTTCCTCCTCTCTCTCTTGTCTTCATTTCATTTACCCTTTATTATGACTTCACTTTTCACATAATAGTTTGTATCAAAATAGGTAACTTTGGAAATTTTCATCATCGAAATTAGAGTCATAAAGCTAAGAAATTTAGGAAGGCATGAAGACTTTGATAGAAACTTAGATGCGAAATGAGAAGTTATTGATAAAGAATCAAAATAGGACTGATGGAAAAGAAAAATAATCAGGGATCCTATAAGTATATGTTCCATCAATTTATGTAAACCTTTGGAGGAATCAAGGACCAGACATCCCCAAGAAATGAGAAGGTGATGATTTTTAGAAAAAAAAATCCACTAGAGAATGAGGGATACAAGATACCAACAAAATTTGGTAAGATTAAGTTTCTTATGTTTACAGGAGTTGGGGTTAGGGGATAGCTTTACAATTGCTAAGCAATTCTTTCAACTTGATCATATACCTAATAATATTAAGATAAGAATAGTCGCTATGCATTTAGTGGGACTAATGATAGATGCATATTTGACCATAGTTTACACCCATATTTGATGTATTTTGCTTAATATTTTAAATTGTTGTTGTATTTTTGGTATTTAATTCCCTCGAAGTGCATTTATAAGTTATAATTACCTTCATTGACCAAAATGAGACAAATATGGATAAAATCATGTCATAAAATGAAGATTTGAAGCATCTTCAATATACACAGTCGTGTAAGTCTTTGTGAATGTGTAAAGTCACGATTTAAGGGTTTTTGGAGCTATACGGGCACCTATATTGTCACTAGTTTTCATAATAAAAGGACCTGAACGGAAGCAAACATAAGAGAGTTGAATTTTATAACAAATTTTAGATGTAAGGAACTCATAAAGGTGATGATTTTCATCCAGAGACAAGGAAAATATAAAGTTAACATCAAAGGAGATCTGATTGAAGGCTACATCTAATCCAAACTTGCAACAAGATCTAATAAAATAGAAAAGGAGATTTAAAATTATGAACTCTTTATTTTCTATTAATTTTTCTGCATGTTTATATTTGATTTCGTTTTCTGTTATGAGTAACTAAACACTTTTTAGTATGTAAGTGTGATGAACCCTAGTTTGTGATGCAATATGTCTTATTCTTTTAATCAATGCAATTATTTTGATTGATTTATTGTGATTCAATTATGTGTTTTACGCTTATTATAATATATCTGAAATATTAATGGTTGATTTGATTTCATATATTTCAGATTGAGAAATCCTTTGTATGAATAGATCTACCATAATTAAAAGGAGTTGATTACAAACCTAGAGATAGGTCGACATAAATCCTCTAGATTAGGATCAAACCTTATAATGAAATTTATAAATCGATAATCCAATCCTAGAGGTTTTAACTAGAAAGATTTATGTTAATAAACCGATGGATTAGTTATTAGTAATCTCAAGAGAATTATTAACATAAGATAGGAATTTTCATAGTTCAATAATCAATAAAATAATTGCATGATAAATGGTTAATTATTAATAACTTTTAGGGAGATTCATTACCTAGACACTAATCTTTGATATTAACTATTCTAAGTAATTTCCTTTTTCTTTTGCATTAATTATTGTTTCTAATTTTATTTTTAATTAAAAATAAAATTTAATTCGTAAGCTACATAATAGGAGAAAGGTAATTACTAATACTTAATATCTTTATCAGATTGACCCGTACTTGCCTATGTTAGCTACAACTATGTTGTGCATTTACGGTTAATTCAATATTGATATAACATAAAAAAATATCAATCAAGTTTTTGACGTTATTGCTAGGGAAAGTAATATTAGGAAAACTTTTTATTAATCTAACTATTATTTTTGTATTTATTTTATTTTTATTGTACCTTATTATATTCTTAGTTTATTCATTTAATTATTTTTTGAACTTCTTTAGTTTAACTTTGAGTTTGTCACTTATTGTTAGGATATTGAGATTTGACACCATAGCCACAACTCATAATGGATGGATGGAGCGGTTAGTACTCTTATAAGAGCTATAATAAATCTTTGCAATATGTAATATCACCATATTGGAAAGACCTGGTTCTTTAAATGTTTTAGAAAGCTCAATCGATGTCCATTCCGTGTTGTGACATTTGTGAGAGTAAATATTATAATCATGAATATCGAACACCAATCTACATGTGGAAGCAACCAAGCATGTACAACCAATCTCAAGGTGTATCATATGAGAATACTTATAATTCAGAGTGGAGCAAACCTTACACATATGGATGGAATTACTATGTTCCAACTATATACGCATAGAAAAAGCAACAATACAAAGATATTACAGATAAACTAATATAATTCCTTACCAAAAATGTTTCTAGTCAACATGAATTTGCAGAGAGATTCATATAATAAGCTTAATACCTCATACTATCTGAGCTTACTAACGTCTTAGAGTGAAGAAGAGATGAAGGTTGAGTTCATAAAGGAAGATACACTTCAAGAAGGCGAGGAGCTAACCACTGCTCTGTAAGATAGGATGACCAAACTTAATCAAGAATCAAACATGATGCATTAGAGAGCAGAGGCATGTATACATAATATGGTGAATCAGGTTAGTCAGTTGGTGAAGATATTATCTGAAGAACTATAAGGGAGTTTGCCCAATACTACTAAAACAAATCCTAAAGAACATGGAATCACAATCATCCTTAGGAACAGAAAAGAGCTTCCAAAATAAGAAAAAGAAGAAGAAGCCTCTGTCTATAAAGATGAAGTAGAGAAGTGGCAAGAGAGAATTGAAGAAGAGCATGAGCCAAAAAACTTTGCCTAGGAAGAAGAAAAAGAATAAAAAGAGTGGACAAAGGTGGTTGAGGAAGTACTGGTAGAGGAACCAAATAAGGCAACTACTGATGACGTATTGGTAGTCACTCCCATTTCCTACAAGACAAACTACTTACATCAACCAAATATTCAAGGAGTTTTGTTATTCCCTATATTTTTAATATTTTGTTATTGAAAAGGGAATTAATGGAGTCCGTTGATGTTACTGATCTATTCAATTATATACTTATGATTATCTTTCAACGTGTGGCTTACTTACAGGTTAAGAAACTACTTTGTGTAGATAAGGGTGGACGTAGGCTATTGATTATAGACCCAGAATGAGGGTAATGTGCAAGGTATGTCTAGTTAACAACATTAAACAAGCGTTGCATGAGAGGTAACCATAAATTATGATAGGTTTTATTTTACAATTTATTTTATTTCCATTTTCATGTTTCATGTTTATTTTCTTTTTTAGTATTTCCTTTTATTTCTTTTTATCCCTTTTTCTTTATTTCTTGCAAGGGATTAGTATATCAAATTGCATTAACAGTCCCAAAATCATGAAAATCATAATTGAAAAATCGTATTACTTAGGAAATCTTGTTACTTAGGGAAATACCAAACGCCACATTCTCACTTATAACATATATGCTTATATTGATATATGATTTTAAGTGTAATGGGATTATGATTTTTTTAAAGTTATTATAATTTTTGTTATTAGATTTCTTACAAGATATTCTGAGTCAGAAGAAACTTTTCCATATTCATTATTGAATAACGATTTGAATTAGTATGGAAAAGGATGATAGTTGGAATATATGTGCTTTTATAAGTCACATTCTTAGTAATCATTGAGATAGTCAATTTGAATGTAAATTGCATACTATTTACAGATATAAAACCATTCTTTTATGTAAGATTTTGAGCCTGAGAGTAAAATTTCCAAAAGATTTAAGCTTTTTTATTCTTTGGTGTGTGTTATCAAGAATAGTGAAATAATTAGATAACTTGCTTTTATTATGCATATTGTGACCATATTTATTAAATTACAAGTATTGAAGTGATAAAGGCATTTATATTTAACATTGTTTAAGCCTGTTTCTTTGATAATTACCTTACCATATTTTATCTTTTGGAATAACCAATTTTGAGCCTTAGCCTTTTTCATTGATTGTAACACAGTTATTAACCTTTATCTTATTTTTCTTTAAAGCCTTTTATTGTTTTGAACCTTGAAGGTTATTTACATTACTTGCATGTTTGAAACTTGAAATTTTGAAAGGTCTGATATTTCTTTAATTGTGATACATAATGAAATCTCAATTATTTTGACTAAAAAAAGAGTATAGAAAAATTGTGGTTAAATATATAGTATCAATGGATTTACAATGTAAGGACTTGTGTGTATTATGAACAAGCTTATTGTAATGTCTCTTTAGTAAATTTTCTTCAATCAGCCCTTCTTATTAACCCAAGCATACCATACCTAAGCAACCCTATAAAGACTTTCTAATTTTTGTTTATAGGTTACATACAAGTGGTGGAGATGTGATAAAATTGCAAGCCTATATTAAGAGTTCTACTATGCATTGATTCAAGAGTTTGATACCTTTCACCCTAAAAACTTGATGTATTGAGTGAAATCTTGGTGAGGTTGTAAAGATTTATGCTATTGATTTCAACAAGATTATTGATGTAATTATTATTAATATTGACGTATGAAGTTAGTTTTAGAATTGACTATACTATTATGTTAATTTCACTAATATGACTTGATGATTTAGAGTATAAATGGACAAGTTTAGATTAATGAAGGATAAATGTTGTAAGATTTATAATTGACATTATGATTTGGTTGAGGATAAGAAAAAGCTTAAGTGTGGGGACATTCGTGCATATTTGACTATAATTATATACCTATAATTGATGTATTTTCCTTAATATTTTATAGTTTTGTTGTATTTTTGGTACTTAATTCTCTCCAACTACATTTATAGGTTATAACTGCCTTCATAGAACAAAATGAGAAAAATTCATATGAAATTGTGGCATAAAACGAAGATTTGAAGCATATTAGACTTACACTACCGTATACATAGACATACACGACGGTGTATATGGTCGTGTAAGTCTTTGTGAACATGTAAAGTCACAATTTTATGGATTTTTGGAGTTACACGGGCACTTACATTGTTATGTAAGTGATCCTGTATATCCCAGACCTTAGTTTTCACTATAAAAGGATGTGAACAGAGGCAAGTAGAAGAGAATTGACTTTTACAATAAAATTTCAAACATAAAAAGCTCAAAGAGTTGACGATTTTGATCTAAAGACAAGGAAAATACAAATTCAACATCAAAGGAGATCCGATAGAAGGCTACATCTAATCCAAACCTGCAAGAAGATCCAATATAATAGAAAGGGAGATATATAATTATAAACTCTTTATTTTCTATTAGTTTTTCTGTATCTTTATATTTGATTTTATTTTCTATTATGAGTTACTAAATGCTTTTTAATATCGAAGTGTGATGAACCTTAGTTTGTGATACAATATGTCTTAGTCTTTTAATGGATACAATCATTTTTATTGATCTATTGTGATTCAATTATGTGTTTTGTGCTTGTTCTAATATATTTGGAGTATTAGTGCATGATTTGATTTCATATATTTGAGCCTAAAAAATCCTTTCGAAAAAAATCCTATTTCTTTCGATCGAATAAAAAAGAATGATTTACAATTTAGAAATACGATTTTGCTTATTTATTTATATCTTTATTTATTTAATTTATATATTTATTTAAAATTTATTTTCATTTAACATGTAAATAGAATATATATATAATAATATATTATAGTATTGTTAGGATGCCAGTTTTCATCTTCCTTGTAGAGTCAGCCCTCGGGGAATTTGTTGCATTTATTTTTTGATTTCCCTATAATCGTATGTTTGTAACATTAGGGACAGAATTTTCTCAATTCCAATTGACTAGGCGTATTGTGTATGAATAGATCTACCATAATTGAAAGGAATTGATTATAAACCTAAAGATAGGTCAACATAAATCATCTAGATTAAGGTCAAACCTAATAGTATAATTCATAAATCGATAATGTAATAGTAGGGGTTTTAACTAGGAAGATTTATGTTAATCACCTGATGGATTAGTTGTTAGTAATCTCGAGAAAGTTATTAATATAAGATAGGAATTTCCGTAGTTTAACAATCAATGAAATAGTTTCATGATAAAAGGCTAATTATTTAATGAATTTTAGGGGATTCATCACTTAGACACTAATCTTTGATATTGATTTTTCCAAGTAATTTCCTTTCTTTTTTGCGTTCTTTATTATTTCCAATTTTATTTTATTTATTTAAGTTTTATTTTTAATCAAAAACCAAAAATCCAATTTGTATGCTAGATAATAGGAGAAGGGTAATTACTAATACTTACTATCTTTGTAGGATCGACTCATACTTACCTATGCTAGCTATAGCTAAGTCGTGTACTTGCGCTTGATTCAATATTGATGTAATATAAAAGAAATTAGTCAACTAACTTAAGAATTGTACTAAATCATAACGAGAAATTAATGTAACAGAATCTTGTAGAATGGAAGGAGCACATCACCACACTTAAATAGAGATTTAGTGAAGTAATATTCAAAGTCCCAGTAGGAGGATTTAAGAAACCAGAGCAAAATGGCTTTATGCAGGAGTATTATGCTCAATTTGATAAGTAATCTAACAAATTGTCACTCTCTAAGAGTATCTAATAGGATTCTTCTTAAATGATTTAAAACTAGAATTAGAAGTGGACAAAAAGCTCTTGGAACCATGTGGCCTCTAACAAGTATACATTTTCGTAAATAAGTAAGAAGCTATGATAATCCTTCACGCCACTTCACTATCATTTAAAGGAAATAACAAGTCATCCCAAGGCTCATGGTAGATTAAAAGTGGCATTGGAGCTAAAGGAGTAGTATAAAAAACAATTGTAACAAAGCCTTAATTAGAAATAAGAATCTTACCTATCCTAGAAAATTAAGATAATGTATCTTACGCTATCTTCATTAGAAGTCATGGTAGTTATAAAATGGTCAGTAGTTGAGACTTTGATGGGAAAAAGAAAAAAAAGCTATGTTTTTGGTGCAATGAACTCCAAAAGCACAAATGTAAAAAAAGAACAATTCCAACTATATACGGTGAATGGAGTAGTGTGAAAGGGGAAAATGTTGGACCCCACACTCCACTCGTAGGTGTTTGCAGGTGATACTGCGGTGTGTGTTTGCGGGTGATACCGCGGCATCCAACCTTAATCAGAATTGTCCGCTTTGGCTACGACTCGACCTCGCAACC